>VDCT01000319.1:0-22689 GCA_009763385.1 Coix lacryma-jobi var. lacryma-jobi
GTCTTGGAGCTGGTCCAAGAGAGCCTGGTTTGTCTCACGGAGCTCCTCGACCGTCTTCTCGACCCCTGCGCAACAAACAAGGAAGAGTGAGCCTGCGGCGTAACAAAGAACTTCGAGAACCAAACAAGAACAAGGTGTAAGCCTCACCGTCGTAGTGTTGCCCCAGGCGTGCCCAGGCGGCGAGGTCGCTGGTCAGGCCCCAGCACTGCTCAGCCTGCGCTCTCGGCCAGCGTGAGGAGCTTCTCGGACCTAAGGTCCTTGATCAGCGGCCCGCCTCTACCGGCCAGGGCCAGATCCTTGCGGATCACCTCCTGCCGCGGCGGCCCCTCGGCAGCTCGGGCGGTGGCGGCACCACTCACGGCGTCTTCGGCCTCTTTCTTGCCGCTCCGCTGCGGTCCGGGCGGCGGCGGCCTCGCCCGGGCGTCAGCAGCCTCCTGCTTCGCTGCCTCGGCTTCAGCCGGGCAGAGGTGGCCTCGCTTCGAGCATCCGCGGCCTCCTTCCTCGACGCTTCGAGAACGGCGGCGGCCTCCTCCTTGGACCGGGCGACCTCGCCTCGAGCCACCCGGACCTCCGCCTCCGCCTCGTTAAGCCGGCTCGCCATCTGGGCGTTCCGGCTCAGCTCCGCGCGGAGATCTCGAAGCTCTGCCTCGGCCCGCTCGAGGGCGGCTGACACCTGTGCCGATCGGCCCGCCTCCTCGGAGCAGGAACGCTCCGCCTCCGCCATAAGCGCGGCCACCTCCTGGAAGATGGACCGCACCACGCGCGGTGCCCCCCGCTGGGCCGGCAGCTCGATGGGAACCACGGCAAGGGGCGGGCTCAGTGGGACGGGAAACAGCGATATCGGCCGGTCGAGCTCGATGTCGGGCAGATCCGCCTCTGCCTCAAGTGCCCCGACAGCGACCCGCCGCCCGACGGCACGAGCCCCGACTCCCTCCGTCCCTCCGCCGGCGCTTCCTGTTGCGGATCGGTCGAGGGAAGGCTCGACCCCGAGTCCTCATCCCTGGCCGGGCCTTCCGGCGCCTTGTCGGCGCTAGCCGGCACCTCGGGCGCCGCCGCCATCATCGAGCCCGCGGAAAGGAGCGGCCCCTGCTCCAGCTCGTTGAGGAGGTCCTCCACCGTCGGCTCCTTCTCCGCCGACGCCTCTCCCCCCTTTCCCTCCTCCGCAGCCCGGCCCGTGCTGGTCGGAGCCACAAGGGGCGCGGCCTCCTCAGCCCCAGACGCCGGCGGGGCCGTGCTCGCCCCAGGCGCTTCCCCCGGAACAGCCGTCGTGGTGAGGGGAAGGATGGCGCTCCCAGTTGGCACCATCGCAGGAGGAGGAGGAGGGGGAGGAGGCAGCGCTTCGGCAGATACGGCGGTGGCGGGCTCGATGCCATGAGCTGAGGCCCCTGCAATACGAGACGACGGAGAAGTCAGAACCAAGAAGAGTACCTCGACCCCTATGGTCGATGGCGACGGCCTCACCGAAGTTTGCGACGATCATCCGGCCCCCTCGAGCCATGGCAGCTCGGGCCTTCTCCAGCCAAGCGGCCTCTCTAGCAGAGGAAGGTGCCGTACCTCGAGGTGCCTGTGCCTCGACGGGGCTCGAGGCCTTGGCCCGCTTGGACGAAGCGAGGTCCACCTCCTGGTAGGAGCGCTTCCCCCTGAGAAGATGGAGATGGCACGCGTCATTAAGAGCGAAGAAGTGAAGCCTCACTACCGACGAGACCCAAGGAAACTACTCACCCGAAGCGGCGGCTAGGCCTCTTCCCGGAGTCGCCGGACCCACTCGGGGGCTTCGAGCCCACCCCACGGCTCGAGCCCTGCGCCTGGGCCGTCTCCGCAGGGCTGGGATGGGGGGAGGGCTCCCGACGTCTCCCCTGGCTCGACCTCGAGGGAGAGCCCTCCTTCCGCCCCGCATCGCGGGAGGGCGACCGCACCGCCCTCGTGCTGACGTCGTGGCGCTCGCCCCGGCGCGGCTCCAGGACCTGCTCCGGCGCCCACGTGGTGGTCGCCCCACCTCGGCGTCCGCTTCCGCGTCCCGGCGGCGGTGCGGCGATGGACTCCGAGGACGCTCGCGCCCCTGGTCACGAGGCGCTCGGGGGCTCCTCCCCGACGCTCATATGAGCGAGGGCCGGCTCGACGCCTCTTCTTGGCGCCCACTCCTCCGCGGGCTCGACGTCGCCCTTGGCGGCTCGCGGGGTCGGGCCCGGAACCCTTCTCGACCTGTCGGCCGCCTCTCGAGGCCCGACCCCTCTCAAACCCCCCGTCTGGGCTGACGCGGGGGCGGCCTCCGTTGGCGCTGTGGCAGAGGCGCTCCGGGTCCGGGGCTTCCTTACGACCGGGGGCACATCCGGCGCGGAGCTCGACGGACCTCGGGCCCCGACGAGGCAGAGATCGGCGCGCCTTCCGCGGCTGCCCCCGCGCGCCCTTTGCGCGGGCCTCCAGTCCTATCCCCTCCCTCTGCACAGAGGAGCGGTCAGCCCTGTCATCGACGAGCCCCGCGCGCATCAAGCGCGCGTCCATCCCCTCGTCGTCGTCCTCCTCCTCGTCACTACTCTCCTCCTCCGAGCTCGAGGAGCTCAGCTCGGGGGACCCGTCCCCAGGCTGACGGTTACGACGAGCCTTCGCCAATCTCTGCTCCCGAGCTAAGCGACGCAAGTTTTTATCTTTCTCTTTCTTCTTTTTGGCATCCTTGCTCTCCTTGTCCTTTTGAGCAGAAAGGCGCCTCACCTGAGCATCCGCGGCGTCCTCCCTCACCGGGGCCTCGACGCACGACAAGTAAATGCCCCCTGAAGAAAGAGAAGCGTGATGAGACAAACCACAAGACGGATGCAAACGGGTCGAAGGAGGAAGAAGGGGGAGGAGGCTCGAGATAGCTCGACTCGAGGAAGGCTTACCAGGTCGAGACACCCTCGTCGGGTGCCATCGCAACCAGGTGGAGAGTTCAGGAACGAACGGCCCCTGGATCGTGATCGACACCCGGGAGACGCCCTCGTTATCGGGACAGCCTCTCTCCGGCCATCCTCGAGGGTTGAGCGCCTCGAGCTGAGCTGCGGGCCCATCTCGTGCATAAGAAGGGGGCGGTCCGCCAGCGGAAGGACTCTTCGCTGGTGGAACGCCCAAATGACCGCTTGCACGGTCAGCTTCTTCTCATCCACCAGCGTCTCATCATCTCCATCAGCGGGGAGGTGGCGTTGCCTGTCCGCAGCGACGCCCAGGTCTTCTCCGGGCGTCGAGTAAGGACCCTTGCCGGTGTACTGCGGAAGGAGGCCACTTCGTTCCGCAGATAGAACCAATGGTCGTCCCACGGCTGGTTGGTGGATAGCTTGTATCGCAGGTATACGCGGGGGACGTTGGCGACGAGGTCCCCGCCTCGCGGTGATGGCAAGGGAGCCCATGCGCAGGGGCCGCCTCCCGCTGGGCTTCAAGGACTTGATGAAGAGCTCGCCCGAAAGAGATGGACGAACATCTCCCAGTGCGGCTCCATCTTCAGGTACCCCTCGCACACGCGGCGAATATGGCGGCGTGCGAGATGGAGTTGGGGGAGAAGTGTTGCAGCTCCACCTCGAAGTGGTGGGCAGCCCTCGCAAGAAGGGCTCGGCGGGACGCCGAGCCCCATACGGTGGTAGCGCGTGAAGCACACGTACCCCTTCCGGCGGGTGCGGCTCCCGGTGCTCCGCGACGGGATAACCCACCGCGGGACCCCCCTCGGGTTGGGGCGCAGAAGCCCTGGGCCACCAACGAGTCCATCTCTCTGCGTCACCTTCGACGGGCTCAGTCCTCGGCGGGCAGCATGTGTGTTGGGCGGCATGACGGTGGCGCGGCGCGGATCCGAGCGGCGGACGGGAGGCGGATCCCCAATCGACTAGCTCGGAGGAGAGGGCGCGATAAAGCTACGGCGGGGCGAAGGCAAAGGCAAAGTAAAGGGTTCTCTTTCCCTCTTTCGATATTTATAGGGAGAAATCCAAACGGGCGGGATTCCCACGACGTAAAAGGTACCGAATGCATTCATGCGCTACCTAACCGCGTCTCTAGCCGGTGCAGGATACACACGTTACCTCTCCATTCGCTCCACCACCGGGCCCGCCGAGCCGTCGCTCCGGCTTCGCGCCCGTCGCTCTCCCCGACAGTTTCCGCTAAAAAGGCGCGCCCAACAGGCAGAAGGACTCCCAGACGACGGAGGCTTTTCATAAAGGTAAAAACGGGCCCCGGCCCTAAGTTCGAAGCAGCGAAGGATGGCCCTCGAAAAGGGTTCGACAGCCGGCTTCGAGCACCGAGTCAGGGACACCAAGGGGCGCCACTCGCAGCATTACTCGAGGGCCGAGCCTCGAGGCCCTCACGGTGTCCAAGGCGGGGAGCTCAACGTGCAGTGAGATCCCCTCGGAGGGAGGCATCGAGCCACCGGGTCCTATCGAATGGACCCGGCACTCTTGCAGACTGAGCACCATGCTTTATGAGACCGCCTCCGGGCCACAGTCGACCCCTAATGAACGGGGCACGAGCTCTCATTGGATTCCCGTTACGCTCACGAGAACCTCGATACTCGCCCACTCGGGGTAGTACGAGGCATCCCCCCTCGCATCCGATTGAAAGGACTCGCGGATGACAAGCCAGGGCAATCGCATGCCGGAAGCTCGAGGAGCGGCCAGTCGGTTCAGCCTGACACCCCTCGACGAAAGAGGGTCTAAAAACTTGGACAGTTGCGACTAAATCTCTTTTCTTTATGTGAGCATGAGATTTCAGGCCTCGGGTGAAAGCTCGACCCCCATCTCGCCTGAGCCCTCGAGACCAGGCCAGGACAGACGCTCGTTCTCCGTCTTGTCCGAGCCCTCCGAGCCAAGCCCGGACGAAGTCCCCCACGGCAAAGGAAAGGTTATCGCGAATATTTAATATTACTACCGAACCACATCTCAAGCATGTTGACAGGTACACACGGCGCCGCGATCTGCGCGTCCTGACGATTCCGCCTAAAAAGGCGCGCCCACTGGGCAGAAGGTTCCTAAACGACGGAGGATTCTTCGAGAAGCCCACGAGGAGTTCTAACCACTCCCCTGGCCTCGGGGCTACACCCGGGGTGTCGCTCGCACGACACCCACGGAATCAAATCGACAAGACCCTCGAGACAGTTAGCTACCATCGAGATCCCAATCTAGAGCCCTGCTCGAATGCAAGCACCCAAACAAGGGCTCGGGGGCTACTGTCGGTGGTACAAAGGGTACCCTCATTCAACGCAAACACCCAAACGCTCCGTCTCCGTCTCGCCCGAGCCCTCCCAGCCAGGCCTCGGGCGAACGCTCCGTTCCGTCTCGCCCGACCTCCCCGCCAGGCCTGGGCGAACGCTCTATCTCGTCTCGCCCGAGCCTCCCAGCCAGGCCTCGGGCGATCTCCGTCTCGCCCGAGCCCTCCCAGCCAGGCCTCGGGCGAACGCTCTATCTCCGTCTCGCCCGAGCCCTCCCAGCCAGGCTCGGGCGAACGCTCTATCTCAGTCTCGCCCGAGCCCTCCCAGCCAGGCCTCGGGCGAACGCTCCGTCTCCGTCTCGCCCGAGCCCTCCAGCCAGGCTCGGGCGAGCACGATCGCTCTCCGTCTCGCTCGAGCCCTCCAGACCTCGGGCATGCGCGCCCCCAATCGAGCCTTAACACACGGACCTCGAGCTGCTCAGACAGCCGTACCAGCCCATACCACGCATTTACGCCTTCACCTACTCCGGTCATGTCCACTAGTGCACGGCGTGTAACCACAGTAACTCGGTGTAAAGGTCAAGTCTCGTTTTCACCACAAGCATGGGCAAAAGGGCACCAGTGCAACACTGTTCGGCCATACAGGCACTGTAACCTCGAGGCCGGCTACGCGCCCCTCGAGCCAGGCACTGTCACCCCTCGAGGCCGGCTACGCGCCCACGAGCCCTGCTGTAACATCTCGAGGCCGGCTCCGCGCCCCTCGAGCCCCCGTGCACCACCTCGAAGCCGGCTTCGCGCCCTCGAGCCCTAACTACTTTCGTGCTGTTGGAGGACAGGTACCCCAAGACCCGGAGGGACCTCCCGCGCACTGTACATTCCGGGATGGGTGCTGTACGGCTCCCGCCTTGCGCGCCCCACGTCCGCGCCCGGGATGGAAGCCACGACTCAAGGACGCCTCAACAGCGACGATCACATCGGCTCCAGTGGCCCCGACAAGACAGGGTTCCTACCCTTCTCCGTATGGGGCACCATGCGCCCCGACACTGTAATACTTTTGGTAACCCTGGCCTCCCCTTGCTCTATAAAAGGGGACGCTGGGCCCTCATTCGGGACGACGAAGAACCACGAGTCCACGCACAAACACGAGTCCGGAACCCGGTCCACGCTCACTGAGCTTGTATTCTCCCCTGTACCAGCACTTAGGTGCAAGTAATACAAGAACATCTCCCCCCGCTGGACGTAGGGTCTTCTTTGCCCGAACCAGGATAAATCTTGTGTCCCTTGCATCACCATCCAGGAAGAGAAGCACGCGATCATATTTCGTTGGTGTGATACGCCGGGTACGAAACACCGACAAAAACAGGTGTTGACATTGAGCGATACGGCATGCAGGCCACATGCCATTGCGGTGTTGCGTTTCTCGGTAGCGGTCATAATTCATGAAAGTGCAGAGGCAAATCTGATTCTCCCAGAAAAATTCAAAATGGGGGGAGTGAGCCAGTGGGGGGAATCAGGGATTTCAAGGGCCCAGCCCAAACGGAGCCCACAGAAGGAGGCGCACAGTCTCCGGTGATGTGACGGCCCAGTAAAACGCGGCGCTCCGCTCAGCCTCTCTAGCGGACAGGAACGGAGCGGAGACCGTCGAGGGCCGCAACAAAGGCGCGCGGCCGCGCAGCAGCAGCGCTCTGGATCCGCTTTCCCGCAGGCGCGAGCCAATTTATTCTCTCCTCTCCTCTGCCCCCGTCCGAGCGGACAGCCGTAGCGCGCGAAATGGCGTCTCCGCTTGTGCCCCGGGAGGAGGGGTCGAGGCAGGAAGGGGCGATGGAGGAGGAGGATACAGGTGGGCGGCCTGCTGCCGGAGCTGCTCGCCGAGGTGCTGCGGCGCGTGGAGGCGTCCGGCGAGGGGCAGTGGTCCGCGCGGAAGGACGTGGCGTCGTGCGCCTGCGTCTGCACGCGGTGGCGCGACGCCGCCGGCACGGTCGCTCGTCCGCCGCCCGAGTCGGGAAGATCACTTGAAGCAGGTGAGGAAACTCCTCAAATTCAGTACAGTACAGCATAGTCCATAGTGCGCCCGCCACAGTACTGAACATTCATTACTACTTGACATTGTTTACTCACTATGTGTTCTCACTGCTCTTCAGAGAAGATGTTAACATTTCTGAGTGAGAGTTATCCTGGGTCTGGGTGGTTGGCCGGCTAATTTGGTAACTGGGCGCTGCTGCACTAGACCGCTGTAGAAATGGCAGTTTATGCAGGGTTTTGGGAGATAGAGGATCCACAGCAAACTAAGTTATGCTTCCATATAGGATTGGGGCATACCGCAAAATGCTAAATTTGATATAATCGATGTCTACAGTAAATCCTTGCATTCAGTTCAGGTGCTATAATGCTTGGTTAAGGTGTTGATATATGTGCTATTATGCCTGGAGGACTTTTGTATTTCCTTTTATTAGAAGTGCAGGGACAAAACCCGGTTCATTTGCATTGCACCAGGAGTTAGGACCAAGTTTGACTTGCAGTACATCATTCCTGTATACATGTTCTGAACTATATAGGTTTGAGTTCACAATCTTGTTTGAAACATGCTGAAAGCTTTTACATCATCTCTTTGGGTCTGAGCAGCTTAGCACAAATTTAGCTTTGCTGATTTTTGTAAGGTTTAAAAGAGCGGGTTCGTCTAGGTCTTTTGACAGCTCTACTAATCCTTTTTCGTTCCATTTCTTGTGATTTAAGCAGCCAGAGCCAAAGACTTTCCAATCCAATGCTTCATCAAGCGAAACAAGAAGAATTCTATGTTCTATCTCTACCTTGGATTGACTTACAGTAAGCTTATATGGCGTCATACAGTGCCTCCCTAATGCATGCCTTACTCTGTCATTCCTTATTTTTTTTCGTCTTAGTGGTGAAATTCAGTCTTAAAAAAACACTTTGGACATGCAGTACCACTGCACGATAATCATAAACCCGGTTTGCTGAAGTATTCCTTTGTTTTTTGTGCTCTGCTATTTGCTTCAGTTGTTCTAAGGAGCTGTAATGTAGGTGTTCAAAGCTTGTCTTTACTAATGTTTTTTTGAGAAAAGGAGTTTCCCCTGCTTTTATATTTGAAAAGGCACATTGTCTTTACTGAATGTTGTGTCTGAACTGCTTTTATATGTCGGTGGTGCACAATTCAGAACCGAATGTCCACAAGGAGAGCCATGTTATTTTCACTTGTGCATTTTATTTCAGTGTATAACAATATAGTGCACGTTAAGATATTTCCTTTTTTGTTAGAACAACTGATAGAATCAGACAAATGATTTATGCACCTTGGACTTGATATCTGATAGAACACCGGAGGAGTTTGTGTGGATAATTAGTGGCAGAAGTTTGCATGGATCACTAGAATAATTTACCAAATGCATGCTTGCTTAACATTATTCATGTTGGTTTACATGACTGTTCTGTCCTTATTGATTCACCAATAAGATTTTTTATTGATAATATTTTTTCTGGCTGTTTACTCTTTAAAGTAAAGATCCGATGGCTGCCACAGACAAAGGAAAGTTTCTCATGGCTGCTAAAAGGTTTAGGAGGGGTGCTTATACAGAGTATATTATTTCTCTTGATGCTGATGATATTTCGAAAGGAAACAAGGCATATGTGGGAAAATTGAGGTATCTTCATGCAGCTCATAGTTTGCTTATCCCTCTAGTGAATCTTGCAAGCGCTTCTTTTCTAACAGACAGGGCTGGACTTTAAAGTTCATCTGAGTTTAAAGAAGAGACAAATGATAATACCTAATGCAAGAATAATATGGTTTTATGTAGTTATTTTGTATTTTTATCTGGGGCTCTTGTATTTCTGTGATTCTTCAAACAGGCCTTCTATTCGGGCTTTAGGAGAAATTGAGTAGAACATGGGCATTTGAGCCAGTACTTGACATAAAACGGATTTAAATTTTCCTTTATTTTAGGTGAAGCAGACAATTTTAGTACCTGGTCATGTTTGCTAGCATTACATATATTTTCCTCGATAACAAAAGGAGGGTCTTTTTTCTTTTCTTTTCTTTTCCATTGGTCTTGTGGGTTGGAACTCTTCATGCCAACAGCCTCTAGGAATTATAAGCAAGCAGTCTTTCTTTTATTCTCGAACGTGCTCGGGAGCTGCGCATCATTCCGTTAGGGAAAAAAACAGATGTGGTTGTTGATTACATGTTGCAGTATTTACTCTCCATTTGATTTTTTTGGTGCAGACAATTTTAGTCTTGTGTGTTTGTGTTGTAAGCTTTCTGGTTCTAGACCTGAATACTGCTGCACCTATTGTAGGTCTGATTTTTTTGGAAGAAACTACAAAATTTATGAGAGGCAGCCACCCTATGATGGTGCAAAGGCATCAAGCACTCGATCTATTTGGCACTTTGGAAGCCGGCGAATCAGCCCCCAAGTATCGTCGGGAAACTTTGATGTTGGACAGGTTTTCCTACAGCCCTACCTTCAAATGCATCCTGCTCGGACCCAGAGGGCCTAGGAGGATGCTTTGCACCATGGAGTGCCCCTCAGTTCAAGAGACCTGCAAGGACTTCCTTGAGGTGAAGTCTTTGAAGCAAACGGGTACCACTCTCCTTAGAAGCAAATCCCACGGTGGCATGAACAATTGGAATTCTGGTGCTTGAACTTCCATGGACGGGTAACAGTTGGATCTATCAAGAATTTCCAGCTGCTACCTACAGCCGAACCAGTGCCTTTTGGTAGCTTCGAAACTCTGCAGTTCGGTAAGGTTGATGACGACATCTTCACCATGGATTATTGCCAGCCGCTCTCAGCATTTCAGGCGTTCACCATCTGCCTTAGCAGCTTTGGGTCAAAGATCTTGTGAGAGTAACAATGTCATTCCGAAGTCCTTCATGTCGCAGAATGACTGTGTACATCAACTGCCGAATCTTCTTATGTCTTCGGGTGCTGTTACCATGGCTTTCGTAGTTTTTTTTTTTTTTGTAATAAAGGAAGGTTTTATTAAATTCTCAAAGCATTACGTCAAGATGAAATAAGGCCTTGTAAACCCACTTTCACACAGTTAGAGGCCAACTCTTCGTCTGGTTTGTATCAGTATGGTTTTCTTCTGCCTGTGCAAGAATTGCATATATTCGCTTTGCAGAGTTGTTTCTCTGCGATAGAAGATGTATGCAGACTTAGCTTGTGCTGGGAATTGAAAAGTAATGGGCCTCTTAAGATTACTAGTACTAGCTACTCCTACTCGTATGAATCCCTGCTGGCCTTGGCAACGTCGGTCTCCAATGTTTCCATCTGCTGCTCAAGCAGCCTTAACCTCTGACTCATGCGTTGCAGCCTCTCCGTGGCAGACTCGTCTGCAAAGAAACGCAAGGATCAGTCCGGATTTTCCTACTAGACATTAGTGCATTAGGCTCAGTAAAATATCTGCAAGGGCCAGTCAGTGTATCCTACTGAACTCTAATTAGACCAAGGAAAATTGTAAGCGTGACAGTTAAAACCAGAGGAGTTTCAGTTAAGCCTACCCAGCTGCGTCATGAACTGCGAGACGCCGGTCGCCGTCCCTGGCCCTGGCCGGTGTCAGCAGTGACGGCCGTGCCAGCGTTGGTGGGTTCCTGCGACTTGGATGATGAGCCACCTCTCATCCTCCCAAGCATATCTGCTCCTTCCTAGCACTATATAAGTCTTCAAGCAGCTCGCCGAGGCGTGTGAGTGACTGCCCCTGACTGGTGGTTGGTGCAAGCGTAACGGCCAACGAGGCTGGCAGTGTCGAGTGTCCTTATATACGTGCCTGGATGTGCTTGATTTTTTTGACTGACCCAATAATTGGATGCCTCACAAAACGATTGGATTTTTGTGTTGTGGTCTACTGTAAAGATTCCACTAAGCTTGCTTCAGGTTGAGGAGTCAAATTTTTGAGTCAGAGGTCAAAGTCAGACTGGCGACTTGGACCGGAACCCTGGCCACCCATTACGTCAGACCAGCGGCTTCTCGCTTCACTGGCTCCGTGGCTCGCGTGTCCTGTGAGAGTGATCTTCACAAGCTTCAGAGTTGGAAATTTGATGGAACTTCTGTGCACACAGATGACAGATCTCCTCATGCGATGCTAGCAGTTTTCAGTTAGCAATGTAATGGCTACCTACCCAACACGGCCTGATCTGAGCTTAGGCTGCCGAGCTCGTCGTTGCCTTGTCCGTTGCTTAGAGCGGAAAACTCGATAAACTTTCGCGGCACACACATCCGTCCGTTGCGTATGGATCGCGGTTCTGCGGAGGCACCAACATTTTCGGCTAGTCCTCCGCGCTCTCCTCGTGGAAACCGACGCAAACCTGCGTTTCGGTTTTTCCACCGCCGGACAAGCAGTTTCCAGTGGTCGAGGTTGAGGAGCCAGGGGGGCCAATGCGGGGGCTGCGTGGCCTGTGACCAAGGCAGGCACCACAGAGCTTGCCAGTTTTCTGAACCCCGAGCCCCCGGCCGCCCCCGGGACCGAGAGCTTGTTTTCAGAGTCCCCCCCAGGCCCCAGCTCGTACGGTAGTGCTGCGACATTTTTATCGGGCGATGCCGCACAACGGCACGAGCAATGACCACCACGGTCCACGGGCACGGCCTACCGTGACCGTGAGTTTGCTGCCCCGGCTCCTACGGCGAAAGGACGTGCGCGGCGCGTGCTCCACGGTTTCCACCGGCCGTCCGGCCTAAGGTAAGGTAACCACCGCCCTGCCTGTAGTAGCAGCAGGTTCTCCTGGTAGCCGGAAAAACGCTTCCGCTGTTCCGCGCAAAAACAGCGCTGCTGGCGCCTGAGCTGAGAACGGTGCAACGCAAGTGGCGTGAAGGCCTTCCCGGACTCTGGACTCTGGAGGCGTTACCAGCGGTCAGCGTCGTGCCGGTCCCTCCGTCTGCGTCGCCCTCGCGTTGCTGGGGCGGTGTCAAAGCAATCGGCGATGCGCAGGTCTTGGTCTCGTGTGTGTGACATCACCATGTGAGTACGTGACACGGCGTCGGTCCGGCCTCCGAGCAGAGGCAGAGGCACGCACGCGAGACGGCGGGGATTGGTTGGGTCACGTCACGACCGCCGGTTCAACGCGAGCGCCGTGGAGACGGAGACGAAGTCCTCGTTTGCGACGGCATGCGATGCGTTCCCGGCGCGGCGTCTGAGATCTGACTGCTAGCTCCTCCTAGCCTCGAGACGGAGGACTTCTCTTCTCTTGTATCCGCACCCGCAGCCCGGAGGAGAGTACAGAGCTGTTTCGTTGTACGAACCGGTGTCCCGGTGGTATTAATCGCGCGATTCACAGCCGGATCCAGGTACAGGATCCGTGGCTGCCCCCAGCCAGACCCCGTGGCCGTGGCAACTTGCGCAAAAGCACTAGCAGAGTCCGGCGCGGCGGCTAATACGGACGGACTACGGACGGAGACGCGTACAGCTCGCCCGGCCGGCCCGCCGGAAAACCGGGCCAGAGGTAAAGGAAAGGCAAACCGACGGCGGCGGCGACGTGTTTGGTGTTGGTGTTGGTACCGTGCGCGGCCGGCCGGGAATTGATGGGTGGGGGGTGGGACGTGGGGTACAAGCAAGCGAGCGTTTACTCGCGGCGCTGGCCGGACGGCCGGACGCGCCCACGCCACGGGGGGTCCCCACCCGCCGGCCGGCGCCGGTGGTGCTGGTTCCCAAGTCCGCGCCGACGCGTGCGGTGCGGTGCCGTGCCGTGCCGTCCGCGCCAGTGCGTCACATGCAGGGACTGCCGGCTGCGTGCGCGGACTGCGGCGCGGCGGGCGCAGCGGCGTGGTGCATGCGTGCGTGTGACTGTGTGAGAGGAGCAGGCGCCCCTACCCGATTCAATGCTGGCGGCCTGCGGCCGGATGCCCGATTGCTCGGCTTTCTCTGCCCGCCGGTCGCACGGCACGGGCCAGATACACCCCCCCCCGCGCCCCGTGGCCCCCGTGCCGTGCGACCGGCGGGCAGAGAAAGCCGAGCATCGGCATCCGGCCAGGCCGCAGCATTGAATCGGGACGGGGGCTCCTGCTCCTCTCACACAGTCACACGCAGCATGCACCACGCCGCTTGCGCCGCCGCGCCGCAGTCCGCGCACGCAGCCGGCAGTCCCTGCCTGTGACGCACTGGCGCGGACGGCACGGCACGGCACCGCACCGCACGCGTCGGCGCGGACTTGGGAACCAGCACCACCGGCGCCGGCCGGCGGGTGGGGACCCCCCGTGGCGTTGGCGCGTCCGGCCGTCCGGCCCAGCGCCGCGAGTAACGCTCGCTTGCTTGTACCCCACGTCCCCCACCCCCCCCCCATCATTCCCGGCCGGCGCGCCCGGTACCAACACCAACACCAACACGTCCGCCCCGCCCGCCCGTCGGTTTGCCTTTGCCTTACCTCTGCCCGGTTTTTCCGGCGGGCGGCCGGGCGAGCTGTACGCGTCTCCGTCCCGTAGTCCGTCCGTATTAGCCGCCGCGCCGGACTCTGCTAGTGCTTTTGCGCAAGTTGCCACGGCACGGGGTCTGGCTGGCGGGCAGCCACGGATCCTGTACCTGGATCCGGCTGTGAATCGCGCGATTAATACCACCGGACACCGGTTCGTACCAACGAACAGCTCTGTACTCTCCTCCGGGCTGCGGGTGCGGATACAAGAGAAGAGAAGTCCTCCGTCTCGAGGCTAGGAGGAGCTAGCAGTCAGATCTCGACGCCGCGCCGGGAACGCATCGCATGCCGTCGCAAACGAGGACTTCGTCTCCGTCTCCACGGCGCTCGCGTTGAAACCGGCGGTCGTGACGTGACCCAACCAATCCCCGCCGTCTCGCGTGCGTGCCTCTGCCTCTGCTCGGAGGCCGGACCGACGCCGTGTCACGTACTCACATGGTGATGTCACACCACACGAGACCAAGACCTGCGCATCGCCGATTGCTTTGACACCGCCCAGCAACGCGAGGGCGACGCAGACGGAGGGACCGGCACGACGCTGACCGCTGGTAACGCCTCCAGAGTCCAGAGTCCGGGCAGGGCCTTCACGCCACTTGCGTTGCACCGTTCTCAGCTCAGCGCCAGCAGCGCTGTTTTTGCGCGGAACAGCGGAAGCGTTTTTTCCGGCTACCAGGAGAACCTGCTGCTACTACAGGCAGGGCGGTGGTTACCTTACCTTAGGCCGGACGGCCGGTGGAAACCGTGGAGCACGCGCCGCGCACGTCCTTCGCCGTAGGAGCCGGGGCAGCAAACTCACGGTCACGGTAGCCGTGCCCGTGGACCGTGGTGGTCATTGCTCGTGGCCGTTGTGCGGCATCGCCCGATAAAAATGTCGCAGCACTACCGTACGAGCTGGGGCCTGGGGGGACTCTGAAAACAAGCTCTCGGTCCCGGGGGCGGCCGGGGGCTCGGGGTTGAAAACTGGCAAGCTCTGTGGTGCCTGCCTTGGTCACAGGCCACGCAGCCCCCGCATTGGCCCCCCTGGCTCCTCAACCTCGACCACTGGAAACTGCTTGTCCGGCGGTGGAAAAACCGAAACGCAGGTTTGCGTCGGTTTCCACGAGGAGAGCGCGGAGGACTAGCGAAAATGTTGGTGCCTCCGCAGAACCGCGATCCATACGCAACGGACGGATGTGTGTGCCGCGAAAGTTTATCGAGTTTTTTCCGCTCTAAGCAACGGACAAGGCAACGACGAGCTCGGCAGCCTAAGCTCAGATCAGGCCGTGTTGGGTCAGTAGCCATTACATTGCTAACTGAAAACTGCTAGCATCGCATGAGAGATCTGTCATCTGTGTGCACAGAAAGTTCCATCAAATTTCCAACTCTGAAGCTTGTGAAGATCACTCTCACAGGACACGCGAGCCACGGACCAGTGAAGCGAGAAGCCGCTGGCTGACGTAATGGGTGGCCAGGGTTCCGGTCCAAGTCGCCAGGTCTGACTTTGACCTCTGACTCAAACATTTGACTCCTCAACCTGAAGCAAGCTTAGTGGAATCTTTACAGTAGACCACAACACAAAAATCCAATCGTTTTGTGAGGCATCCAATTATTGGGTCAGTCAAAAAAATCAAGCACATCCAGGCACGTATATAAGGACACTCGACACTGCCAGCCTCGTTGGCCGTTACGCTTGCACCAACACCAGTCAGGGGCAGTCACTCACACGCCTCGGCGAGCTGCTTGAAGACTTATATAGTGCTAGGAAGGAGCAGATATGCTTGGGAGGATGAGAGGTGGCTCATCATCCAAGTCGCAGGAACCCACCAACGCTGGCACGGCCGTCACTGCTGACACCGGCCAGGGCCAGGGGACGGCGACCGGCGTCTCGCAGTTCATGACGCAGCTGGGTAGGCTTAACTGAAACTCCTCTGGTTTTAACTGTCACGCTTACAATTTTCCTTGGTCTAATTAGAGTTCAGTAGGATACACTGACTGGCCCTTGCAGATATTTTACTGAGCCTAATGCACTAATGTCTAGTAGGAAAATCCGGACTGATCCTTGCGTTTCTTTGCAGACGAGTCTGCCACGGAGAGGCTGCAACGCATGAGTCAGAGGTTAAGGCTGCTTGAGCAGCAGATGGAAACATTGGAGACCGACGTTGCCAAGCCAGCAGGGATTCATACGAGTAGGAGTAGCTAGTACTAGTAATCTTAAGAGGCCCATTTACTTTTCAATTCCCAGCACAAGCTAAGTCTGCATACATCTTCTATCGCAGAAACAACTCTGCAAAGCGAATATATGCAATTCTTGCACATGGCAGAAACCATACCTTGATACAAACCAGACGAAGAGTTGGCCTCTAACTGTGAAAGTGGGTTTACAAAGGCCTTATTTCATCTTGACGTAATGCTTTGAGAATTTAATAAAAACTTCCTTTATTACAAAAAAAAAAAAAAAACTACGAAAGCCATGGTAACAGCACCCGAAGACATAAGAAGATTCGCAGTTGATGTACACAGTCATTCTGCGACATGAAGGACTTCGGAATGACATTGTTACTCTCACAAGATCTTTGACCCAAAGCTGCTAAGGCAGATGGTGAACGCCTGAATGCTGAGAGCGGCTGCAATAATCCATGGTGAAGATGAGGTCGTCATCAACCTTACCGAAACTGCAGAGTTCGAGCTACCAAAAGGCCCACTGGTTCGGCTGTCGTATTTAGCAGCTGGAAATTCTTGATAGATCCAACTGTTACCCGTCCATGGAAGTTCAAGCACCAGAATTCCAATTGTTCATGCCACCGTGGGATTTTGCTTCTAAGGAGAGTGGTACCCGTTTGCTTCAAAGACTTCACCTCAAGGAAGTCCTTGCAGGTCTCTTGAACTGAGGGGCACTCCATGGTGCAAAGCATCCTCCTAGGCCCTCTGGGTCCGAGCAGGATGCATTTGAAGGTAGGGCTGTAGGAAACCTGTCCAACATCAAAGTTTCCCGACGATACTGGGGGCTGATTCGCCGGCTTCCAAAGTGCCAATAGATCGAGTGCTTGATGCCTTTGCACCATCATAGGGTGGCTGCCTCTCATAAATTTTGTAGTTTCTTCCCAAAAAATCAGACCTACATAGGTGCAGCAGTATTCAGGTCTAGAACCAGAAAGCTTACAACACAAACACACAAGACTAAATTGTCTGCACCAAAAAATCAAATGGAGAGTAAATACTGCAACATGTAATCAACAACCACATCTGTTTTTTTTCCCTAACGGAATGATGCGCAGCTCCCGAGCACGTTCGAGATAAAAAGAAAGACTGCTTGCTTATATTCCTAGAGGCTGTTGGCATGAAGAGTTCCAACCCACAAGACCAATGGAAAAGAAAAGAAAGAAAAAAGACCCTCCTTTTGTTATCGAGGAAATATATGTAATGCTAGCAAACATGACCAGGTACTAAAATTGTCTGCTTCACCTAAAATAAAGGAAAATTTAAATCCGTTTTATGTCAAGTACTGGCTCAAATGCCCATGTTCTACTCAATTTCTCCTAAAGCCCGATAGAAGCCTGTTTTGAAGAATCACAGAAATACAAGAGCCCCAGATAAAAATACAAAATAACTACATAAACCATATTATTCTTGCATTAGGTATTATCATTTGTCTCTTCTTTAAACTCAGATGAACTTTAAAGTCCAGCCCTGTCTGTTAGAAAAGAAGCGCTTGCAAGATTCACTAGAAGGTATAAGCAAACTATGAGCTGCATGAAGATACCTCAATTTTCCACATATGCCTTGTTTCCTTTCGAAATATCATCAGCATCAAGAGAAATAATATACTCTGTATAAGCACCCCTCCTAAACCTTTTAGCAGCCATGAGAAACTTTCCTTTGTCTGTGGCAGCCATCGGATCTTTATCTTTAAAGAGTAAACAGCCAGAAAAAATATTATCAATAAAAAATCTTATTGGTGAATCAATAAGGACGAACAGTCATGTAAACCAACATGAAAATGTTAAGCAAGCATGCATTTGGTAAATTATTCTAGTGATCCATGCAAACTTCTGCCACTAACTTATCCACACAAACTCCTCCGGTGTTCTATCAGATATCAAGTCCAAGGTGCATAAATCATTTGTCTGATTCTATCAGTTGTTTCTAACAAAAAAAAGAAATATCTTAACGTGCACTATATTGTTATTACACTGAAATAAAATGCACAAGTGAAAATAACATGGCTCTCCTTGTGGACATTCGGTTCTGAATTGTGCACCACCGACATATAAAAGCAGTTCAGACACACGCCACCGACATATAAGAGCATCACTCAAGCCAAACATTCAGTAAAACAATGTGCCTTTTCAAAATAAAAGCAGGGGAAACCTCCTTTTCTTCAAAAACATTTTAGTAAAGACAAGCTTTGAACACCTACATTACAGCTCCTTAGAACAACTGAAGCAAATAGCAGAGCACAAAAAACAAGGAATACTTCAGCAAACCGGTGGGTTTATGATTATCGTTGCAGTGGTACTGCATGCCAAAGTGTTTTTTAAGACTGAATTTCACCACTAAGACGAAAAAAAATAAGGGAATGACAGAGTAAGGCATGCATTAGGGGAGGCACCTGTATGACGCCATATAGCTTACTGTAAGTCAATCCAAGGTAGAGATAGAACATAGAATTCTTCTTGTTTCGCTTGATGAAGCATTGGATTGGAAAGTCTTTTGGCTCTGGCTGCTTAAATCACAAGAAATGGAACGAAAAAGGATTAGTTAGAGCTGTCAAAAGACCTAGACGAACCCGCTCTTTTAAACCCTTACAAAAATCAGCAAAGCTAATTTGTGCTAAGCTGCTCAGACCCAGAGACTGATGTAAAGCTTTCAGCATGTTTCAAACAAGATTGTGAACTCAAACCTATATAGTTCAGAACATGTATACAGGAATGATGTACTGCAAGTCAAACTTGGTCCTGAACTCCTGGTGCAATGCAAATGAACCGGGTTTTGTCCCTGCACTTCTAATAAAAAGGAAATACAAATAGTCCTCCAGGCATAATAGCACATATATCAACACCTTAACCAAGCATTATTAGCACCTGAACTGAATGCAAGGATTACTGTAGACATCGATTATATCAAATTTAGCATTTTGGCGGTATGCCCAAATCCTATATGGAAGCATAACTTAGTTGCTGTGGATCCTCTATCTCCAAAACCCTGCATAAAACTGCCATTTCTACAGCGGTCTAGTGCAGCAGCGCCCCAGTTACCAAATTAGCCGGCCAACCACCCAGACCCAGGGGATACACTCTACCTCAGAAATGTTAACATCTTCTCTGAAGAGCAGTGAGAAACACATAGTGAGTAAACAATGTCAAAGTAATGAGATGTTTAGTACTGTGGCGGGCGCACTATGGACTATGCTGTACTGTACTGAATTTGAGGAGTGTTCCTCACCTGCTTCAAGGTGATCTTCCGGACTCGGGCGGCGGACGAGCGACCGTGCCGGCGGCGTCGCGCCACCGCGTGCAGACGCAGCGCACGACGCCACGTCCTTCCGCGCGGACCACTGCCCCTCGCCGGACGCCTCCACGCGCCGCAGCACCTCGGCGAGCAGCTCCGGCAGCAGGCGCGCCCACCTGTCCTCCTCCTCCATCGCCCCTTCCTGCCTCGACCCCTCCTCCCGGGGCACAAGCGGAGACGCCATTTCGCGCCGCTACGGCTGTCCGCTCGGACGGGGGGGCAGAGGAGAGGAGAGAATAAATTGGCTCGCGCCTGCGGGAAAGCGGATCCAGAGCGCTGCTGCTGCGCGGCCGCGCGCCTTTGTTGCGGCCCTCGACGGTCTCCGCTCCGTTCCTGTCCGCTAGAGAGGCTGAGCGGAGCGCCGCGTTTTACTGGGCCGTCACATCACCGGAGGACTGTGCGCCTCCTTCTGTGGGCTCCGTTTGGGTGGGCCCTTGAAAACCCTGATTCCCCACACTGGCTCATCCCCCCATTTTGAATTTTTCTGGGAGAATCAGTTTGCCTCTGCACTTTATGAATTATGAACGCTACCGAGAAACGCAACACCGCAATGGCATGTGCCTGCATGCCGTACGCTCAATGTCAACACCTGTTTTCGGTCGGTGTTTCGTACCGGGGGTATCACACCAACGAGTAATATGATCGCGTGCTTCTCTTCCTGGATGGTGATGCAAGGGGACACAAGGATTTATCCTGGTTCGGGCAAAGAAGGCCCTACGTCCAGCGGGGGGGGGAGATGTTCTTGTATTACTTGCACCTAAGTGCTTGTACAGGGGAGAATACAAGCTCAGTGAGCGTGGACCGGGGTCCGGACTCGTGTCTGTGCGTGGACTCGTGTGTGTGTCCGTCGTCCCGAATGAGGGCCCTAGCGTCCCCTTTTATAGAGCAAGGGGAGGCAGGGTTACAAAAGTATTACAGGTGTCGGGGCGCATGGTGCCCCATACGGAGAAGGGTAGGAACCTGTCTTGTCGGGGCCACTGGAGCCGATGTGATCGTCGCTGTTGAGGCGTCCTTGAGTCGTGGCTTCCATCCCGGGCGCGGACGTGGGGGCGCGACAAGGCGGGAGCCGTACAGCACCCATCCCGGAATGTACAGTACGCGGTGAGGTCCCTCCGGGTCTTGGGGTACCTGTCCTCCAATAGCACGAAAGTAGTTAGGGCTCGAAGGGCGCGGAGCCGGCTTCGAGGTGGTGCCACGGGGCTCGAGGGGCGCGGAGCCGGCCTCGAGGTGTTACAGTGCAGGGCTCGAGGGGCGCGTAGCCGGCCTCGAGGGGTTACAGTGCCTGCTCGAGGGGCGCGTAGCCGGCCTCGAGGGGTTACAGTGCCTGGCATGGCCGAACAGTGCTGCACTGGTGCCCTTTTGCCCATGCTTGTGGTGAAAACGAGACTTGACCTTTACACCGAGTTACTGTGGTACATGCGTGCACTAGTGGACATGACCGGAGTAGGTGAAGGCATTAAATGCGTGGTATGGGCTGGTACAGCTGTCTGTAAGCTCGAGGTCCGTGCGTTAAGGCTCGAGGTGTGGGAGCGCGTTCGCCCGAGGCCGGCTGGGAGGGCTCGGGCGAGACGGAGACGATCGTCGCCCGAGGCCTGGCTGGGAGGGCTCGGGCGAGAGAGAGGAGAAGAGCGTTCGCCCGAGGCCTGGCTGGGAGGGCTCGGGCGAGACGGAGATAGAGCGTTCGCCCGAGGCCTGGCTGGGAGGGCTCGGGCGAGACGGAGATAGAGCGTTCGCCCGAGGCCTGGCTGGGAGGGCTCGGGCGAGACGGAGATGGAGCGTTCGCCCGAGGCCTGGCTGGGAGGGCTCGGGCGAGACGGAGACGGAGTTGGTGTTTGCGTTGATTGGGGGCCCCTTTTTTGTACCACCGACAGTAGCCCCCGAGCCCTTGTTTGAGTGCTTGCACTCGAGCAGGGGCTCCAGATTGGGATCTCGATGGGTAGCTAACTGGTCTCGAGGGTCTTGTCGATTTGACTCCGTGGGTGTCGTGCGAGCGACACCCGCGGGTGTAGCCCCCGAGGCCATGGGGGAGTGGTTAGAACTCCCTCGTGGGCTTCCGAAGAATCCTCCGTCGTTTGGGAACCTTCTGCCCAGTGGGCGCGCCTTTTTAGGCGGGAATCGTCAGGGAGCGAGATCGCGGCGCCGTGTGTACCTGTCAATCAGGCTCGAAATGTGGTTTGGTAGTAATAAATTTCGCGGTAACCTTTCCTTTGCCGTGGAGACTTCGTCCGAGGCTTGGCTCGGAGGGCTCGGACGAGACGGAGAACGAGCGTTTGTCCTGGGCCTGGTCTCGAGGGCTCAGGCGAGATGGGGGTCGAGCTTTCACCGAGGCCTGAAAATCTCATGCTCACACAAAGAAAAGAGATTAGTCGCAACTGTCCGAGTTTTTAGACCCTCTTTCGTCGAGGGGTGCCAGGCTGAACCGACTGGCCGGCTCCTCGAGCTGTCCGGCATGCCGATTGCCCTGGCTTGTCATCCCGCGAGTCCTTTCGATCGGATGCGAGGGGGGATGCCTCGTACTACCCCGACCGAAGTGGGCGAGTATCGAGGGGTTCCCGGTGAGCTGGTAACGGGGAATCCAAGTGAGAGCTCGTGCCCCGTTCGTTAGGGGTCGACTGTGGCCCGGAGGCGGTCTCATAAGCATGGGTGCTCAGTCTGCAGGAGTGCCGGGTCCCATTCGATAGGACCCGGTGGCTCGATGCCTCCCTCCGAGGGGATCTCACTGCACGTCGAGCTCCCTGCCTTGGATACACGTGAGGGGCCTCGAGGGCTCGGCCCTCGAGTAATGCCGCGAGTGGCGCCCCTTGGTGTCCCTGACTCGGGTGCTCGAAGCCGGCTGTCGAACCCTTTTCGAGGGCCAGCCTTCGCTGCTTCGAGACTTAGGGCCGGGCGCCGTTTTACCTTTATGAAGAAGCCTCCGTCGTCTGGGAGTCCTTCTGCCCGTTGGGCGCCTTTTTAGGCGGAAACTGTCGGGGAGAGCGACGGGCGCGAAAGCCGGAGCGACGGTCGTGGCGGGCCCGGGTAGTGGAGCGAATGGAGAGAGGTAACGCGTGTAACCTGCACCCGGCTCGAGACGCGGTTAGGTAGGCGCATTGAATGCATTCTGTTACCTTTTTACGTCGGGGAGATCCCGCCCGTTTGGATTTCTCCCTATAATATCGAAAGAGGGGAAAGAGAACCCTTTACTTTGCCTTTGCCTTCGCCGCCGCTGTAGCCTTTACGCGCCCTCTCCTTCGAGCTAGCGCCGCCCCGTCCGCTGCTCGGATCCGCGCCGCGCCACCGTCATGGCCGCCCAGACACAGATGCTGCGGCCGAGGACTGGAGCCGTCGAAGGTGACGCAGAGCGAGATGGACTCGCTGGTGGCCCAGGGCTTCTGCGCCCCAACCCGGAGGAGGGGGCCGCATGGTGGGTTATCCCGTCGGCGGAGCACGGGAGCCGCCACCGCCGGAGGGGTACGTGGTGAGCTTCACGCGCTACCACCGCATGGGGCTCGGCGTCCCTCCGAGCCGCTTCTGCGAGGGCTGGCCCCAATTCGAGGTGGTGGAGCTGCAACACTTCTCCCCCAACTCCATCTCGCACGCCGCCATTTTCGCCGCGGTGTGCGAGGGGTACCTGAGGATGGAGCCGCACTGGG
>VDCT01000041.1:0-407488 GCA_009763385.1 Coix lacryma-jobi var. lacryma-jobi
TGAGGGATCCGTCGAAGTACATGGTCCAGAGCTCGGCTTGAATCTGGCGGCGGCCGGGGAAGTTGATTGTCGGTCCATTCAGCGACAAAGTCTGCCAACGCTTGCGATTTGATGGCCTTTCGGGGGGCGTAGGTGATGGTTCCCCCATTAGCTCGGCGGACCACTTGGCGACGCGCCCCGTGGCCTCCCGATTGTTGATGATTTCACCGAGGGGGAAGGATGACACCACTGTTACGGGATGAGCGAGGAAAGTAGTGCTGGAGCTTGCGCCTTGTGACGATGATGCCGTAGAGCAGCTTTTGGATGTGCGGGTACCGGACCTTGGCCTCGGAGAGCACCTCACTGGTGAAGTACACTGGCCGTTGGACTGGCAATGCATGACCCTCCTCGTACCTCTCGACGACTATGACCGCGCTGACCACCTGAGTGGTTGCGGCCACATAGAGGAGGAGAGGTTCGGGGGAATCACCGTCCTGGGCTGGTTGCGGAGGCACGAGAACTGGCGCAGAAGTCAGCAATCCCTTCAACTTGGTCAAGGCTTCCTCGGCTTCGGTGGTCCACGCAAAGTGCTCCGTCTTTTCAGCAGGCGGTAGAGGGGTAGTGCTTTCTTCCCAGCCTCGAGATGAATCTGCTGAGAGCGGCTAGGCAGCCTGTCACTTCTGCACCCTTGAGGTCACGAATCGGGCCCATCCTCGTGACGCCGAGATTTTTTCAGGGTTTGCCTCGATCCCCGTGTGCGAGACGATGTAGCCAAGTAGCATGCCTCGAGGCACACCAAAGACACACTTCTCGGGGTTGAGCTTCACATTCTTGGCCCGGAGGCACTCGAACGTGGTCTCGAGGTTGCTGATGAGGTTCCCTACTTTTTTAGTTTTAACCACGATGTCATCGACGTAGGCCTCGACGGTCTTGCCTATATGCTCGCCAAAGATGTGCTGCATACATCGTTGATACGTTGCCCCGGCGTTTCGAAGGCCGAAGGGCATCGTAACATAGCAGTACATACCAAATGGCGTGATAAAAGAGGTCGCGAGCTCATCGGATTTTCTCATCCTGATTTGGTGGTAGCCGGAATACGCATCAAGGAACGAAAGCACTTCACACCCAGCAGTGGAATCAACGATCTGGTCAATTCTAGGTAAAGGGAATGGAACTTTCGGACATGCTTTATTTAGACCAGTGTAATCTACACACATCCGCATTTTTCCATTCTTTTTCCTAACTAGTACAGGGTTAGCTAGCCACTCTGGGTAAAATACCTCCTTGATGAATCCGGCCGCCAAAAGCTTGTGCACCTCCTCGCCGATGATCCTGCGCTTTCCTCGTCGAAGCGGCGCAGGCGTTGCTTCACCGGTCTGGACCCGGCCTGGATTTCCAAGGCGTGCTCGGCGACTTCCCTCGGTATGCCTGGCATGTCCGAGGGGTTCCACGCAAACATGTCGATGTTCGCGCGGAGAAAGTCGACGAGCACTGCTTCCTATTTGGGCTCGAGGCTGGTACTGATGGTCAGCGTCTTGCCATTGGTCGAGGTCGGGTCGACGGGTATTTGCTTGGTGTGCTCAGCCGGCTCGAAGGCGCCGGCGTGACGCTTTGCTTCTGGGGCCTCCTCGGTGGCCAGAGCTGCCAAGGCCTCGAGCGAGTCGAGGTGGACGTTGGCTCCCCCCCGCTCGACGCACTCCACGTCGCAGTGGTATGCGTGCTCGTAGGAGGTGTCAACGGTAATGACCCCTTTCGGTCCGGCATTTTGAGCTTCAAGTACGTGTAGTTAGGAATCGCCATGAACTTGGCGTAGCCTGGCCGGCCGATGATGGCGTGGTAGGTCCCTTGGAAGCCGACCACCTCGAAGGTGAGCGTTTCCCGTCGGAAGTTTGCCGGCGTGCCGAAGCAGACCGGCAAGTCGATGCGCCCGAGGGGGTGGGCCTTCTTTCCTGGCACTACTCCGTGGAACCCCCGACACTGGGTCGGAGCTGTCCTTCTGAAATCCCCAGGAGGTCGAGGGTCTCGAGGTATATGATGTTGAGGCTCGAGCCCCCATCCATCAACACCTTGGAGAACCGAACGTCGACTATGACGGGGTCGACGACGAGGGGGTAAGCCCCCGGGTTTATGACCTGGTCCGGATGGTCGTCACGGTCGAACGTGATTGGCGCATCGGACCAGTCAAGATACCGGGGGGCGTCGTGGCCAAGCGAAAAGATTTCCCGACGCTCCTTCTTTCTTTCTCGAGCTGAGAGCCCGACGGTCGGCCCCGTAGATCATGAAGCAGTCGCGCACCGGGGGGAAGTCGCCATCTGCGTTTCTGCCGCCGCGTCGATCGGTATCCTTTCCCTTAGGCGCGTCCTCCTTCTTGTCGCCGAGCTTAGAGTAGTAGCCCTTCAACAGTCGGCAGTCTTTCAACTTGTGGTTTACGGGGCCCCGGTGATAGGTACAGGGATCCTCGAGCATTTGGTCGAAAACGGCCCCATCGGGGGGCCTCGAGGCTTCTTGGGCTCGAGGGCGCCCGCGAGCACCTCTTTGTCGTCGTCGTCATCGGTGCCACGCTTCGCCTTCTGGCCCTTGCGTTTGTTTCTTCCTTTTGTTGCCGTCATTGTTGTCGTTCTTGGCGTCGTTGCCTTTGTTGGAGCCCCCGGAGCGATCACCGCCTTGCCTTTGTCCGTGGTACGGCCAAAGAAGGCCCCCACTGCTTCGTCGCCCGAAGCAAAGCGTGGTGACGCGATCCATCAGGTCCTCGACCGTCTCGGGACGGTAGCGTCCTAGCTCATGAACGAGCTCTTGGCATGTTGTGCCTGCGAGGAACGCTGAGATGACGTCCTCGTCCGGCACGTGGGGGAGCTCGAGACGCTGCTTCGAGAACCGTCGAGCGAAGTCGCGGAGGGGCTCGTCCGCCGCCTGCCTGCAACGCCGTAGGTCCCAGGGGTTGCCTGGGCGCACGCAGGTCCCTTTAAAATTCCCGTCGAAGACCCTGACTAGGTCGGCCCAGTCGTGGATCCGATCCGCGGGGAGCCCCTCAAGCCACCGGCGGGCGGTGTCCGAGAGGTAAAGTGGGAGTTGACGGATGATCACGCGGTCGTCGTTCTTCGCTCCGCCCAGTTGGCAGCCAAGGCGGAAGTCCGAGAGCCAGAGCTTGGGCTCGACCTCCCCGTCGTATTTTACGATGTTGGTCGGCGGTCGGAAGCGGTCGGGGAGGGTCGAGCTGCGGATGGCCCGGCTGAAGACTCGGGGGCCCGGGGGCTCGAGGACCTGCCGGTCTCTCGTCGCTGTCGTAGCGCCCCCCACGATGGGCGCTATAGCCACGCTCTTGGGCCCCCTTGTTTTGCGCCGTCGGTGATGTCGTTGCGGGCGTCGTTGGGGTCGAGGCGGCGGTTGTCGACGATCCGTTCGCGGGACTGGCCTAGCTCGAGAGGCGTCCGGCTGGTGGACGGATGCCTCGCGAGCGTCGTGGGGCGTGTCCGCCGGTTTCCCCGAGGCTGCCCCGCGTCGGCGTGACGCCGAGCTCTCAGCTGCTGTACCGCGGTGTCTCGAGGAGGTTTTTCATTTCTCCGAGCATGCGCCTGGCGTCGGGGTTGGAGACGGCGGGTAGGTCACGGAGCATCATGGCCGCTGCCACCACGTTCTGCCCAGCTCGTGGGAAACATACCTCAGGGCGTGCTGGGGCCCCGTCCTCGAGGATCCGCCGGTGGACCTCTCGAGCGCGGCCTCGAGCTCCGGCCCCTCGGGGCTGGGGTGGTTCCTGCATCAGGGTTTGCCGGAGCTGCAGCAGGTGTCGCCGTTCCTCCTCGGCTTTGGTAATTGCCTCTTGCACTTGTGCGAGTTGCGCCGCCTCGCACCGTGCTCGCACCGGCATCGTCGTGCTGGGCGGCACAGCGATGCTCGAGGTCGTCCTCCCAGGACGCGTGATCCGCCTGCCGCGGCCACGTCGCTAGGTCCCTCTAGGTCGAGGGCCGGCCTGTTGTCGTCGCCTTCGTCCTCGGTATCGCATACGACTCCCTCGAGTTGGAAACACTCCCTGGGGGGTCCCAGAGGTCGGGGTCGTGGTAGTCGTATTCGTCGGAGTCGGAGCTGTTGAGGGCACGCCGCCTTGGCCGATGCTGGGACCGCAGCTCGCGGTACCATTCTCCGACGGTAGCTCGCCGAGGTGGCTCGAGGGGTCGCAAGAAGTCGCGGTCGATGCACGCGGGGGGGTGGACGATTTCCAGGCTGGCCATAGCTTGCAGCAGCGTGCCCGGACGCTGCTCCCGGTCCACCTCCGTCTAGCCCTGTTGGCGCTCGTCGAGGCGGTGGGCGAAAACAGCCGCAGAGCTGTCGAGGCCGACCGGGAACCGCTGGCGTCGAGCGCAGCGCGACCCGCGCGGGAGGAGGCTGAGTTGCGTCAACGGCGCACGGTTCGGAGGCCTCTGGCCTGGCTCCTGGTCCGTACGTACGACGAATGCGAAGTCGCTAGGCGGGCGTGAATGCGCCTGGAGGTTTCGGCCGTGCGCCGGGTGGGTTCCCCTTGGGGCCCTGCACCGGCTACGGGGGCGTAGGTGTTTGCCGCGGGCACCGCCTGCGCCCGACGACGACGGTGACGATGGCGCCGCTCGTGACGTGGCGGCGTGTGGTGGTGGTGGGGCGACGCGTCACGCCCCCGCGCGGGTGGCGTGACACGCACTCCGCCCAGGCCCTCCGTGGAGAGCAGAGTCAGCTCGTTGCTGTTGCCTGTGGCCAGGAACTCGAGGCTCCCGAACCAGACGACGGCACCAGCCGAGAACGGAAGAGAGGATGAAGCCATCCAGGAGTCAACGAGAAATCGGCTCGGCACGCGAAGTCCCCTACCTGGCGCGCCAACTGTCGGTGTTTCGTCCCGGGGGTATCACACCAACAAGAGTAATATGATCGCGTGCTTCTCTTCCTGGATGGTGATGCAAGGGGACACAAGGATTTATCCTGGTTCGGGCAAAGAAGGCCCTACGTCCAGCGGGGGGAGATGTTCTTGTATTACTTGCACCTAAGTGCTTGTACAGGGGAGAATACAAGCTCAGTGAGCGTGGACCGGGGTCCGGACTCGTGTTTGTGCGTGGACTCGTGTGTTCTTCCTCTCCCCGAATGAGGGCCTAGCGTCCTCTTTATAGCGCAAGGGGAGGCCAGGGTTACATGAAAAATATTACAGGTGTTGGGGCGTATGGTACCCTATACGGAGAAGGGTAGGAACCCTGTCTTGTCGGGGCCACTGGAGCTGATGTGATCGTCGCGTTGAGGCGTCCTTGAGTCGTGGCTTCCATCCTGGGTGCGGACGTGGGGGCGCGACAAGGCGGGAGCCGTACAGCACCCATCCCGGAATGTACAGTACGCGGTGAGGTCCCTCGGGTCTTGGGGTGCCTGTCCTCCAATATCACGAAAGTAGTTAGGGCTCGATGGGCGCGGGGCCGGCTTCGAGGTGGTGCCACGGGGGCTCGAGGGGCGCGGAGCCGGCCTCGAGGGGTTACAGTGCCTAGCTCGAGGGGGCGCGTAGCCGGCCTCGAGGGGTTACAGTGCCCGGCATGGCCGAACAGTGCTGCACTGGTGCCTTTTGCCCATGCTTGTGGTGAAAACGTGACTTGACCTTTACACCGGGTTACTGTGGTACACGCCGTGCGCTAGTGAACATGACCGGAGTAGGTGAAGGTATTAAATGCGTGGTATGGGCTGGTACGGCTGTCTATGCAACTCGAGGTCCGTGCGTTAAGGCTCGAGGTGTGGAGGCGCGCTTGCCCGAGGTTTGGAGGGCTCGAGCGAGACGGGGAGCGATCGTGCTTGCCCGAGGCCTCGCTGGGAGGGCTCGGGCGAGACGGAAATAGAGCGTTCGCCCGAGGCCTGGCTGGGAGGGCTCGGGCGAGACGGAGATGGAGCGTTCGCCCGAGGCCTCGCTGGGAGGGCTCGGGCGAGACGGAGATAGAGCGTTCGCCGAGGCCTGGCTGGGAGGGCTCGGGCGAGACGGAGATGGAGCGTTCGCCCGAGGCCTCGCTGGGAGGGCTCGGGCGAGACGGAGACGGAGTGTTCGGGTGTTTGCGTTGATTGGGGGTACCCCTTTTCGTACCACCGACAGTAGCCCCCGAGCCCTTGTTTGAGTGCTTGCACTCGAGCAGGGGCTCCAGGTTGGGATCTCGATGGGTAGCTGACTGGTCTCGAGGGTCTCGTCGATTTGATTCGTGGGTGTCGTGCGAGCGACACCGCGGGGTTGTAGCCCCCGAGGCCATGGGGGAGTGGTTAGGACTCCCTCGTGGACTTTCCGAAGAATCCTTCGTCGGTTGGGAGCCTTCTGCCCAGCGGGTGCGCCTTGTTAGGCGGATATCGTCAGGACGCGCAGATCGCGGCGCCGTGTGCACCTGTCAACAGGCTCGAAATATGGTTTGGTAGTAATATTAAATATTCGCGGTAACCTTCCCTTTGCCGTGGGAGACTTTGTTCGAGGCTTGGCTTGGAGGGCCCCGACGAGCGGCGGAGAACGAGCGTTTGTCCTGGGCCTGGTCTCGAGGGCTCAGGCGAGATGGGGGTCGAGCTTTCACCCGCGGCCTGAAAATCTCACGCTCACACAAAGAAAAGAGATTAGTCGCAACTGTCCGAGTTTATAGACCCTCTTTCGTCGAGGGGTGCCAGGCTGAACTGACTGGCCGGCTCCTCGAGCTGTCCGGCATATCGATTGCCCTGGCTTGTCATCCCGCGAGTCCTTTCGATCGGATGCGAGGGGGATGCCTCGTACTACCCCGAGTGGCGAGTATCGAGGTTCCGGTGAGCTGGTAACGGGGAATCCAAGTGAGAGCTCGTGCCCCGTTCGTTAGGGTCGACTGTGGCCCGGAGGCGGTCTCATAAAGCATGGGGGCTCAGTCTGCAGGAGTGCCGGGTCCATTCGATAGGACCCGGTGGCTCGATGCCTCCCTCCGAGGGGATCTCACTGCACGTCGAGCTCCCTGCTTGGATACACGTGAGAGGCCTCGAGGGTTCGGCCCTCGAGTAATGCCGCGAGTGGCGCCCCTTGGTGTCCCTGACTCGGGTGCTCGAAGCCGGCTGTCGAACCTTTTCGAGGGCCAGCCTTCGCTGCTTCGAGACTTAGGGCCGGGGCCCGTTTTTACCTTTGAAGAAGAAGCCTCCGTCGTCTGGAATTCTTCTGCCCGTTGGGCGCGCCTTTTTAGGCGGAAAACCGTCGAGGAGAGCAGCGGACGCGAAGCCGGAGCGACGGTCGTGGCGGGCCCGGGTAGTGGAGCGAATGGAGAGGTGCCGCGTGTGCCTGCACCCGGCTCGAGACGCGGTTAGGTGGGCGCATTGAATGCATTCTGTTACTTTTGCGTTGTGAGAGATCCCGCCGTCCGGGTTTTCCCCTATAAATATCGAAAGAGGGGAAAAGGAAACCTTTACTTTGCCTTTGCCTTCGCCGCTGCCATTGCCTTCACGCGCCCTCTCCTTCGAGCCAGTCGACGGGATTTCCAGCCGCCCGTTCGCTACTCGGATCCGCGCCGCGCCACCGCCATGGCCGCCCCGACGCAGATGCTGCCGGCCGAGGACTGGAGCCCGTCGAAGGTGACGCAGAGCGAGATGGACTCGCTGGTGGCCCAGGGGCTTCTGCGCCCCAACCCGGAGGAGGGGCCCGCATGGTGGGTTATCCCGTCGGCGGAGCACCGGGAGCCGCACCCGCCGAGGGGTACGTGGTGAGCTTCACGCGCTACCACCGCATGGGGCTCGGCGTCCCTCCGAGCCGCTTCCTGCGAGGGCTGGCCCACCATTTCGAGGTGGAGCTGCAAACACTTCTCCCCCAACTCCATCTCGCACGCCGCATTTCGCCGCGGTGTGCGAGCGAGGTGGGTACCTGAGGATGGAGCCGCACTGGGAGATGTTCGTCCATCTCTTCCGGGGCGAGCTCTTCATCAAGTCCCTGAAGCCCAGCGGGAGGCGGCCCGTAGCATGGGCTCCTTGCCATCACCGCGAGGCGGGGGACCTCGTCGGCCAACGTCCCCCGCGAGTACCTGCGATACAAGCTATCCACCAACCAGGCCGGGTGGGACGACCATTGGTTCTACCTGCGAAACAAAGGTGGCCTCCTTCCGCAGTACACCGGAGGGTCCTTACTCGACGCCCGGAGAAGTGGACCTGGGGCGTCGCTGCGGACAGGCAACGCCACCTGGCCCCGCTGATGGAGATGATGAAGACGCTGGTGGATGAGAAGAAGCTGACCGTGCAAGCGGTCATTTGGGCGTTCACCAGCGAAGAGTCCTTCCGCTGGCGGGACCGCCCCCTTCTTATGCACGAGATGGGCCCGCAGGCTCAGCTCGAGGCGCTCAACCGCTCGAGGATGGCCGAAGAGAGGCTGTCCCGGAACGAGGGCGTCTCCCGGGTGTCGATCACGATCCAGGGGACGTTCGTCCCTGAACTCTCCAACCTGGTTGCGATGGCACCCGACGAGGGGTGTCTTGACCTGGTAAGCCTCCCTCGAGTTGAGCTATCTCGGGCCTCTCCTCTTCTTCCTCCTTCGACCCGTTTGCATCCGTCTTGTGGTTTGTCTCATCACGCTTCTCCTTTCTCCAGGGGGCATTCACTTGTCGCGCGTCGAGGCCCCCGGTGAGGGAGGACGCCGCGGATGCTCAGGTGAGGGCCTCTCTGCTCAAAGGACAAGGAGAGCAAGGATGCAAAAAAGAAGAACATAAAGATAGAAAAACTTGCGTCGCTTAGCTCGGGAGCAGAGACTGGCGAAGGCTCGTCGTAACCGTCAGCCTGGGGACGGGGTCCCCCGAGCTGAGCTCCTCGAGCTCGGAGGAGGAGAGTAGTGACGAGGAGGAGGACGACGACGAGGGGATGGATGCGCGCTTGATGCGCGCGGGGCTCGTCGATGACAGGGCTGACCGCTCCTCTGTGCAGGAGGGTACATTGGAGGTCCCGCCGTCAAAGGGGGCGCGCGGGGCGCAGCCGCGGAAGGCGGCGTCGACCCCTGCCTCGTCGGGGGCCGAGGTCCGTCGAGCTCGCGCGCCGGACGTGCCCCCAGTCGCAGGAAGCCCCGGACCCGGAGCGCCTCCGCCATGCGCCAACGGAGGCCGCCCCCGCATCAGCCCAGACGGGGGGTCTCGAGAGGGGTCGGGCCTCGAGAGGCGGCCGACAGGTCGAGAAGGGTTCCGGGCCCGACCCCCGCGAGCTGTCAAGGGCGCCGTCGAGCCCGCGGAGGAGTGGGCGCCAAGGAGAGGCGTCGAGCCCGCGCCATCATGAGCGTCGGGGAGGGAGCCCCCGAGCGCCTCGTGACCAGGGCGCGAGCGTCCTCGGAGTCCATCGCCGCACCGCCGCCGGGACGCGGAAGCGGACGCGGGAGGGCGCGACCACCAGCGCGGGCGCCGGAGCAGGTCCCGGAGCCCGCGCCGGGGCGAGCGCCACGACGTCAGCACGAGGGCGGTACGATCGCCCTCCCGCGATGTGGGGCGGAAGGAGGGCTCTCCCTCGAGGTCGAGCCATGGGAGGCGTCGGGAGCCCTCCCCCCATCCCAGCCCTGAGGAGACGGCCAGGGCGCAGGGCTCGAGCCGCGGGGTGGGCTCGAAGCCCCCGAGTGGGTCCGGTGACTCCGGGAAGAAGCCCAGCCGCCGCTTCGGGTGAGTAGTTTCCTTGGGTCTCGTCGATAGTGAGGCTCCACCTATTTGCTTTTAATGACGCGGTCATCTCCATCTTCTCAGGGGGAAGCGCTCCTACCAGGAGGTGGATCTCGCCTCGTCCAAGCGGGCCAGGGCCTCGAGCCCGTCGAGGCACAGGCACCTCGAGGTACGGCACCTTCCTCTGCTAGAGAGGCCGCTTGGCTGGAGAAGGCCCGAGCTGCCATGGCTCGGGGGGCCGGATGATCGTCGCAAATTTTGGTGAGGCCGTCGCCATCGACCATAGGGGTCGAGGTACTTTTCCTGGTTCTGACGTTTTCGCCATCTCGTACTGCAGGGGCCTCTGCTCATGGCATCGAGCCCGCCACCGCCGTGTCCGCCGAAGCGCTGCCTCCTCCCCCTCCTCCTCCCGCGATGGTGCCAACTGGGAGCGCCATCCTTCCCCTCATCATGACGGGTTGCTCCGGGGGAAGCGCCTGGGGCGAGCTCGGCCCCGCCGGCGTCTGGAGCTGAGGAGACCCCGCCCCTTGTGGCTCCAACCAGCACGGGCCGGGCTGCGGAGGAGGGAAGGGGGGGGAGACGTCGGCGGAGAAGGAGCCGACGGTGGAGACCTCCTGAACGAGCTGGAGCAGGGGCCGCTCCTCGCCGCGGGCTCGATGACGGTGGAGGCGCCACGTCGTGCCGGCTAGCGCCGACAAGGCGCCGGAGGGCCCGGCCAGGGAAGAGGGCCCAGGGCCGAGCCTTCCGTCGACCGATCCGCAACAGGAGGCGCCGGCGGAGGGACGGAGGGAGCCGGGGCCTGTGCCGTCGAGCGGCGGGTCGCTGTCGGGGCAGCTCGAGGCGGAGGAGGGTCTGCCCGACATCGAGCTCGACCGACCGATATGGCCGTTTCCCGTCCCACTGAGCCCGCCCTTGCCGTGGTTCCCGTCGAGCAGCCTGCCCAGCGGGGGGGCACCGCGCGAGGTGCGGTCCATCTTCCGGGAGGTGGCCGCACTTATGGCGGAGGCGGAGCGGTCCTGCTCCGAGGAGGCGGGCCGATCCGCACGGGTGTCAGCCGCCCTTGAGCGGGCCGAGGCGGAGCTTCGTGATCTCCGCGCGGAGCTGAGCCGGAACGCCCAGATGGCGAGCCGGCTGAACGGGGCGGAGGCGGAGGTCCGGGTGGCTCGAGGTGAGGTTGCCCGGTCCAATGAGGAGGCCGCCGCCGTTCTCGAAACGTCGAGGAAGGAGGTCGCGGATGCTCGAAGCGAGGCCACCTCTGCCCGGGCTGAAGCCGAGGCAGCGAAGCAGGAGGCTGCTGACGCCCGTGGCGAGGCCGCCGCCGCCCGGACCGCAGCGGAGGCGGCAAGAAAAGAGGTCGAAGACGCCGTGAGTGGTGCCGCCACCGCCCGAGCTGCCGGGGGGGCGGCGCGGCAGGAGGTGATCCGCAAGGATCTGGCTTTGGTGGAGGCGGGCCGGCTGATCGAGGACCTAAGTCCGAGAGGCTCCTCATGCTGGCCGAGAAGCGCAGGCTGAGCAGCGCGCGAGGGCCTGACCAGCGACCTCGCCGCACTGGGGCAACACTGCGATGGTGAGGCTTACACCTTGTTCTTGTTTGGTCCTCGAAGCTCTTTGTTACGCCGCAGGCTCATTTCCCTTGTTTGTTGCGCAGGGGTCGAGAAGACGGTTGAGGAGCTCCGTGAGACGAACCAGGCTCTCTTGGACCAGCTCCAAGATGAGACGATGGTGGCGGAGCGGGCTCGCTCTTCTCTCGACCGGCTCGGCCCCATGTGGGGTGCTCCTCCTGTTGCCGCGGCGGAGGGTGCGATGGCTCGGGGCGATGCCTTGGTCGACGCCTTGTGCTTCTTCGACGCAGCCGCTCGGGACCGCGTCCGGCAAGCTCTCCATCACGGTGTCAAGCAGACACTCGCGTTGTTCGTTCCGGTTTCCGCTTCCCGGTCCATGTTGTCGCGAATGGCTTCATCGAGATCGAGGGGAAGGATGAGGAATGGAACAACCGCCGAGTTGACAAAATTTTGGAGAAGATGGAGAGGCGGGGGCGTACGCTTGCGAAGATCTTCGAGGAGGACGTGCTGCCTCCTGACGCCAGCAGCGGTGTCGGGAGCCCTCCTCCCTCGAGCTCGGGCGTCGAGGTCGAGCCTGCCCTTGCGGACCTTGGGGAGGAGTACCGCACGACGAGGATTGAGGCCTGCGTGCCAAATTTGGCGTCGAGGCCCTTGTAAGAATTTGTGAGATAAATGAGGATAAGTCGAGACCGAATGTATACGTGATTTGTTTATGGAAAGAGTTTGTTTCTTTTCAAATGCGTTTGACCGCTTCTTTTGTCGCAAGCTCGAGTTTCTGCTAACTTAGTTTGTGTTCCTTTGATACGTCGCGAGCCCCTCGAGGGGAGGCGTAGGTAGGGCACCGTAGCCCGGGGGCGTAGGCGGCCGTCTACGTCGACGCCCCCCGACCCTGGAGGCTCGAGGTACTTTTAAGATTTAGACGTCGCTAGTTTACTTGAGGCGCGAGTTGAGGCGAGGGTCAAATTTTTGAAAAGAAACACACATTTTTTCCGGGGTCTGGGGCTTTACCCCCTTGTCAGCCCCCGAGGGAGGCTCGACCCTGAGCTAGGCAGGGTCGAGGCTACCTTAAGATGTGAAGCAACATGAACGATAAAGCACGAGTTTGTTCATTCATGTTGACATGTTTGTACAAAGTGATAAAATGAACGAGGCCTCGAGGCCTTTAAGGGTAGAAGCGACGTAGTTGAGATATGTTCCACGCGTTCGCCAGGATCCTGCCTTGGTCGTCGTAGAGCTTGTATGTGCCTGGCTTGAGCACTTCGGCCACGGTGTATGGGCCTTCCCACGGAGGGGTGAGCTTATGGCGCCCTCGATTATCTTGCAGCCGTCGAAGCACGAGGTCCCCCACCGCCAGGTCCCTCTTGCGCACGTGCTTGTCGTGGTAGCATCGAAGTGTTTGCTGGTAGCGTGCAGAGTTGATGAGCGCCACGTCTCGGGCCTCCTCGAGCTGGTCCTTGGCGTTGGCGAGCCTTTCGTCGCTGGTTTGCTCGTTGTAGGCTCGAAGTCGAGGTGAGCCGTACTCGAGGTCCGTGGGTAAGACGGCCTCGGCGCCGTAGGTTAGGAAAAACGGAGTGAACCCGGTGGCTCGACTCGGCGTAGTCCTGAGGCCCCACAGCACCGAGGGGAGTTCTGTAGCCCACCCCTTTCCGAAATCCTTGAGGGTTTTGAACAGCCTCGGCTTTAGCCCATGGAGTATCATGCCGTTGGCGCGCTCGACCTGCCCGTTGCATTGGGGGTATGCGACCGAGGCCCAGGTTACGCGAATGTTGTTGTCATCGCAGAAGTTAGTGAACTTTTTGCCCGTGAATTGGGTGCCGTTGTCGGTGATGATGACATTAGGCACCCCGAACCGGTACATGATGTTGGCGATGAACTCGACAGCCTTCTCGGAGGTGGGGTCTCCTATCGGCTTAGCCTCGATCCACTTGGTGAACTTGTCGACGGCCACGAGCATGTGTGTGTACCCTCCATTTGTCCTTTTGAGGGGACCCACGAGGTCGAGCCCCCATACAGCAAATGGCCAAGTGATTGGGATCATCTGCAGGGCGTGTGCGGGCTGGCGCGTTTGCTTGGCGTAGAATTGACATCCATGGCACGCTTGGACCAAACGCTTGGCGTCCCCAATGGCGGTCGGCCAATAGAAGCCTTGGCGGAAGGCGTTCCCAACCAGGGCCCTCGGCGCTGCGTGGTGGCCGCAAGCCCCCGAGTGCATATCGTCGAGGAGCTTGCGCCCTTCCTCGAGTGGGATGCAGCGCTGAAGGATCCCGGTCGGGCTTCGTCGGTACAGCTCCCGCTCGTCGCCGTAGACGACGTAGGTCTTGGCTCTCCGAGCGACGCGTCGGGCCTCCGTCTTGTCTTCTGGTAGCTCGCCTCGCGTCAGGTAGTCGAGGTAAGGCGTCCGCCAGTCGAGGGGTCGTGATGAAGAAGAGGCGTGTGCGTCGACCTGCATCGCCTCCGCGGACATCGAGGGGTCCTTCTCGATGGGTGGCATCGAGCTTCGAGCCCCCGTGCCTTGCTCGAGGGGTGGCGTCGAGGGGCCAGCCCTTGGTTCAATCTCGACGGATGGCTCGAAGACGTCCCTCGAGAAGACATCTGGCGGTACCGTGCCGCGCGCATGGATGCCAACTTTGCCAGCTCGTCTGCGGCCTCGTTGTACTTCGAGCTTGGTTGTTGAGCTCGAGGCCGTAGAACTTGTCTTCCAGCTTGCGCACCTCCCCGCAATACGCCTCCATCTTGGGATCGATGCAGCTTGAAGCCTTCATAACCTGGTTGATGACGAGCTGCGAGTCTCCTCGGGCGTCGAGGCGTCGGACCCCGAGCTCGAGGGCGATGCGCAGCCCATTAACGAGGGCCTCGTACTCGGCGACGTTGTTGGAGGCGGGGAAGTGCAAGCGTAGCAGGTAGCGCATGTGTACTCCGAGGGGCGAGATGAAGAGCAGGCCGCACCTGCCCCCGTCTTCATGAGGGATCCGTCGAAGTACATGGTCCAGAGCTCGGCTTGAATCTGCGCCGGCGGAAGTTGATTGTCGGTCCATTCAGCGACAAAGTCTGCCAACGCTTGCGATTTGATGGCCTTTCGGGGGCGTAGGTGATGGTTTCCCCCATTAGCTCGGCGGACCACTTGGCGACGCGCCCCGTGGCCTCCCGATTGTTGATGATTTCACCGAGGGGGAAGGATGACACCACTGTTACGGGATGAGCGAGGAAGTAGTGCTGGAGCTTGCGCCTTGTGACGATGATGCCGTAGAGCAGCTTTGGATGTGCGGGTACCGGACCTTGGCCTCGGAGAGCACCTCACTGGTGAAGTACACTGGCCGTTGGACTGGCAATGCATGACCCTCCTCGTACCTCTCGACGACTATGACCGCGCTGACCACCTGAGTGGTTGCGGCCACATAGAGGAGGAGAGGTTCGGGGGATCACCGTCCTGGGCTGGTTGCGGAGGCACGAGAACTGGCGCAGAAGTCAGCAATCCCTTCAACTTGGTCAAGGCTTCCTCGGCTTCGGTGGTCCACGCAAAGTGCTCCGTCTTTTTCAGCAGGCGGTAGAGGGGTAGTGCTTTCTCTCCCAGCCTCGAGATGAATCTGCTGAGAGCGGCTAGGCAGCCTGTCACTTTCTGCACACCTTTGAGGTCACGAATCGGGCCCATCCTCGTGACTGCCGAGATTTTTTCAGGGTTTGCCTCGATCCCCCGTTGCGAGACGATGTAGCCAAGTAGCATGCCTCGAGGCACACCAAAGACACACTTCTCGGGGTTGAGCTTCACATTCTTGGCCCGGAGGCACTCGAACGTGGTCTCGAGGTTGCTGATGAGGTTCCCTACTTTTTTAGTTTTAACCACGATGTCATCGACGTAGGCCTCGACGGTCTTGCCTATATGCTCGCCAAAGATGTGCTGCATACATCGTTGATACGTTGCCCCGGCGTTTCGAAGGCCGAAGGGCATCGTAACATAGCAGTACATACCAAATGGCGTGATAAAAGAGGTCGCGAGCTCATCGGATTTTCTCATCCTGATTTGGTGGTAGCCGGAATACGCATCAAGGAACGAAAGCACTTCACACCCAGCAGTGGAATCAACGATCTGGTCAATTCTAGGTAAAGGAATGGAACTTTTGGACATGCTTTATTAGACCAGTGTAATCTACACACATCCGCATTTTTCCATTCTTTTTCCTAACTAGTACAGGGTTAGCTAGCCACTCTGGGTAAAATACCTCCTTGATGAATCCGGCCGCCAAAAGCTTGTGCACCTCCTCGCCGATGATCCTGCGCTTTTCCTCGTCGAAGCGGCGCAGGCGTTGCTTCACCGGTCTGGACCCGGCCTGGATTTCCAAGGCGTGCTCGGCGACTTCCCTCGGTATGCCTGGCATGTCCGAGGGGTTCCACGCAAACATGTCGATGTTCGCGCGGAGAAAGTCGACGAGCACTGCTTCCTATTTGGGCTCGAGGCTGGTACTGATGGTCAGCGTCTTGCCATTGGTCGAGGTCGGGTCGACGGGTATTTGCTTGGTGTGCTCAGCCGGCTCGAAGGTGCCGGCGTGACGCTTTGCTTCTGGGGCCTCCTCGGTGGCCAGAGCTGCCAAGGCCTCGAGCGAGTCGAGGTGGACGTTGGCCTCCCCCCTCGACGCACTCCACGTCGCAGTGGTATGCGTGCTCGTAGGAGGTGTCAACGGTAATGACCCCTTTCGGTCCCGGCATTTTGAGCTTCAAGTACGTGTAGTTAGGAATCGCCATGAACTTGGCGTAGCCTGGCCGGCCGATGATGGCGTGGTAGGTCCCTTGGAAGCCGACCACCTCGAAGGTGAGCGTTTCCCGTCGGAAGTTTGCCGGCGTGCCGAAGCAGACCGGCAAGTCGATGCGCCCGAGGGGGTGGGCCTTCTTTCCTGGCACTACTCCGTGGAACCCCCCGACACTGGGTCGGAGCTGTCCTTCTGAAATCCCCAGGAGGTCGAGGGTCTCGAGGTATATGATGTTGAGGCTCGAGCCCCCATCCATCAACACCTTGGAGAACCGAACGTCGACTATGACGGGGTCGACGACGAGGGGGTAAGCCCCCGGGTTTATGACCTGGTCCGGATGGTCGTCACGGTCGAACGTGATTGGCGCATCGGACCAGTCAAGATACCGGGGGCGTCGTGGCCAAGCGAAAAGATTTCCCGACGCTCCTTCTTTCTTTCTCGAGCTGAGAGCCCGACGGTCGGCCCCCCGTAGATCATGAAGCAGTCGCGCACCGGGGGAAGTCGCCATCTGCGTTTCTGCCGCCGCGTCGATCGGTATCCTTTCCCTTAGGCGCGTCCTCCTTCTTATCGCCGAGCTTAGAGAGTAGTAGCCCTTCAACAGTCGGCAGTCTTTCAACTTGTGGTTTAGGGGCCCCGGTGATAGGTACAGGGATCCTCGAGCATTTGGTCGGAAAACGGCCCATCGGGGGCCTCCGAGGCTTCTGGGCTCGAGGGCGCCCGCGAGCACCTCTTGTCGTCGTCGTCATCGGTGCCACGCTTCGCCTTCTGGCCCTTGCGTTTGTTTTTCTTCCTTTTGTTGCAGTCATTGTTGTCGTTCTTGGCGTCGTTGCCCTTGTTGGAGCCCTCCGGAGCGATCACCGCCTTGCCTTTTCCGTGGTACGGCCAAAGAAGGCCCCCACTGCTTCGTCGCCCGAGCAAAGCTGGTGACGCGATCCATCAGGTCCTCGACCGTTCGGGAGGTAGTAGCGTCCTAGCTCATGAACGAGCTCTTGGCATGTTGTGCCTGCGAGGAACGCTGAGAGATGACGTCCTCGTCCGGCACGTGGGGGAGCTCGAGACGCTGCTTCGAGAACCGTCGAGCGAAGTCGCGGAGGGGCTCGTCCGCCGCCTGCCTGCAACGCCGTAGGTCCCAGGGGTTGCCTGGGCGCAGGCGGTCCCTTTAAAATTCCCGTTCGAAGACCCTGACTAGGTCGGCCCAGTCGTGGATCCGATCCGGCGGGAGCCCCTCAAGCCACCGGCGGGCGGTGTCCGAGAGGTAAAGGGGGAGTTGACGGATGATCACGCGGTCGTCGTTCTTCGCTCCGCCCAGTTGGCAGCCAAGGCGGAAGTCGAGAGCCAGAGCTTGGGCTCGACCTCCCCGTCGTATCTTCGACGATGTTGGTCGGCGGTCGGTCGGAAGCGGTCGGGGAGGGTCGAGCTGCGGATGGCCGGCTGAAGACTCGGGGGCCCGGGCTCGAGGACTGCCGGTCCTCGTCGCTGTCGTAGCGCCCCCCCGATGGGCGCTATAGCCACGCTCTTGGGCCCCTTGTTTTGCGCCGTCGGGTTGATGTTGTTGCGGGCGTCGTTGGGGTCTCGAGGGCGGCCGGTTGTCGACGATCCGTTCGCGGAACTGGCCTAGCTCGAGAGGCGTCCGGCTGGTGGACGGATGCCTCGCGAGCGTCGTGGGGCGTGTCCGCCGGTTTCCCCGAGGCTGCGCGTCGGCGTGACGCGAGCTCTCAGCCTGCTGTACCGCGGCTGTCTCGAGGAGGTTTTTTCATTTCTCGAGCATGCGCCTGGGCGTCGGGGTTGGAGACGGCGGGTAGGTCACGGAGCATCATGGCCGCTGCCACCACGTTCTGCCCAGCCGTGGGAAAAATACCTCAGGGTGCTGGGGCCCGTCCTCGAGGATCCGCCGGTGGACCTCTCGAGCGCGGCCTCGAGCTCCGGGCCCCTCGGGGTGGGGTGGTTCCTGCATCAGGGTTTGCCGGAGCTTGCAGAGGTGTCGCCGTTCCTCCTCGGCTTTGGTATTGCCTCTTGCACTTGTGCGAGTTGCGCCGCCCGGCCATCGTCGTGCTTGGCGGCACAGCGATGCTCGAGGTTCGTCCCTTCCCAGGACGCGTGTGACGCCTGCCGTGGCCACGTCGCTAGGTCCCTCTAGGTCGAGGGCCGGCCCTGTTGTCGTCGCCTTCGTCCTCGGTATCGCATACGACTCCTCGAGTTGGAAACACTCCCTGGGGGGGGTCCCAGAGGTCCGGGGTCGTGGTAGTCGTATTCGTCGGGAGTCGGAGCTGTTGAGGGCACGCCGCCTTGGCCGATGCTGGGACCGCAGCTCGGGGGTACCATTCTCCGACGGTAGCTCGCCGAGGTGGCTCGAGGGGGGTCGCAGAAGTGCGGTCGGTCGATGCACGCGTGGGGACGATTTCCAGGCTGGCCATAGATTGCAGCAGCGTGCCCGGACGCTGCTCCCGGTCCACCTCCGTCTAGCCCTGTGGGCGCTCGTCGAGGGCGGTGGCGGAAAACAGCCGCAGAGCTGTCGAGGCGAGACCGGGAACCGCTGGCGTCGAGCGCAGCGCGACCCGCGCGGGAGGAGGCTGAGTTGCGTCAACGGCGCACGGTTCGGAGGCCTCTGGCCTGGCTCCTGGTCCGTACGTACGACGAATGCGAAGTCGCTAGGCGGGCGGTGAATGCGCCCTGGAGGTTTCCGGCCGTGCGCCGGGTGGGTTTCCCTTGGGGCCCCTGCACCGGCTACGGGGGCGTAGGTGTTTGCCGCGGGCACCGCCTCGGCGACCGACGACGACGGTGACGATGGCGCCGCTCGTGACGTGGGGCGTGTGTGGTGGTTGTGGGCGACGCGTCACGCCCCACACGCGGAGGGGGGGGGTGTGGTGGAGGTTGGGGGACACGCACTCCGCCCAGGCCCTCCGTGGAGAGCAGAGTCAGCTCGTTGCTGTGCCTGTGGCCAGGAACTCGAGGCTCCCGAACCAGACGACGGCACCAGCCTCGAGAACGGAAGAGAGGATGAAGCCATCCGTGAGTCAACGAGAAATCGGCTCGGGCACGCGAAGTCCCCTACCTGGCGCGCCAACTGTCGGTTTTCGTCCCCGGGGTATCACACCAACGAGTAATATGATCGCGTGCTTCTCTTCCTGGATGGGTGATGCAAGGGGACACAAGGATTTATCCTGGTTCGGGCAAAGAAGGCCCTACGTCCAGCGGGGGGAGATGTTCTTGTATTACTTGCACCTAAGTGCTTGTACAGGGGAGAATACAAGCTCAGTGAGCGTGGACCGGGGTCCGGACTCGTGTTTGTGCGTGGACTCGTGTGTGTCTTCCTCTCCCCGAATGAGGGCCCTAGCGTCCTCTTTATAGCGCAAGGGGAGGCCAGGGTTACATGAAAAATATTACAGGTGTTGGGGCGTATGGTACCCTATACGGAGAAGGGTAGGAACCCTGTCTTGTCGGGGCCACTGGAGCTGATGTGATCGTCGCCGTTGAGGCGTCTTGAGTCGTGGCTTCCATCCTGGGTGCGGACGTGGGGGCGCGACAAGGCGGGAGCCGTACAGCACCCATCCCGGAATGTACAGTACGCGGTGAGGTCCCTCCGGGTCTGGGGGTGCCTGTCTCCAATATCACGAAAGTAGTTAGGGCTCGATGGGGCGCGGGGCCGGCTTCGAGTGGTGCCACGGGGGCTCGAGGGGCGCGGAGCCGGCCTCGAGGGGTTACAGTGCCTAGCTCGAGGGCGCGTAGCCGGCCTCGAGGGGTTACAGTGCCGGCATGGCCGAACAGTGCTGCACTGGTGCCCTTTTGCCCATGCTTGTGGTGAAAACGTGACTTGACCTTTACACGGGTTACTGTGGTACACGCCGTGCGCTAGTGAACATGACCGGAGTAGGTGAAGGTATTAAATGCGTGGTATGGGCTGGTACGGCTGTCTATGCAACTCGAGGTCCGTGCGTTAAGCTCGAGGTGTGGAGGCGCGCTTGCCCGAGGTTTGGAGGGCTCGAGCGAGACGGGGGAGCGATCGTGCTTGCCCGAGGCCTCGCTGGGAGGGCTCGGCGAGACGGAAATAGAGCGTTCGCCCGAGGCCTGGCTGGGAGGGCTCGGGCGAGACGGAGATGGAGCGTTCGCCCGAGGCCTCGCTGGGAGGGCTCGGGCGAGACGGAGATAGAGCGTTCGCCGAGGCCTGGCTGGGAGGGCTCGGGCGAGACGGAGATGGAGCGTTCGCCCGAGGCCTCGCTGGGAGGGCTCGGGCGAGACGGAGACGGAGTGTTCGGGTGTTTGCGTTGATTGGGGGTACCCCTTTTCGTACCACCGACAGTAGCCCCCGAGCCCTTGTTTGAGTGCTTGCACTCGAGCAGGGGTCCAGGTTGGGATCTCGATGGGTAGCTGACTGGTCTCGAGGGTCTCGTCGATTTGATTCCGTGGGTGTCGTGCGAGCGACACCCGCGGGTTGTAGCCCCGAGGCCATGGGGGAGTGGTTAGGACTCCCTCGTGGACTTTCGAAGAATCCTTCGTCGGTTGGGAGCCTTCTGCCCAGCGGGTGCGCCTTGTTAGGCGGATATCGTCAGGACGCGCAGATCGCGGCGCCGTTGTGCACCTGTCAACAGGCTCGAAATATGGTTTGGTAGTAATATTAAATATTCGCGGTAACCTTCCCTTTGCCGTGGGAGACTTTGTTCGAGGCTTGGCTTGGAGGGCCCGGACGAGGCGGAGAACGAGCGTTTGTCCTGGGCTGGTCTCGAGGGCTCAGGCGAGATGGGGGTCGAGCTTTCACCCGCGGCCTGAAAATCTCACGCTCACACAAAGAGAAAGAGATTAGTCGCAACTGTCCGAGTTTATAGACCCTCTTTCGTCGAGGGGTGCCAGGCTGAACTGACTGGCCGGCTCCTCGAGCTGTCCGGCATATCGATTGCCCTGGCTTGTCATCCCGCGAGTCCTTTCGATCGGATGCGAGGGGGGATGCCTCGTACTACCCCGAGTGGGCGAGTATCGAGGTTCCCGGTGAGCTGGTAACGGGGAATCCAAGTGAGAGCTCGTGCCCCGTTCGTTAGGGGTCGACTGTGGCCCGGAGGCGGTCTCATAAAGCATGGGGGCTCAGTCTGCAGGAGTGCCGGGTCCATTCGATAGGACCCGGTGGCTCGATGCCTCCCTAGAGGGGATCTACTGCACGTCGAGCTCCCTGCCTTGGATACACGTGAGAGGCCTCGAGGGTTCGGCCCTCGAGTAATGCCGCGAGAGTGGCGCCCCTTGGTGTCCCTGACTCGGGTGCTCGAAGCCGGCTGGTCGAACCCTTTCGAGGGCCAGCCTTCGCTGCTTCGAGACTTAGGGCCGGGGCCCGTTTTTACCTTTGTGAAGAAGCCTCCGTCGTCTGGAATTCTTCTGCCGTTGGGCGCGCCTTTTTAGGCGGAAACCGTCGAGGAGAGAGCAGCGGGAGCGAAGCCGGAGCGACGGTCGTGGCGGGCCCGGGTAGTGGAGCGAATGGAGAGGTGCCGCGTGTGCCCTGCACCCGGCTCGAGACGCGGTTAGGTGGGCGCATTGAATGCATTCTGTTACCTTTTTGCGTTGTGAGAGATCCCGCCCGTCCGGGTTTCCCCCTATAAATATCGAAAGAGGGGAAAAGGAAACCTTTACTTTGCCTTTGCCTTCGCCGCTGCCATTGCCTTCACGCGCCCTCTCCTTCGAGCCAGTCGACTAGGGATTTCCAGCCGCCCGTTCGCTACTCGGATCCGCGCCGCGCCACCGCCATGGCCGCCCCGACGCAGATGCTGCCGGCCGAGGACTGGAGCCCGTCGAAGGTGACGCAGAGCGAGATGGACTCGCTGGTGGCCCAGGGGCTTCTGCGCCCCAACCCGGAGGAGGGGCCCGCATGGTGGGTTATCCCGTCGGCGGAGCACCGGGAGCCGCACCGCGGAGGGGTACGTGGTGAGCTTCACGCGCTACCACCGCATGGGGCTCGGCGTCCCTCCGAGCCGCTTCCTGAGGGCTGGCCCACCATTTCGAGGTGGAGCTGCAACACTTCTCCCCCAACTCCATCTCGCACGCCGCCATTTTCGCCGCGGTGTGCGAGGGGGTATGAGGATGGAGCCGCACTGGGAGATGTTCGTCCATCTCTTCAGGGGCGAGCGAGTCGACTCCTCAGTCCCGGAGCACGGCCCAGGCGGAGGCGGCCCGTACGCATGGGCTCCCTTGCCATCACCGCGAGGGCGGGGACCTCGTCGGCCAACGTCCCCCGCGAGTACCTGCGATACAAGCTATCCACCAACCAGGCCGGGTGGGACGACCATTGGTTCTACCTGCGAAACAAAGGTGGCCTCCTTCGCAGCAGTACACCGGCAGGGTCCTTACTCGACGCCCGGAGAAGTGGACCTGGGGCGTCGCGGACAGGGACACAACGCCACCTGGCCCCGCTGATGGGAGATGATGAAGACGCTGGTGGATGAGAAGAAGCTGACCGTGCAAGCGGTCATTTGGGCGTTCCACCAGCGAAGAGTCCTTCCGCTGGCGGACCGCCCCTTCTTATGCACGAGATGGGCCCGCAGGCTCAGCTCGAGCGAAGCAGTCCGCCGCTGCGGACCGAGTCTTACGCACGAGGAGGGCAGCCGCCGAGGTCAGTCGAGAGCCTCCGGGAACGCTCGACGGCTGCTGCTCGAACGAGGTGTCCCGGAACGAGGGCGTCTCCGGGTGTCGATCACGATCCAGGGGAGTTCGTCCCTGAACTCTCCAACCTGGTTGGATGGCACCGACGAGGGGTGTGATCTGCTGGTAAGCCTCCTCGAGTGAGCTATCTCGGGCCTCCTCCTCCTTCTTCCTCCTTCGACCCGTTTGCATCCGTCTTGTGGTTTGTCTCATCACGCTTCTCCTTTCTCCAGGGGGCATTCATTGTCGCGCGTCGAGGCCCCCGGTGAGGGAGGACGCCCGCGGATGCTCAGGTGAGGCGCCTCTCTGCTCAAAAGGACAAGGAGAGCAAGGATGCAAAAAAGAAGAAACAGATAAAGATAGAAACTTGCGTCGCTTAGCTCGGGAGCAGAGACTGGCGAAGGCTCGTCGTAACCGTCAGCCTGGGGACGGGTCCCCCGAGCTGAGCTCCTCGAGCTCGGAGGAGGAGAGAGTAGTGACGAGGAGGAGGACGACGACGAGGGGATGGATGCGCGCTTGATGCGCGCGGGGCTCGTCGATGACAGGGCTGACCGCTCCTCTGTGCAGGAGGGTACATTGGAGGTCCCGCAAAGTGGCAAGGGGCGCGGGGCGCAGCCGCGGAAGGCGGCGTCGACCCCTGTCTCGTCGGGGCCCGAGGTCCGTCGAGCTCCGCGCCGGACGGTGCCCCCAGTCGCAAGGAAGCCCCGGACCCGGAGCGCCTCCGCCATTGCGCCAACGGAGGCCGCCCCGCATCAGCCCAGACGGGGGGTCTCGAGAGGGGTCGGGCCTCGAGAGGCGGCCGACAGGTCGAGAAGGGTTCCGGCCCGACCCCCGCGAGCTGTCAAGGGCGCCGTCGAGCCCGCAGAGGAGTGGGCGCCAAGGAGAGGCGTCGAGCCCGCGCCATCATGAGCGTCGGGGAGGGAGCCCCCGAGCGCCTCGTGACCAGGGGCGCGAGCGTCCTCGGAGTCCATCGCCGCACCGCCGCCGGGACGCGGAAGCGGACGCGGGAGGGCGCGACCACCAGCGCGGGCGCCGGAGCAGGTCCCGGAGCCCGCGCGGGGCGGAGCGCCACGACGTCAGCACGAGGGCGGTACGATCGCCCTCCCGCGATGTGGGGCGGAAGGAGGGCTCTCCCTCGAGGTCGAGCCATGGGAGGCGTCGGGAGCCCTCCCCCCATCCCAGCCCTGAGGAGACGACCAGGGCGCAGGGCTCGAGCCGCGGGGTGGGCTCGAAGCCCCGAGTGGGTCCGGTGACTCCGGGAAGAAGCCCAGCCGCCGCTTCGGGTGAGTAGTTTCCTGGGTCTCTCGTCGATAGTGAGGCCCCACCATTTGCTTTTAATGACGCGTGTCATCTCCATCTTCTCAGGGGAAGCGCTCCTACCAGGAGGTGGATCTCACCTCGTCCAAGCGGGCCAGGGCCTCGAGTCCGTCGAGGCACAGGCACCTCGAGGTACGGCACCTTCCTCTGCTAGAGAGGCCGCTTGGCTGGAGAAGGCCCGAGCTGCCATGGCTCGGGGGCCGGATGATCGTCGCAAATTTGGTGAGGCCGTCGCCATCGACCATAGGGGTCGAGGTACTTTTCCTGGTTCTGACGTTTTCGCCATCTATACTGCAGGGGCCTCTGCTCATGGCATCGAGCCCGCCACCGCCGTGTCCGCCGAAGCGCTGCCTCCTCCCCCTCCTCCTCCCGCGATGGTGCCAACTGGGAGCGCCATCCTTCCCCTCATCATGACGGTTGCTCCGGGGGAAGCGCCTGGGGCGAGCTCGGCCCCGCCGGCGTCTGGAGCTGAGGAGACCCGCCCCGGCCCACCAGGCGCAACCAGCACGGGCCGGGCTGCGGAGGAGGGAAGGGGGGGAGGAGACGGCGGCGGAGAAGGAGCCGACGGTGGAGGACCTCCTGAACGAGCTGGAGCAGGGGCCGCTCCTCGCCGCGGGCTCGATGACGGTGGAGGCGCACGTCGTGCCGGCTAGCGCCACAAGGCGCCGGAGGGCCCGGCCAGGGAAGAGGGCCCAGGGCCGAGCCTTCCGTCGACCGATCCGCAACAGAAGGCGCCGGCGGAGGGACGGAGGGAGCGGGGGCCTGTGCCGTCGAGCGGCGGGTCGCTGTCGGGGCAGCTCGAGGCGGAGGAGGGTCTGCCCGACATCGAGCTCGACCGACCGATATGGCCGTTTCCCGTCCCACTGAGCCCGCCCTTGCCGTGGTTCCCGTCGAGCAGCCGGCCCAGCGGGGGGGCACCGCGCGAGGTGCGGTCCATCTTCCGGGAGGTGGCCGCACTTATGGCGGAGGCGGAGCGGTCCTGCTCCGAGGAGGAGGCCGATCCGCACACGGGTGTCAGCCGCCCTTGAGCGGGCCGAGGCGGAGCTTCGTGATCTCCGCGCGGAGCTGAGCCGGAACGCCCAGATGGCGAGCCGGCTGAACCGGAGGCGGAGGCGGAGGTCCGGGTGGCTCGAGGTGAGGTTGCCCGGTCCAATGAGGAGGCCGCCGCCGTTCTCGAAACGTCAAGGAAGGAGGTCGCGGATGCTCGAAGCGAGGCCACCTCTGCCGGGCTGAAGCCGAGGCAGCGAAGCAGGAGGCTGCTGACGCCCGTGGCGAGGCGCCGCCCGGACGCGCAGCGGAGGCGGCAAGAAAAGAGGTCGAAGACGTCGTGAGTGGTCGCCACCGCCCGAGCTGCCGAGGGGCGGCGCGGCAGGAGGTGATCCGCAAGGATCTGGCTTGGTGGAGGCGGGCCGGCTGATCGAGGACCTAAGGTCCGAGAGGCTCCTCATGCTGGCCGAGAAGAAGCGCAGGCTTGAGCAGCGCGCTGAGGGCCTGACCAGCGACCTCGCCGCACTGGGGCAACACTGCGATGGTGAGGCTTACACTTGTTTGTTTGGTCTCGAAGCTCTTTGTTACGCCGCAGGCTCATTCTCCCTTGTTTGTTGCGCAGGGGTCGAGAAGACGGTGAGGAGCTCCGTGAGACGAACCAGGCTCTCTTGGACCAGCTCCAAGATGAGACGATGGTGGCGGAGCGGGCTCGCTCTTCTCTCGACCGGCTCGGCCCCATGTGGGGTGCTCCTCCTGTTGCCGCGGCGGGAGGTGCGATGGCTCGGGGCGATGCCTTGGTCGACGCTTGTGCTTCTTCGACGCAGCCGCTCGGGACCGCGTCCGGCAAGCTCTCCATCACGGTGTCAAGCAGACACTCGCGGTTGTTCGTTCCGGTTTCCGCTTCCCGGTCCATGTTGTCGCGAATGGCTTCATCGAGATCGAGGGGAAGGATGAGGAATGGAACAACCGCCGAGTTGACAAAATTTTGGAGAAGATGGAGAGGCCGGGGGCGTCGCTTGCGAAGATCTTCGAGGAGGACGTGCTGCCTCCTGACGCCAGCAGCGGTGTCGGGAGCCCTCCTCCCTCGAGCTCGGGCGTCGAGGTCGAGCCTGCCCTTGCGGACCTTGGGGAGGGAGTACCGCACCGACGAGGATTGAGGCCTGCGTGCCAAATTTGGGCGTCGAGGCCTTTGTAAGAATTTTGTGAGATAAATGAGGATAAGTCGAGATCCGAATGTATACGTGATTTGTTTATGGAAAGAGTTGTTTTCTTTTCAAATGCGTTTGACCGCTTCTCTTTGTCGCAAGCTCGAGTTTCTGCTAACTTAGTTGTGTTCCTTGATACGTCGCGAGCCCCTCGAGGGGAGGCGTAGGTAGGGCACCGTAGCCCGGGGGCGTAGGCGGCCGTCTACGTCGACGCCCCCCGACCCTGGAGGCTCGAGGTACTTTAAGATTTAGACGTCGCTAGTTTATCGAGGCGCGAGTGAGGCGAGGGTCAAATTTTTGAAAAGAAAACACACATTTTTCCGGGGTCTGGGGGCTTTTACCCCTTGTCAGCCCCCGAGGGAGGCTCGACCCTGAGCTAGGCAGGGTCGAGGCTACCTTAAGATGTGAAGCAACATGAACGATAAAGCACGAGTTTGTTCATTCATGTTGACATGTTTGTACAAAGTGATAAAATGAACGAGGCCTCGAGGCCTTTAAGGGTAGAAGCGACGTAGCTGAGATATGTTCCACGCGTTCGCCAGGATCCTGCCTTGGTCGTCGTAGAGCTTGTATGTGCCTGGCTTGAGCACTTCGGCCACGGTGTATGGGCCTCCCACGGAGGGGTGAGCTTATGGCGCCCTCGATTATCTTGCAGCCGTCGAAGCACGAGGTCCCCCACCGCCAGGTCCCTTTGCGCACGTGCTGTGTGGTGTAGCATCGAAGTGTTTGCTGGTAGCGTGCAGAGTTGATGAGCGCCACGTCTCGGGCCTCCTCGAGCTGGTCCTTGGCGTTGGCGAGCCTTTCGTCGCTGGTTTGCTCGTTGTAGGCTCGAAGTCGAGGTGAGCCGTACTCGAGGTCCGTGGGTAAGACGGCCTCGGCGCCGTAGGTTAGGAAAAACGGAGTGAACCCGGTGGCTCGACTCGGCGTAGTCCTGAGGCCCCACAGCACCGAGGGGAGTTCTGTAGCCCACCCCTTTCCGAAATCCTTGAGGGTTTTGAACAGCCTCGGCTTTAGCCCATGGAGTATCATGCCGTTGGCGCGCTCGACCTGCCCGTTGCATTGGGGGTATGCGACCGAGGCCCAGGTTACGCGAATGTTGTTGTCATCGCAGAAGTTAGTGAACTTTTTGCCCGTGAATGGGTGCCGTTGTCGGTGATGATGACATTAGGCACCCCGAACCGGTACATGATGTTGGCGATGAACTCGACAGCCTTCTCGGAGGTGGGGTCTCCTATCGGCTTAGCCTCGATCCACTTGGTGAACTTGTCGACGGCCACGAGCATGTGTGTGTACCCTCCATTTGTCCTTTTGAGGGGACCCACGAGGTCGAGCCCCCATACAGCAAATGGCCAAGTGATTGGGATCATCTGCAGGGCGTGTGCGGGCTGGCGCGTTTGCTTGGCGTAGAATTGACATCCATGGCACGCTTGGACCAAACGCTTGGCGTCCCCAATGGCGGTCGGCCAATAGAAGCCTTGGCGGAAGGCGTTCCCAACCAGGGCCCTCGGCGCTGCGTGGTGGCCGCAAGCCCCCGAGTGCATATCGTCGAGGAGCTTGCGCCCTTCCTCGAGTGGGATGCAGCGCTGAAGGATCCGGTCGGGCTTCGTCGGTACAGCTCCCGCTCGTCGCCGTAGACGACGTAGGTCTTGGCTCTCCGAGCGACGCGTCGGGCCTCCGTCTTGTCTTCTGGTAGCTCGCCTCGCGTCAGGTAGTCGAGGTAAGGCGTCCGCCAGTCGAGGGGTCGTGATGAAGAAGAGGCGTGTGCGTCGACTGCATCGCCTCCGCGGACATCGAGGGGTCCTTCTCGAGGGTGGCATCGAGCTTCGAGCCCCCGTGCCTTGCTCGAGGGGTGGCGTCGAGGGGCCAGCCCTTGGTTCAATCTCGACGGATGGCTCGAAGACGTCCCTCGAGAAGACATCTGGCGGTACCGTGCCGCGCGTGGATGCCAACTTTGCCAGCTCGTCTGCGGCCTCGTTGTACTTTCGAGCTATGTGGTTGAGCTCGAGGCCGTAGAACTTGTCTTCCAGCTTGCGCACCTCCCCGCAATACGCCTCCATCTTGGGATCGACGCAGCTTGAAGCCTTCATAACCTGGTTGATGACGAGCTGCGAGTCTCCTCGGGCGTCGAGGCGTCGGACCCCGAGCTCGAGGGCGATGCACAGCCCATTGACGAGGGCCTCGTACTCGGCGACGTTGTTGGAGGCGGGGAAGTGCAAGCGTAGCAGGTAGCGCATGTGTACTCCGAGGGGCGAGATGAAGAGCAGGCCCGCACCTGCCCCGTCTTCATGAGGGATCCGTCGAAGTACATGGTCCAGAGAGCTCGGCTTGAATCTGCGCCGGCGGAGGAGTTGATTGTCGGTCCATTCAGCGACGAAGTCTGCCAACGCTTGCGATTTGATGGCCTTTCGGGGGGCGTAGGTGATGGTTCCCCCATTAGCTCGGCGGACCACTTGGCGACGCGCCCCGTGGCCTCCCGATTGTTGATGATTTCACCGAGGGGGAAGGATGACACCACTGTTACGGGATGAGCGAGGAAGTAGTGCTGGAGCTTGCGCCTTGTGACGATGATGCCGTAGAGCAGCTTTTGGATGTGCGGGTACCGGACCTTGGCCTCGGAGAGCACCTCACTGGTGAAGTACACTGGCCGTTGGACTGGCAATGCATGACCCTCCTCGTACCTCTCGACGACTATGACCGCGCTGACCACCTGAGTGGTTGCGGCCACATAGAGGAGGAGAGGTTCGGGGGAATCACCGTCCTGGGCTGGTTGCGGAGGCACGAGAACTGGCGCAGAAGTCAGCAATCCCTTCAACTTGGTCAAGGCTTCTCGGCTTCGGTGGTCCACGCAAAGTGCTCCGTCTTTTCAGCAGGCGGTAGAGGGGTAGTGCTTTCTCTCCCAGCCTCGAGATGAATCTGCTGAGAGCGGCTAGGCAGCCTGTCACTTTCTGCACACCCTTGAGGTCACGAATCGGGCCCATCCTCGTGACTGCCGAGATTTTTTCAGGGTTTGCCTCGATCCCCCGTTGCGAGACGATGTAGCCAAGTAGCATGCCTCGAGGCACACCAAAGACACACTTCTCGGGGTTGAGCTTCACATTCTTGGCCCGGAGGCACTCGAACGTGGTCTCGAGGTTGCTGATGAGGTTCCCTACTTTTTTAGTTTTAACCACGATGTCATCGACGTAGGCCTCGACGGTCTTGCCTATATGCTCGCCAAAGATGTGCTGCATACATCGTTGATACGTTGCCCCGGCGTTTCGAAGGCCGAAGGGCATCGTAACATAGCAGTACATACCAAATGGCGTGATAAAAGAGGTCGCGAGCTCATCGGATTTTCTCATCCTGATTTGGTGCGGCGAGATCATCTCGGATTTTATCCTGATTGTGTGTAGCCGGAATACGCATCAAGGAACGAAGAAATTCACACCCAGAGTGGAATCAACGATATGGTCAATTCTAGGTAAAGGAATGGAACTTTAGGACATGCTTATTTAGACCAGTGTAATCTACACACATCCGCATTTTCCATTCTTTTTCCTAACTAGTACAGGGTTAGCTAGCCACTCTGGGTAAAATACCTCCTTGATGAATCCGGCCGCAAAAGCTTGTGCACTCCTCGCGATGATCCTGCGCTTTTCCTCGTCGAAGCGGGCAGGCGTTCTTCACCGGTCTGGACCCGGCCTGGATTTCCAAGGCGTGCTCGGCGACTTCCCTCGGTATGCCTGGCATGTCCGAGGGGTTCCACGCAAACATGTCGATGTTCGCGCGGGAGAAAGTCGACGAGCACTGCTTCCTATTGGGCTCGAGGCTGGTACTGATGGTCAGCGTCTTGCCATTGGTCGAGGTCGGGTCGACGGGTATTTGCTTGGTGTGCTCAGCCGGCTCGAAGGCGCCGCGTGACGCTTTGCTTCTGGGGCCTCCTCGGTGGCCAGAGCTGCCAAGGCCTCGAGCGAGTCGAGGTGGACGTTGGCCTCCCCCGCTCGACGCACTCCACGTCGCAGTGGTATGCGTGCTCGTAGGAGGTGTCAACGGTAATGACCCCTTCGGTCCCGGCATTTTGAGCTTCAAGTACGTGTAGTTAGGAATCGCCATGAACTTGGCGTAGCCTGGCCGGCCGATGATGGCGTGGTAGGTCCCTTGGAAGCCGACCACCTCGAAGGTGAGCGTTTCCGTCGGAAGTTTGCCGGCGTGCCGAAGCAGACCGGCAAGTCGATGCGCCGAGGGGGGTGGGCCTTCTTTCCTGGCACTACTCCGTGGAACCCCCCGACACTGGGTCGGAGCTGTCCTTCTGAAATCCCCAGGAGGTCGAGGGTCTCGAGGTATATGATGTTGAGGCTCGAGCCCCCATCCATCAACACCTTGGAGAACCGAACGTCGACTATGACGGGGTCGACGACGAGGGGGTAAGCCCCGGGTTTATGACCTGGTCCGGATGGTCGTCACGGTCGAACGTGATTGGCGCATCGGACCAGTCAAGATACCGGGGGGCGTCGTGGCAAGCGAAAAGATTTCCCGACGCTCCTTCTTCTTTCTCGAGCTGAGAGCCCGACGGTCGGCCCCCCGTAGATCATGAAGCAGTCGCGCACCGGGGGGAAGTCGCCATCTGCGTTTCTGCCGCCGCGTCGATCGGTATCCTTTCCCTTAGGCGCGTCCTCCTTCTTGTCGCCGAGCTTGGAGTAGTAGCCCTTCAACAGTCGGCAGTCTTTCAACTTGTGGTTTACGGGGCCCCGGTGATAGGTACAGGGATCCTCGAGCATTGGTCGAAAACGGCCCATCGGGGGGGCCTCGAGGCTTCTTGGGCTCGAGGGCGCCCGCGAGCACCTCTTTGTCGTCGTCGTCATCGGTGCCACGCTTCGCCTTCTGGCCCTTGCGTTTGTTTTTCTTCCTTTTGTTGCCGTCATTGTTGTCGTTCTTGGCGTCGTTGCCTTTGTTGGAGCCCTCCGGAGCGATCACCGCCTTGCCTTTGTCCGTGGGCGGCAAAGAAGGCCCCCACTGCTTCGTCGCCCGAAGCAAAGCTGGTGACGCGATCCATCAGGTCCTCGACCGTCTCGGGACGGTAGCGTCCTAGCTCATGAACGAGCTCTTGGCATGTTGTGCCTGCGAGGAACGCTGAGATGACGTCCTCGTCCGGCACGTGGGGGAGCTCGAGACGCTGCTTCGAGAACCGTCGAGCGAAGTCGCGGAGGGGCTCGTCCGCCGCCTGCCTGCAACGCCGTAGGTCCCAGGGGTTGCCTGGGCGCACGCAGGTCCCTTTAAAATTCCCGTCGAAGACCCTGACTAGGTCGGCCCAGTCGTGGATCCGATCCGGCGGGAGCCCCTCGAGCCACCGGCGGGCGGTGTCCGAGAGGTAAAGTGGGAGTTGACGGATGATCACGCGGTCGTCGTTCTTCGCTCCGCCCAGTTGGCAGCCAAGGCGGAAGTCCGAGAGCCAGAGCTTGGGCTCGACCTCCCCGTCGTATTTACGATGTTGGTCGGCGGTCGGAAGCGGTCGGGGAGGGTCGAGCTGCGGATGGCCCGGCTGAAGACTCGGGGGCCCGGGGGCTCGAGGACCTGCCGGTCCTCGTCGCTGTCGTAGCGCCCCCCACGATGGGCGCTATAGCCACGCTCTTGGGCCCCCTTGTTTTTGCGCCGTCGGTTGATGTCGTTGCGGGCGTCGTTGGGGTCTCGAGGCGGCCGGTTGTCGACGATCCGTTCGCGGACTGGCCTAGCTCGAGAGGCGTCCGGCTGGTGGACGGATGCCTCGCGAGCGTCGTGGGGCGTGTCCGCCGTTTCCCCGAGGCTGCCCCGCGTCGGCGTGACGCCGAGCTCTCAGCCTGCTGTACCGCGGCTGTCTCGAGGAGGTTTTTCATTTCTCCGAGCATGCGCCTGGCGTCGGGGTTGGAGACGGCGGGTAGGTCACGGAGCATCATGGCCGCTGCCACCACGTTCTGCCCAGCTCGTGGGAAACATACCTCAGGGCGTGCTGGGGCCCGTCCTCGAGGATCCGCCGGTGGACCTCTCGAGCGCGGCCTCGAGCTCCGGCCCTCGGGGCTGGGGTGGTTCCTGCATCAGGGTTTGCCGGAGCTGCAGCAGGTGTCGCCGTTCCTCCTCGGCTTTGGTAATTGCCTCTTGCACTTGTGCGAGTTGCGCCGCCCGGCCATCGTCGTGCTTGGGCGGCACAGCCGATGCTCGAGGTTCGTCCCTTCCCAGGACGCGTGATCCGCCTGCCGCGGCCACGTCGCTAGGTCCCTCTAGGTCGAGGGCCGGCCTGTTGTCGTCGCCTTCGTCCTCGGTATCGCATACGACTCCCTCGAGTTGGAAACACTCCCTGGTGGGGTCCCAGAGGTCGGGGTCGTGGTAGTCGTATTCGTCGGAGTCGGAGCTGTTGAGGGCACGCCGCCTTGGCCGATGCTGGGACCGCAGCTCGCGGTACCATTCTCCGACGGTAGCTCGCCGAGGTGGCTCGGGGGTCGCAAGAAGTCGCGGTCGATGCACGCGGGGTGGACGATTTCCAGGCTGGCCATAGCTTGCAGCAGCGTGCCCGGACGCTGCTCCCGGTCCACCTCCGTCTAGCCCTGTTGGCGCTCGTCGAGGCGGTGGGCGAAAACAGCCGCAGAGCTGTCGAGGCCGACCGGGAACCGCTGGCGTCGAGCGCAGCGCGACCCGCGCGGGAGGAGGCTGAGTTGCGTCAACGGCGCACGGTTCGGAGGCCTCTGGCCTGGCTCCTGGTCCGTACGTACGACGAATGCGAAGTCGCTAGGCGGGCGTGAATGCGCCCTGGAGGTTTCCGGCCGTGCGCCGGGTGGGTTTCCCCTTGGGGCCCCTGCACCGGCTACGGGGGCGTAGGTGTTTGCCGCGGGCACCGCCTGCGCCCGACGACGACGGTGACGATGGCGCCGCTCGTGACGTGGCGGGTGTGGTGGTGGGGCGACGCGTCACGCCCCCCGCGCGGGGTGGCGTGACACGCACTCCGCCCAGGCCCTCCGTGGAGAGCAGAGTCAGCTCGTTGCTGTTGCCTGTGCCAGGAACTCGAGGCTCCCGAACCAGACGACGGCACCAGCCGAGAACGGAAGAGAGGATGAAGCCATCCAGGAGTCAACGAGAAATCGGCTCGGGCACGCGAAGTCCCCTACCTGGCGCGCCAACTGTCGGTGTTTCGTCCCCGGGGGTATCACACCAACGAGTAATATGATCGCGTGCTTCTCTTCCTGGATGGTGATGCAAGGGGACACAAGGATTTATCCTGGTTCGGGCAAAGAAGGCCCTACGTCCAGCGGGGGGAGATGTTCTTGTATTACTTGCACCTAAGTGCTTGTACAGGGGAGAATACAAGCTCAGTGAGCGTGGACCGGGGTCCGGACTCGTGTTTGTGCGTGGACTCGTGTGTTGTCTCCTCTCCCGAATGAGGGCCCTAGCGTCCTCTTTTATAGCGCAAGGGGAGGCCAGGGTTACATGAAAAATATTACAGGTGTTGGGGCGTATGGTACCCTATACGGAGAAGGGTAGGAACCCTGTCTTGTCGGGGCCACTGGAGCTGATGTGATCGTCGCCGTTGAGGCGTCCTTGAGTCGTGGCTTCCATCCTGGGTGCGGACGTGGGGGCGCGACAAGGCGGGAGCCGTACAGCACCCATCCCGGAATGTACAGTACGCGGTGAGGTCCCTCCGGGTCTTGGGGTGCCTGTCCTCCAATAGCACGAAAGTAGTTAGGGCTCGATGGGCGCGGGGGCCGGCTTCGAGGTGGTGCCACGGGGGCTCGAGGGGCGCGGAGCCGGCCTCGAGGGGTTACAGTGCCTAGCTCGAGGGGCGCGTAGCCGGCCTCGAGGGGTTACAGTGCCCGGCATGGCCGAACAGTGCTGCACTGGTGCCCTTTTGCCCATGCTTGTGGTGAAAACGTGACTTGACCTTTACACCGGGTTACTGTGGTACACGCCGTGCGCTAGTGAACATGACCGGAGTAGGTGAAGGTATTAAATGCGTGGTATGGGCTGGTACGGCTGTCTATGCAACTCGAGGTCCGTGCGTTAAGGCTCGAGGTGTGGAGGCGCGCTTGCCCGAGGTTTGGAGGGCTCGAGCGAGACGGGAGCGATCGTGCTTGCCCGAGGCCTCGCTGGGAGGGCTCGGGCGAGACGGAAATAGAGCGTTCGCCCGAGGCCTGGCTGGGAGGGCTCGGGCGAGACGGAGATGGAGCGTTCGCCCGAGGCCTCGCTGGGAGGGCTCGGGCGAGACGGAGATAGAGCGTTCGCCCGAGGCCTGGCTGGGAGGGCTCGGGCGAGACGGAGATGGAGCGTTCGCCCGAGGCCTCGCTGGGAGGGCTCGGGCGAGACGGAGACGGAGTGTTCGGGTGTTTGCGTTGATTGGGGGTACCCCTTTTTCGTACCACCGACAGCCCCCGAGGGAGGCTCGACCCTGAGCAAGGCAGGGTCGAGGCTACCTTAAGTTGCTAAGTAAAATGAATGACAGTGCGCGAGTTTGTTCATTCATGTTTGACATGTTTGTACAAAGCAACAAATGAACAAGGCCTCGAGGCCTTTAGGGTAGAAGCGACGTAGCTGAGATATGTTCCACGCATTCGCCAGGATCCTGCCTTGACCGTCGTAGAGCTTGTACGTTCCTGGCTTGAGCACCTCAGCTATGGTGTATGGACCCTCCCATGGAGGGGTGAGCTTGTGGCCCTCGATTATCTTGCAGACGTCGAAGCACGAGGTCCCCTACCGCCAGGTCCCTCTTGCGCACGTGCTTGTCGTGGTAGCGTCGAAGTATTTGCTGGTAGCGCGCGGAGTTGATGAGCGCCACGTCTCGAGCCTCCTCGAGCTGGTCCTTGGCGTTGGCAAGCCTCTCGTCGTTGGTTTGCCCGTTGTAGGCTCGAAGTCGAGGGGAGCCGTACTCGAGGTTCGTAGGTAGGACAGCCTCGGCGTCGTAGGTTAGGAAGAACGGAGTGAACCCGGTGGCTCGACTCGGCGTAGTCCTGAGGCCCCACAACACCGAGGGGAGCTCTGCAGCCCACCCTTTTCCAAAATTCTTGAGGGTCTTGAACAGCCTCGGCTTCAGCCCATGGAGTATCATGCCGTTAGCGCGCTCGACCTGCCCGTTGCATTGAGGGTACGCGACCGAGGCCCAGGTCACGCGAATGTTGTTGTCGTCGCAGAAGTTGGTGAACTTTTTGCCCGTGAATTGGGTGTCGTTGTCGGTGATGATGACGTTAGGCACCCCAAACCGGTACATGATGTCGGCGATGAACTCGACAGCCTTCTCGGAGGTGGGGTCACCTATGGGCTTGGCCTCGATCCACTTGGTGAATTTGTCGATGGCCACGAGCACATGCGTGTACTTTCCAGTTGTCCTCTTGAGGGGACCCACGAGGTCGAGCCCCCAGACGGCAAACGGCCAAGTGATGGGGATCATCTGCAGGGCGTGCGCGGGCTGGTGCGTTTGCTTGGCGTAGAATTGACACCCTTGGCAAGCTTGGACCAGGCGCTTGGCGTCTCCGATGGTGGTTGGCTAGTAGAAGCCCTGTCGGAAGGCGTTCCCTACCAGGGTCCTTGGCGCTGCGTGATGGCCGCAAGCCCCCGAGTGCATGTCGTCGAGGAGCCTGCGTCCTTCCTCGAGGGGGATGCAGCGCTGAAGGATTCCCGATGGGCTTCGACGGTATAGCTCTCGTTCGTCGCCGTAGATGACGTAGGTCTTGGCCCTTCGAGCGATGCGTCGGCCTCCGTCTTGTCTTCTGGTAGCACGCCTTGCGTCAGGTAGTCGAGAAGGGCGTCCGCCAGTCGAGGGGTCGTGATGACGAAGAGGCAGGTGCGTCGATCTGCATCGCCTCAGCGGATGTCGAGGGGTCATTCTCGAGGGTGGCGTTGAGGGTCGAGCCCCGTGTCTGGTTCGAGGGGTGGCGTCGAGGGGCCAGCCCCGGGCCGATTTTGATGGATGGCTCGAAGATATCCCTCGAGAAGACATCTGGGGGGACAGTGCCGCGCGTGGATGCTAACTTAGCCAGCTCGTCTGCGGCCTCGTTGTACTTTCGAGCGATGTGGTTGAGCTCGAGGCCGTAGAACTTATCTTCTAGCTTGCGCACTTCCCGCAGTATGCCTCCATCTTGGGATCGATGCAGCTTGAAGCCTTCATAACCTGGTTGATGACGAGCTGCGAGTCCCCTCGAACGTCGAGGCGTCGGACCCCGAGCTCGAGGGCGATGCGCAGCCCATTAACGAGGGCCTCGTACTCAGCGACGTTGTTGGAGGCGGGGAAGTGCAAGCGTAGCAGGTAGCGCATGTGGACTCCGAGGGGTGAATGAAGAGCAGGCCTGCGCCTGCCCCCGTCTTCATGAGGGATCCGTCGAAGTACATGGTCCAGAGCTCGGCTTGGATTTGTGCCGGCGGGAGCTGGGTGTCGGTCCATTCAGCAACGAAGTCCGCCAACGCTTGCGACTTGATGGCTTTTCGCGGGGCGTAGGTGATGGCCTCCCCCATTAGCTCGGCGGACCACTTGGCGATGCGCCCCGTGGCCTCCCGATTGTTGATGATCTCATCGAGGGGGAAGGATGACACCACCGTTACGGGATGAGCGAGGAAGTAGTGCTGGAGCTTGCGCCTCGTGATGATGATGCCGTAGAGCAGCTTCTGGATGTGCGGGTACCGGGCCTTGGCCTCGGAGAGCACCTCACTGGTGAAGTACACCGCCGTTGGACCGGCAACGCACGACCCTCCTCGTGCCTCTCGACGACTATGACCGCGCTGACCACCTGAGTGGTTGCGGCCACATAGAGGAGAAGGGACTCGGGGGGATCGTCACCCTGGGCTGGTCGTGGTGGCACGAGGATTGGCGCGGAAGTCAGCAACCCCTTCAACTTGGTTAGGGCCTCCTCGGCTTCAAGGGTCCACGCAAAGCGTTCCGTCTTCTTCAGCAAGCGGTAGAGAGGGTAGCGCCTTTCCCCTAGCCTCGAGATGAACCTACTGAGAGCAGCTAGGCAGCCTGTCACTTTCTGTACGCCCTTGAGGTCTCGAATTGGGCCCATCCTCGTGACTGCTGAGATCTTTTCGGGGTTGGCCTCGATCCCCCGTTGTGAGACAATGTAGCCAAGTAGCATGCCCCGGGGCACACCAAAGACACATTTCTCGGGTTGAGCTTCACATTCTTGGCCCGGAGGCACTCGAACGTGGTCTCGAGATCGCTGATGAGGTTCCCGACTTTCTTGGTTTTAACCACGATGTCATCGACGTAGGCCTCGACGGTTTTGCCTATGTGTTCGCCAAAGATATGCTGCATGCAACGTTGGTACGTTGCCCCGGCGTTTCGAAGGCCGAAGGGCATTGTAACGTAGCAATACATACCAAAGGCGTAACAAAAGAGGTAGCGAGCTCGTCGGATTCTTTCATCCTAATCTGGTGGTAGCCGGAATACGCATCGAGAAATGAAAGTACTTCACACCCCGCAGTGGAATCGATAATCTGATCAATTCTAGGTAAAGGAAATGGAACTTTTGGACACGCTTTATTCAGACCAGTGTAGTCTACACACATCCGCATTTTTCCATTCTTTTTCCTAACTAGTACAGGGTTAGCTAGCCACTCGGGTGAAATACCTCCTTGATGAATCCAGCCGCCAAAAGCTTGTGCACCTCCTCGCCGATGATCCTGCGCTTCTCCTCGTCGAAGCGGCGCAGGCGTTGCTTCACCGGTCTGGACCCGGCCTGGATCTCCAAGGCGTGCTCGGCGACTCCCCTCGGTATGCCTGGCATGTCCGAGGGGCCCCACGCAAACATGTCGATGTTCGCGCGGAGAAAGTCGACGAGCACTGCTTCCTATTTAGGCTCGAGGCTGGCACTGATGGCCAGCGTCTTGCCATCGGTCGAGGTCGGGTCGACGGGTATCAGCTTGGTGTGCTCTGCCGGCTCGAAGGCGCCGCGTGGCGTTTCGCTTCAGGGGCCTCTTCGGTGGCCAGGGCCGCTAGGGCTTCGAGCGAGTCGAGGTGGACGTTGGCCTCCCCACGCTCGACGCACTCCACGTCGCAGTGGTACGCGTGCTCGTAGGAGGTGTCGATGGTGATGACCCTTTCGGCCCCGGCATCTTGAGCTTCAAGTACGTGTAGTTGGGAACCGCCATGAACTTGGCGTAGCCTGGCCGGCCGATGATGGCGTGGTAGGTCCCTTGGAATCCAACCACCTCGAAGGTGAGCGTCTCCCGGCGGAAGTTAGCCGGCGTGCCAAAGCAAACCAGGGTCGATGCGCCCGAGGGGGTGAGCCTTCTTCCCTGGTACGACTCCGTGGAACCCCCGACGCTGGGTCGGAGCTGATCCCTCGAAATCCCCAGGAGGTCGAGTCTCGAGGTATATGACGTTGAGGCTCGAGCCCCCATCCATCAACACCTTGGAGAACCGTACGTCGACGATGACGGGGTCGACGACGAGGGGGTACGCCCCGGATTTACGACATGGTCCGGATGGTCGTTACGGTCGAATGTGATCGGCGCGTCGGACCAGTCGAGGTACTGGGGAGTGTCGTGGCGGAGTGCGAAGACCTCCCGGCGTTCCTTCTTCCTCTCCCGAGCTGAGAGCCCGACGGTTGGGCCCCCGTAGATCATGAAGCAGTCACGCACCGGGGGAAACCCGCGTCCCCGTCGTCGCGTCGTTTTGTCCTTGCCCTTAGGCGTGTCTCCTTCTTGTCGTCGAGCTTGGCGTAGAAGCCCTTCAGCAGTCGGCAGTCTTTAGCTTGTGATTCACGGGGCCCTTGTGATAAGGGCAGGGGTCCTCGAGCATCTGGTCGAAAACAGCCCCGTCAGGGGGGCTCGAGGTTTCTTATGGTCGAGGGCGCCCATGAGCACTTCTTCATCGTCGTCGTCATCGGCGTCGCGCTTCGCCTTTTGACCTTTGCTTTTGTTCTTCTTCTTTGTTGTTGTTGTTGTTGCGGTTCTTGGCGTCGTTGCCCTTGTTCGAGCCCTCCGGCGCGGTCACCGCCTTACCTTTGTCCGTGGAGCGGCCAAAGAAGGCCCCCACTGCCTCGTCGCCTGAGGCAAAGCTGGTGACACGATCCATCAGGTCCTCGACCGTCCTGGGACGGTAGCGCCCTAGCTCATGAACTAGCTCTTGGCATGTCGTGCCCGCGAGGAACGCTGAGATGACGTCCTCATCAGGCACGTGGGGGAGCTCGAGGCGCTGCTTCGAGAATCGCCGAGCAAAGTCGCGGAGGGGCTCGTCCGCTGCCTGCCTGCAACGCCGTAGATCCCAGGGGTTGCCTGGGCGCACGCAAGTCCCCTTGAAATTCCCGTCGAAGACCCTGACTAGGTCGGCCCAGTCATGGATCCGATCCGGCGGGAGCCCCTCGAGCCACCGGCGGGCGGTGTCCGAGAGGTAAAGTGGGAGTTGGCGTATGATCACACGGTCGTCGCTCTTCGCTCCGCCCAGTTGGCAGCCTAGGCGGAAGTCCGAGAGCCAGAGCTTGGGCTCGACCTCCCCGTCATACTTCACGATGTTGGTCGGTGGTCGGAAGCGGTCGGGGAGGGTTGAGCTGCGGATGGCCCGGCTGAAGACTCTGGGGCCCGGGGGCTCGAGGGCTTGCCGGTCCTCGTCACTGTCGTAGCGCCCCCCTCGATGGGCGCTATAGCCACGCTCTTGGGCCCCCTTGTCCTTGCGCCGGCGGTTGATGTCGTTGCGGGCGTCATTGGGGTCTCGAGGTGGCCGGTTGTCGACGATCCGTTCCCGGACTGGCCTAGCTCGAGAGGCGTCCGGCTGGTGGACGGACGTCTCGCGCTCGTTGCGGGGCGTGTCTGCTGGTTTCCCCGAGGCCGCCGCGCCGTCGCGAGGCTGAGCTCTCGGCCTGCTGCACAGCGGCTGTCTCGAGGAGGTTCTTCATTTCCCCGAGCATGCGCCTGGCGTCAGGGTTGGAGACGGCGGGTAGATCACGGAGCAGCATTGCCGCCGCCACCACGTTCTGCCCGGCTCGCGGGAAACGCACCTCGGGGCGTGCTGGTGCCCCGTCCTCGAGGATCTGCCGGTGGACCTCTCGAGCGCGGCCACGGACACCGGCGCCTCGAGGCTGGGCTGGTTCCTGCTATAGTTTTCTCGAGTTGCAGCAGGCGTTGTCGTTCCTCCTCAGCCTTGGCGATGGCCTCCCGCAGCTGCGCGAGCTGCGCCGCCCGGTCGTCGCCGTGCTGAGATGGTGCAGCCGGTGCCGGGGGTTCGTTCCTCCCCTGAACGCGTGATCCTCCTGCCGCAGCCACGTTTCCGGGCTCTTCGAGGTTGAGCGCCGGCCTGGTGTCGTCGTCGCCGTCGTCCTCGGCATCGTCCACGACCCCTCGAGCTGGAAGCACTCCCTGGTGGGATCCCAGAGGTCAGGGTCGTGGTAGTCGTATTCGTCGGAGTCGGAGCTGTTGACGTCGCGCCGCCTTGGCTCGTGCTGGGACTGCAGCTCGCGGTACCACTCCCCGAGGTGGCTCGACGAGGTGGCTCGACGGCTCGTGAGAGGCCGCGGTCGACGTGCGCGGGGTAGACGATCTCCAGGTCGGTGGTGGCTCGTAGGAGTACGCCCGGACGCTCCTCCGCTCTGCCCGCCCGGTCCTGACGGCGCTCGTCGAGGTGGTGGGCGTAAACAGCGCGGAGTTGTTGAGGCCAAACGGGAACCGCTGGCGTCGAGCGCGGTACACCCCGTGCGGGAGGAGGCCAGGTGGTGTCGACGGAGCACGGCTCGGGGGCCTCTGGCCAGGCTCCCGGTCCGTGCGCGTGACGAACGCGAACTCGCTGGGGGAGTGCGCACGCGCCCTGGAAGTCTCCGGCCGCGCGCCGGGCAGGTTTCCCCTCGGGGACTCTGCGTCGGCCGCGGGGAAGTGGGCGCACGCCGCGGCACCGCCTGCGCCTGGCGACGATGGTGACGACGGCGCCGCTCGCGAGGTGGCGACGCGTGGTGGTGCGGGCGACGCGCCACGCCCCCGCGCGGGTGGCGTGACACGCCCTCCGCTCGGGCCTCCGTGGAGAGCAGGGTCAGCTCGTTGCCGCTGCCGGTGGCCAGGAACTCGAGGCTCCCGAACCAGACGACGGCACCAGCAGAGAACGGAGGAGTGAAGAAGCCATCCAGAAACAACGAGAAATCGACTCGGACACGCGAAGAGCCCCTACCTGGCGCGCCAACTGTCGGTGTTTCGATCCCGGGGTATGACACCAACGAGTAATATGATCGCGTGCTCTCTTCCTGGATGGTGATGCAAGATGACACAAGGATTTATCCTGGTTCGGGCAAAGAAGGCCCTACGTCCAGCGGGGGGAGGAGGTTCTTGTATTACTTGCACCTAAGTGCTTGTACAGGGGCAATACAAGCTCAATGAGCGTGGACCGGAGTCCGGACTCGAGTGTGTGTGTGTGGACTCGTGTCGCGCAAGCCGTGTGTAACCGTAGACTCGTGCTTGTCTCTGCGCGCGAAGGGCCCTGGCGTCCCCTTTTATAGAACAAGAGGAGGCCAGGGTTACACAGGATTGACATGTACAACGCTCGATATGGCGAAGGGTAGGAACTCTGTCTTGTCGAAGTCACTGTAGCCAACGTGGGTGTTGCTGTTGAGGCGTCCTTGATGCGTGGCCTCCATCCCGGGCGCGGACGTGGAGGCGTGGCGATGTGGAAGCCGTACAACACCCATCCCGGCACGTACAGGACACGGCGGGGTCCCTCCGGGTCTTGGGGTACCTGTCCTCCAATAGCGTGAAAGCAGTCAGGGCTCGAGGGCGCAGGGCCGGCCTCGAGGTGGCGCCTACGGGAGGCTCGAGCCCCCGCAGGTATGGGCAAGTCCCGGAACGCCCGGGCGCACAGCGGGAACCCAGGCCTCGGGGTGAAGCTCGAGTGTGCTACAGTGCGTGGTATGGCCAAACAGTGCTGTACTTGTGCCTTTTTGCCCATGCTTGTGGTGAAAACGAGGTTTGACTCTGGCTGGTTCATTGTGGCACACGCGGTACCGGAGGATGTGACCGGAGTAAGTGGACGCATTAAATGCGCAGTATGGGGCTAGTACGGTGTCAGAGCTGAGAAGCAGGGAGCTTCCTCTTGCGGGAGGCTTGAAGGGTAGTGGAGCGCTCGCCCGAGCCTAACGCGGAGGGCTCGGGTGAGACGGAGAACGAGCGCCAGCCCGAGGCCTGGCTCAGAGGGCTCGGGCGAGATGGAGATTGCATCTGCCTGAGGCCTGGCTTGGAGGGCTCGGGCAGGACGGAGAATGAGCGTTCGCCCGAGGCCTGGCTTGGAGGGTCGGGCGAGACGGAGAACGAGCGTTCGCCCGAGGCCTGGTTTGGAGGGCTCGGCGAGACGGAGAACGAGCGTTCGCCCGAGGCCTGGTTGGAGGGCTCGGGCGAGACGGAGAACGAGCGTTCGCCCGAGGCCTGGTTTGGAGGGCTGGGCGAGACGGAGAACGAGCGTCGCCGAGGCCTGGTTGGAGGGCTCGAGAAGACGGAGAACAAGCGTTCGACCGAGCCTGGTTTGGAGGGCTGACGCAGCCTACTTCCGCTTAATAGGTTTCGGGCTTCGGCTTGGTGGGCAGCGTTGTAGGCCTCGAGGGGTTGGTTTTTTAGAAGGTTAGACTTGCTAGGTTTGTTATTAATTGGTGTTCTAGGTTAACCTATTTGTTTGCGTTGATTGGGGGTACCCCTTTTGCGGTCCCCGACACAACTCCCGATCCTCGTAATCTGGGTCGTCTTCCCTGGTAATCGCCTCCTTCTGCCGATCGATCTGATGAAAGCCATAAGCACAACAAAGAAACAAACATCACAAGCAAACATATGTTGAGCAAAAGGGTTACTCTCAGGTTGGTCACTTTTAAATTATTTTTATAGAATTTTCAGAAGTGGTTTCATAATTTTCGGGATAAAACATGGAAGATATGATTTTTACGAGTTTAAACATATAGGTTGGAAATTAATAACTATTTTCTATAATCATTTTGGAAAACTAATTATGAGGTAAAGTTACTAAGTGTATGTAGTATTTTTAGGAATTTTTCTGGAATTTTTCTCCAAAGGGAAATAGGTTTTCTAGCCTCTTGTGTACACTAGCCGGGTGCACCTAGTGTTTTCCTGCGCGTCTGTGAGGAGGGGTCCGTCAGTCTACGACACTGTGTCATGGACGCGTACCCCACGGTCACGGGTTCACGTGAACCAGGCGCACTGAAGGAGAGTGGGAGTTCCCGGTGCGGCTTACACGTGGGACCAGCGTGTCGGTCACCGTTAGTGGCTGACACGTGGGTCCTCCACGTCACCCTGGCGGCGATGCCGCTCTGCTTTCCCGGAGAACAGAGGGGGACCCTCCGACCTCGCCGGAGCTGGTTCCGCCGGCGGCGTGGCGCCCTCTCGGCCCTAACCATCTCCGCGTCGTGTGTCCTTGCACTCCTGCACCTCTTCGTCCACCAGAGGGGAGCTATGGGGCACTGAGTCGGCCTCGGTGGCTTGCCGAAGCTCTCACGGTGGCGCCGCACTGCCCCAACGCGCAGAGGGGACTTTTCTCCTCGCGTTCTGGTGCATTAGGTGCGGGAAGGGGTGCAAGGGTGTTGGCACCGTGGGTTGCCTTGGTCGAGCTTGCCTTCGCGCAGGCCAGTGCTCATGGCGGCTCGGACCGCGGCGCCCTCGGTGTCCAGTTGTCTCGGCTGGTAGAGGTGAAGATAGGAAGGGAAAAAGGAAGGGTATAGGTTATTGAAGCTCACCCTCACTCCAATTGGGACGCAATGACCTCCAGTGGCTCCAATTCGCCTCGATTCTCCGGCGACAAGGCGGCTCCGATTTGGGGGAAGATTGGGAATTAGGGAAGAGGGAGTCGGTAGAGATGGGTTGAAGTTGTCGATTGGTAGAGGAGTTTGCTGCGGAGCTTGTGGTGGTGCCGATTGGATGTGGGGTGCCTTTTATAGGCCGACAATGGCGGTGGCGGCCATGGCGGTTCCGGGGAGATATTTCCTCCGCGTCGCCGTCGTGTTCCGAGCTCCAAAGAGTTCCTCCGGCGCTCGTACTCCACCTCGCTCGTTCGGTCTCGTCTCTGGTGAGGCCGTTCCTCGTCATAGCTTGTCAAGACATTAATGGCTTCGGTGGGATTACACGGCGGCGCCGCTCTCCTTCTCTCTGTCTTCCCTGTCTCCGGTCCATAGCCGTACCCATTAGTAAGGCGATGGAGGGGTCTCGACGAGATGTCTCATCGAAGCTCTCGCGAAGGTCGTCTCCTCCAGCATCGGCGGGGTCCGCGGCGGGGTCGCTCCTTGTCTAGTCGCGTCTCCCTGGAAGGGATGAAGCTGACGCCGTGGTCCCACCTATAAGCGGGCAAGGGAGGGAAGCGGGGGAGAGCGGGGCCAGCCGGGCGCGCGCGCGTTGTCCGCGCGGTGGCCTGGGCCGTGGCCCACGCGAGAGAGGTGGGGATGGCGTGGCTGGGCTTCGGCTCGGGTCGGCCCAGCCGGAGGTTTGGCGCGGGAGGGGGGAGCAGGAGAGGAGTGGGCCGAATGGGAGATGAGGCCCGTGATCAGCTCTTCCCCTTTTTCCTTTTCCTATTTCCTTTCCTTTTTCTTTCCCTTTGATTCAAATTCCTTTTGAGTTTTGAAATTCAAACTGAGTTTTCAAAAGTTTCCAACTGAGTGCTACCATGTTGCTCAACACATGCTACACAACCAAACAAGAAAAAGGTTTTGTTGTCCTATATTATTCTAATTATGTTTCCTAAAAGTTAAACTAGGTCAAGTTTTAAATTGGTCAAATTTTTATTGATTTTGTTTTAAAAAAACTTGGAAAATTAGGGGTGTCACACCCCAACATCTGGTAGCTGCACTTTTAATAAGTTAAAACTATACTTACAAGTATCATGAGGGCATGTTTGAACACTATGTCATGATTTCAGAATTATAGGCTACTCCAGCAGGAGGACGACCATGCAGTTTCTTTGCACCCATACAACTTGCACAGAGCCATGAGATCCTGGGATCAGGCGACCGGAGGCCATATAGTGTGGAGGAGATGGCCAAGGAGCAGAGCTTGTTTACGAGGGGGGGTCGATCATGAGATGATGCTTAGATGATGTTGAAAACTTTAGACTTGTAAAGGTTCAACGGAATTGGATGGTGCTCGAAAGGTAGTAAACCTGACAACCATCCAACATCAATGAAGAGTTAATGCTTTTCTTTACTAAGCAAATTTAAAACATGTATTACAAGATGGAGAAAACTTGATTTGTGGTTTCTAAGAAGATAATTTTTCATGTGATATGTTTAGAAGTTTACTCTAGATTTTTTTCCAGAAATGACATTATTTACTCTACTTATGAGTTTAGTTTCATGTGTAACAACATCTTCTTCTATTTTCATTATAATCTATTTATCTTAACAATGGTTGAGGTGAGGGCACTGCTACTCTTCCTTTTGAGTAGCTTTGCAATATTGTCCGAATTTATGAGATGATTGATGGCTTGCAATGATCTTTTTATTATTTATTTTCTATCTATATTTAATTATTCCGGACTATTTTATAGGCAAGCTGGTCGATAATGGATGATAGAATTCAAGCATCCATAATTTATCTTTGACTTTGAGTATGAGTTTTGTTTTAATTGATATATTGTTTTTTTCTACCGTAGTGTTAGCACGAAACAATATACTAGGGGCATATGGTTGAAGGCAGGTTATTATCTAAAATATGAAGGATGTGTTAACACTGGATTTTGGTCAACATTGAGAAGATGACAGGTGAACCCAATGAGCAGTGAGAAGAGCATTCGGCAGACGGCCAGGCGGTCGGTTAATTTTCGGAGTTTCGGCGACTACCTGTGCGGTCGACTATTTTACAAAGGTGTGACTCCATTCGGGAAGTAGATATGGCAAGAGAAGCCGATCACGAGGATAATCGATCATGGTCGTGACAGATTAAAACGAGTATTCAAGCATGTTTAAAGTATATGTGTTGACACCAGTTTTTGGTCAAAGATCAGCGATGACCGTGATTTACTAGTATATATCTAGACATGGGATATTCTAAGAAATTAACAACGAGCTGCATCACATATGACTTGTCGGAAGGCTCCTGGTGCTCGTATATACATAAAGAAAAGGAAGCTAGCCGGAATATATATTAACCAAAGCTGAGAATATGATTCATCGGCTAGCATGTTGCTTTTCGTATACATGAAGGAGCCAACAAGAGGGATCCGAGTCCAATTCCTATACGTGCAGCTAGAAGAAATTAGGAGATCAAAGGAAAAATATACATGTATACGTGGACAGCCAGACATAGATATCAATATCAACATACATGGCCAATTAAGATATTTATTCAAGTTTCACGAGCAAATATGGAAGGCATCAAGATACGTACATACACAAGAGTTTTGGCCGGTTGAATCCAAGACACGTTGATGGAGGAAACTTTGTTAGAAAGGATTCTACGTGAAGGAAGATAGAGTCCATATATCTTTTATTTCCTTTAGATGTTTCTTTAGAGTCAAGTTCTGTACGTAATGTTTAGTTCATGACTCTTATTAGCTCAGAGTATAAATATAAACCATCGGCCATTGTAACATGAGTTCACAACCATATCAATACAAATCGGCCCCGTGCCATCTTTGAGTCCTTTGTCGTGTCGTCGAGTTCTTCGAGAGGAATCATTGATTCGTCGACCTCCGTAAGTCCCGACAACCTTGTTATCATGGCTAGTATCATGCGGTGGATTTAGATGTGATGCAAGTAGTTCTGTTCGTTTCCAATGGTCGTGCGGCGGACTTTTGTTAAATGATCAAGAAGTCTCTTGCTTATGCTACGCTTACGAGTAAATACCGTGCGCAGGCGTTTTGCTTGATACGTTTTAGCAAAAGCGAGATAGTTATCGGCTCTATTAGATTTGCAAGATCTAATAGATTCATTAAGTTACCATGTGTTGTATAATTTATTTAATTAGTTTTGCAACACTCTTTTGCCCAATCTAGATTGATTTTGTTGGGCCTTGCTTTGCAAGTTGTTTACTTATCTTTTCCAATAATCGTATAACCATGATGGCCGAATTAATTTCTAATCTAGATTGTTACGTGTTGCGGGTTCAAAAATGTCAATTACGCTTAAGCTTTGATAAAACTAGGTGTCGTGCGGCAGATGCATGTTTTATATTGGTTTGATCGTTTTGTTTGCATGTTCCTTCTTCATGGACCCCAACTCGACTGATTTGCCGAGCTTGGTTATGCGTTATTTCAGAATCTATCTTTCACATCAAGTACGTCTTTTTACGTATGTGCATTCGGCAACCAATTGTTTACATATGCTCATGTTTGGAGTTAGCCGAATGATCTTTAAAACTTGTCGACAGATAGCTTCTATAGCTATATGTCGTTGTGAATGGCTTCAGAGTCGTAAATATAGAACTGTCTGGTCTCATCCGGCATGTTCCAGTTTTATTCTCATAGTTTTGTCCGTTGTTGGTTTTCAGGTCAAACCGACTGACACGTCTCCGATTTCCAAACGTCCGGCACCCGATTGAAGCCACGCTTTTGCGGCTTGCTATGTGTGAGGCACGGTGCGAACATTTTTTATGCCAACAGGATGGCTTTGGGCCTACCAGTCTCGTTGAACCAACTTATAATTTAAAGAAATGGTTAGTTTAAATGGTTGAGGAATCAATTAATCCGATTATGGTGATATGAACTTTTATGTACGTATGCATAAATGTACAATACTATAAATGCATAGTTTATGATTGCAAAACATCAAGGAGAATTTTAGACATGTACAAAATTCAATTTGTAATATTGATATTCCGAACAACACAACACATTATCGTTTTTTTAAACAATACACATGTTCAGGCTCAAATTATTATGGCATTATTTTGTTCTCATTGCGACACACGAAAAGGTCTATGCATTAGAGTTGGTGAGCCTTCTGTGATTGCGTTAATTTTATGAAATTTACTTTTAGATTAAATGTCACTTTGACATCGATATTTAATTTCACAGTATTGTTACTTTATCATGCAAACCACGTGTTTGGTATAAAAGTTTAGTTCTCCTGTAGCAACACCACGAACACACTACCTATACTCTGCTAACAAGGAAGATATAGTCAGGATAATCAGAAATGCTATCGAGGTATATTATTTTTTGAAGATCTAGAACACTCTTCAACCTATTGTCTTGCAGTTAGACTGGTTAATCTCAATCATGTAAGTCTTTATTTTCCAGTTGTATCCAAATTTGTGTGTGAACCTATGCTAATTGCAATGTATTTTTATAATTTTTATGCATTTGATAAGCTAATTTTATTGTAATATATATTTGTGTATCTGATTATGTGTTCTTATTAGCTACTGTTATGTGTGACCTTATTTGTGCAATACTACTCCAATCTAAAAAGGATAAACTAAACTCTACCCTTTTTTTCTGCCATTTAGCTTTATTTAATACCATAAGTGCAAAAATGGAATTGGGCCGCACAAATAGAGAATTTTGTTTTCGGAATTTAGAGGTAATTTCGAAGAAAAGCCGTGGAAGAAAGACGTATTATTCTAAGGGTCATATAGATAAATATCTCTTTTGTTATAATGGTGACAAAGTACTCCCAACCTCATGTCATACGTTATAAAAAATGTTACTTTTTTAAGGAATTAAATTGAAAGTCATGCACAAGATGATCCCATTGGTATATTGGATCAAATGACGTTTAGGTCTCGCTTTCGTCGGACTGAATAGAGAGTCTGAAACCATTGTAAATCGGAAATGAGTAAACCAAAAGGATTCACTGGATCCCGTTGTTTTTGTTCTTGGACTCAAGAGGCGGGAAACAAACCCGGATCCTAGAGCATAGCAAATGAGCTAAATTCAAACCGGGTCATATCAATTCATCCGAAACCAAATCACAACCGAATGACTATTTTATTATGATCGAGATGAAGATCATCCGACCAGAGTTACTGTAGAAAAACCACAGTTACTGTAGCAAAACCGCTTAGAGATAAAATCACGTTTTAAAAGTTGATGAAGGTTGTTTATCCGATTTTAAAGTTGAGGGAGGGAAAAGTGACTTCCACAAAACTGAAGGAGAGAAACTGGACTTTTTTCCTGAGTTTAGACTCGACAACATATGTATTTTCAGCCCACTCAATAATCCATCCGGCCCAACATTCATCCAGGCCAGCCCACTAAACTGGACTCTCTGCCTCATCACGTAGCGTCGCAGCTATATATAAGCTCCCATTCCACGCGCCCTTCTCTCTAAACCCTACCCGCCTCCGCCGCCGCCGGCTCTCTGCATCGCCCGCTGCCGCCGCGCTCCGCGACCTCACAGTCCAGCTTCAGCTTCGACCATGGTGAGTTCCCTCCAAACTGTATCCAGCTCCAAGATCTAGCGCGTCCCTATGACTCGCACAAGGACTAATCACGTTGCGCAGGCGGACTCGATGTCGAGCCCGAGGTCGCCGCCGCTGGCGCTCCTAAGAAGAGGACGTTCCGCAAGTACAGCTACCGCGGCGTCGATCTCGATGCGCTGCTCGACATGTCACGGACGACCTCGTCCAGCTCTTCCCCGCCCGCGCCAGGAGAAGGTATATTTTCGTGCCACGATTCGTTTGTTTTTGTTGGATTTTGGTTTGCAGAGATCTGATGAGAGGTGTTTTGTTTGGTAGGTTCCAGAGGGGTCTGAAGAGGAAGCCCATGGCTCTCATCAAGAAGCTGCGCAAGGCGGTCAGTTTCCAACCGCTTAATTTTCATTACCTCTTTCTGTTAGTGTTTCATAGTGTGGTCCGATCTAGATAATTGCGTGGATCTGTTATCCTCTGATCATTATATGATCCTTATTACATATTCTCTCTTTTTTGCATGCTTGTGTTTTTCGTATTTAGAAATTAGAAATGTGTTCTGCTCGACTGATTTTAGATGCGTGCGCTCTCAATTTTCGATTTGTATGATTGTGGTGCACCATGTTTTTTTTGTCAACTTTGCAAAAGTTGTACCGTCAGCAAATTCCAGTGGCTATGGTTGTAGATTTTCTATTTTGTTGTAGCGTTACGTTTCCTGTCAGTTTGAACTTGAAAGGATATGCAGTTGATTGAATCTGAAGGATTGTTTTGTCAGTGGCGGAGCTTGGGCTTAGATTTTTTTTTTTTTTTTGGGGGGATGCCTCAAACTTCACTGTATTATAAAGGACCTTCATGATTTCTTGCAAATCTGATAAAACACTCAGCTCCGCGCCCTGGTTTTTCTGATGACTTATCATGTAGCTTGAATGTTTAGCAAATAAGGCTGTTAGCGCTGATTGTGCTATTATGAATCGTGAATCTTATTATGCCTAGCAGGTTAATTACTGTATTTTTAGAGCTCTTATTAACTGGGATTATAGACAAATAAGCTTGTTTTGATGGAAAAGATGCAAGTATTGATGTGTCTGCTGACTATTGGGATGATGATAGATCAAATTTTCTATCAGTATATTTGCTGCAGTTCTGTTCTGTGCCAGTAAGACATGCAAATTCTGTGTTGATTGATCTGATGGCATGTGTCGAAGTTTATTTACTTATACCTGATACACAATTTCCTAACTAGTTATCTCTCACTGCTGTGACCAGAAAAAGGATGCTCCTGCTGGTGAGAAGCCAGAACGGGTGAAGACCCATCTCCGCAACATGATCATTGTCCCTGAGATGATTGGAAGCATTGTTGGTGTCTACAATGGTAAGACCTTCAACCAGGTTGAGATCAAGCCTGAGATGATTGGCCACTATCTCGCCGAGTTCTCCATCTCCTACAAGCCGGTCAAGCACGGTAGGCCCGGTATCGGTGCCACCCACTCCTCGCGGTTTATTCCTCTGAAATGAGTTTTTACTCAGCTCTGTAGTCTCCCAAGGGTCCAGTGGCATTATCCTTTCAGCTTTGCTACTTGTTTTGAACAAGTTACATACCCAAGACATTTTGTTCTGTTCCAGTTCTAGAATTCAAAGCTAGCATTGCACTATTATGCTGTTTTGTTGGAAGTATGTGAATTCAAGCTAAGCATTGCACTATTATCGTATCTATGCTGTGATGTTACGTTCTTGGTTGTTTCCTTGATATTGGGTTGTTTATTTCTGAAAATTTTGAAGATGAGCCTTATAATTTGTGGGTGTGTTATGTGCCTTGGTCGGATTGGAATGTGACTGCCAGTTTGTTGGGCGCCCTTCAACATGGTATCTTGAGCAGGTGTAGCTTTGGAACCCTGTTGGCAACTACTGAACATTGTGAGCCTCAGTTGCCTGCCTTGCCTCTCCTGGTGATGGATTGGTGTTGGTTATTTGTAGCAACCTCTTTATCCACGATTATGTGTTTTGTAGTTTGCTAGAAAAATTCGAAGTTCAATGGGTCTTGTCCAAATTAAGGATCTATGTTGTTAAAATTGAAGGATCAATGATCTGAGGTGTCTCAACTTTTTGGTGATCTTGAGGGAATAAGTACCTTGAAAAAATTCCAGTAGTTGCTTGTTAAATTGAATTAGAAGGTACTGAATGTGCTGAAAATATGGTTGTAGCTCTGAGCGTTGTGATAATGGATTCCGAATCTTGTTATGTCTAGCAGGAGGAATTGCTGTATTTTAGACATTGTTTCGCCTACGTAGCCGTTTAGCCTGTTTACATGCTGTGTGATACTGCACAGTGGATTGCCGTTAGGGATGCAAGTTTAAAATATATTGGGTCGTTTAGCCTGTTTACATGCTGTGTGACACTGCACAGTGGATTGCTGTTAGGGATGCAAATTTAAATATTTTGGGTCATTGGATCGACAAAAAAATCAAATGAACTAGAACAACGTTTTTTATAGTTTCGAGGAAAGTGAAAAAAATGAATTAGAATGATATTACTGTAATTAGTTAGCTGAACCAAAACACCATTGGATACCCATTGCATCCCTAATCGCTAGGTCCATTTAATCAGCGATTTTCTCTCACCTGTTTAAATGGCCGTTTAGCCTGAATAAGTAGCTCAACGATATGGTCCGAACAAATATGCTTTAGGATTTGCTTGCTTTATGGAGAGTAGTTCTACGAGTCAAGCACGGTAGGCCCGGTATGTGTGCCACACTGCCACCCACCACTCGCGTCCTCTGAAATGAGTTGTTTCCTCAGCCCAGTGGCTGCCCTTTGAGCCGTGCTACATATATGTTTTTGTTCTGAGTTCAATTTTATTTATGCAGTGTGATGGTTGCTTTGTATCTATAATATAATGCGTTGGGCTGTTGATTGCTGAAATGAAGTCACATCGTTGGGTTCTTCTTGATTGCTGGTTTCATTCAGACTTCAGAGCACATGGCGATCCTGGGGGTGGGGTTTGCTTGGCTTGGGTTTCCAGCCTTTGATGATCGTTTGGTTCCTGATGCATGCGCTCGAGACCTATTTCAGCTATTGTCGCCTCTACTGTGTGCTGGTTGATGTGTCTGCTGGTGGCAAGGCAATAGCAGAGACCAAGTGATATTGTGTGTTCAGAGCGCAAATAACTAATGTAGCATGTACATGCTCAACATTGCCTATCTATACCGTTAAATAGCGCTTTGAGATTCATGTTGCTCACTCTTCCCAATGATAGTGCTCACTTTTCCTGATGTTTCCCACTACTAGATGGAAATGCACGAATCTCAATGAGTGAATCTCAATGAGTGTTTGAACGGTGGGTGATAGTACATGCTCAACATGTACACACCAAAAGATGCTTTCGACCTGACCCCATGCAAGCAGTAGCCGTACACTAGAAAGCAAATCATGAGGAGGGAGGAGATAGCAAGCACAAAGAAGCCACAAACTTTGTTGGTGAACATAGATTCTCAGTAAGGCCATGTTCAGTTCTCAAAAGTTTCCAATTTTTTTAGATTTTCGGTCACTATAAATCTTTAGACGCATGTATGTAGCATCAAATGTAGGTAAAAAAACTAATTGTATTTTAGTCTGTTTTGAGACAAATCTTTGAAGCCTAGTTAGTCTAAGTTTAGACAAATTTATCAAATAACAATAAAAGTGCTACAATATCACTATGCAATTTTTTCCCCAACTGAACAAGTCCTAAATAATAAATTAATCAAAGAGTCAATTGCCAGTCAGAGTGTGCAGTGCAGTTAGAACAAGTGATGTGAGAAGCTGAGTGTTGTCTGCAGTGCTGTTGTATGTGTGGATTGTTGAGAGGGCAAGAAACAAAAGTCTATTTTTCGCGACCGTGGCTACGCACCTTTCAAGAGACAGAAGATTTGTCAGCAAATTGCAAAGTGGTGGTGGTCGTCATGAGATGCAGAGGTAGCTTTGATGAAGCCCTGTTACAGAAAATAGTAAAAACACGTTTCAATGTTAGATTAGAGGGAAAGATCATGAGGAACGTATGCTATGGAAACCAGTTTCCATGGAAACTATGAAAACTCGCACGTGGATCACTGAATCTAAATTCGATGGCTATGGCTCGGAGAGGTGACAAGATTTCAGGAGCAGGGGAAGTGGTAGAGTGGCGTCTCATCTGTTGAGGTGTTGAATAGTTTAGCATACTATTTTGCTTCTCAAAACTCTATAAGTTTGCGTCAGTATATTACAGTAGAGGGGCTCCCGTGGTGATTTTACCCTTAGGGCCCGTTTGGATCCCTTCATTTCGGAGGAATTAGAATTCACTCAATAAACTAGCCTATTTACCCTGGATTGACATTCACTATTTTCCAAGGTTGATATATATATCTATTTCAAATTCATAGGGTGGGAGAGAGAAATGGATTTCATAGATCACCATGCTATATTTCTACTTTGTAACTTATAACACTCTCTTCAACTCACTCTTTACGATAGAAATACAACATATGAGTATCTTCTCTAATAAGCAACATTATATACAAATATAATCCATATATAATCATATTAGCTTTTAATATGTCTTTAAATTATGATTCTTAAAATAAATTCAATTCCAAGCATCCAAACGGGCCCTTAGAGTTTTTTTTGAAACAGACGAATAGAAACAGAGGAATGAGGAAAAACATAAGAGGAAACAAGATTGAAAAAAATATAGCAATAAATAAAGCGGCGTGTTTGGATATGGTTGATTTAACTTACTCTTTAAGCACCATTTGAGCATGCGATGTTTGGTGGACAGGTTCACAGCTACCTTTCTATTTTTTTAATTGTATTTTTTGACATTTTTTTTTTTGAATAAGACAAATGGTCAACTTAAGCTTAAAATGTCAAACGTCTTATAATTTAGGATGAAGAGAGTAGTAGTTATTTAGTTTGGCTAACAGTTCTTACAATATAGCCAGCTACAACTATTCTTTTTCTTTCAAATAATAAGTCGCTTTGACTTTTTTTACACACATGGAATTTGCTATTACCTATGCATACGCGTTATATCTAGATACATAGCAAATTTGATGTACTAAAAAATCAAAACAGTTCATAATTTAGATTATTAGCTGGAGGATGATTGGATGCACAGTTTATTAGCTAGCTAACAATTATTAGCAGGTTTCCTATTAATCTATTATGTCTCCATCTATTAGCTGCTATTGTCTGTTTTTGGTAATTAAGTTACTATGTCTTCTCAATGTGCATGATCGATCGAACCTCCATCATCCATAAAAATTTTTTAAAATGCAATTATGTGCGCATCACGATTCTGTGCCACAGGGTAAAAAACAACCGCGAAAAAGAACCAAGAATCAATCAACCCCGAAACAACGGTAGTGGCTAGAAAACACCGCGTACGTTTTTTTTATGTAACTTAACAACCGCGTTAATCAGCCCACCAATCATAGGGTATCCAAATTGCGCTTTCTCGTTTATGGAAAAAAAACATGGACATAAGCCATAACAATTTAGGTCTAAAATTGGAAGGAAAAAACGTGAGTCATTGGCATGTATTTCCATTGGCGCAAAGTTACGTAGTTGCATGCATCTTAATTCTCACAAATTTGCTCTTTCTGAGACGACAGAGAAATTACAGTGTGCACCAAATGCCTTTCTTCAATGTCAGTACACAACACCAGCAATATATATTAGGCTACATACCAAAGCTGAAGGGAATTATACAGTATCCCAAAAAAGCAGTAAATCATGGAGAACTCCATCATTACAATACAGTTACAGCTCTAGGCAGATACAACAATCGATGACTTGCTATTTGCTAGATGCAAAAATTAGGCAATCCATATCAAATCAGGAGCCCGTAAGGCCGTAAGATCTTTTCCTTTGGACAGCTTGAGAACATATCTTAAGCATTTGATGTTCAGAGCGAGGGTCTGACTGAAGGAGCCCGTGGCCCCGTGCAAAGCAGTAACTGTACACTAGAAAGCAACATCATGAGGAGGGAGGAGATAGCAAGTGCAAAGAAGCGACAGACTTTCTCGGTAAGGCCGCGTTCAGTTTGCAAAAAGTTTCCAAAAATTTTCAAGATTCTCTGTCACATAGAATCTTTAGACGTATGTATGGAGCATTAAATATAGGTAAAAATTAAGGGATTTGCTATATTTCAGGCGCCTGAAATATAACATCTTTTCAGGCGACGACTACCACCTTCAGATCTTCATCTAATGGTCCAAATCTATTAGCACAAATCACAAGAAATAGATGACATTTTTTTTATGAAAAGGCCAAAGATAAAACTGTTCAGGCGCCTAAAATATAGGAAATGTGAAAAAATAATTAATTATACTTTTAGTCTGTTCATGTTGAGATGAATCTTTTGAGCATAATTAGTTCATATTTAGATAAAATTTGTCAAATAATAACGAAAATGTTACAATATCACTATGCAAAAAATTTCCCCAACCGAAGAAGACCTAAATCATAAATTAATCAAAGAGTCTGAAATTAATTTACTGCCAGTCAGAGGTGCAGTGCAGTTAAGATTTGTCAGCAAATTGCAAAGTGGTGGTGGTCGTCAACTCGTCATGAGATGCAGAGGCTAGCTTTGATGAAGCCCTGTTACAGAAAATAGTAAAAACACGTTTCAATGTTAGATTAGAGGGAAAGATCATGAGAGGTAACAAGATTTCACGAGCAGAGGAAGTGGTAGAGTGGCGTCTCATCTGTTGAGGTGTTGAATAGTTTAGCATTCTACTTGCTTCCCAAAACTCTGTATAAGTTTGCGTCAGTATGTGTGTACAGTAGAGAGCTCCCGTGGTGATTTTACACTAGTTTTTTGAAACGGACGAATAGGAGAGGAATGAGGAAAAACGTAGGAAAAACAAAGGATTGAAAAATACAGGAATAAATAAAGCGGCGTGTTTGGAACAGAGGAATTCCAATCACAGAAACTTGAAACATGCATAAGATAAGAAACATATTAGTGCTTATTATGATTGATTAACTTACCCTTTTATCACATTTGAGCATGCGATTTTGGTGGACAGTTTCACAGCTACCTTTTTGTATTTTAATTGTATTTTTTTGAATAAAACGAACGGTCAAACATAAGATAAAAAAATTAAACGTCTTATAATTTAAGATGGAGGGAGTAGTAATTATAATTAGTTGGCTAATAGCCAGCTATAACTATTCCCTTTCTCCCAAATAATAAGCTGCTTCGACTTTTTACACATAGAATTTACTATATACCTATGCATACGTTATATCTAGATATATAGCAAATTTGATGTACTAAAAAAATCAAAACAGTTTATAATTTAGAATGGATTGAACATAGATACTTATTAGCTGAAGAATGCTTGGATGCACAATTACTAGCAGGTTCCTGCTATTTCTCCATCTATTAGCTGCTCTTGTCTGTTTTGGTAAGTTACTATCTAAGGGTGGTACCTACTTCAGAATCCAACTTGCCTCTTTCTAATATTTTAGTTTAAAATTATATAGTATTATGACTCGTCCGATCCTTAAATTTGTTAGACTAAATTAGAGGATCTTTTACCACCTATTACTATCTCATCTCAATAAATGTGATCCTCATCGTCAATCAATCAAAAAATAATAATAAAAAAGCAATTGTGCGCATCACGATCCTGTGCCACAGGGTAAAAAACAACCACGAAAAAGAAACAAGAATCAATCAACCCAAAACAACGGTGGCCAGAAACAACCGCGTTTTTTTATAGATATAACTTTTTCTTGCGAAAGTATAACTTAACAACCGCGTTAATAATCAGCCCACAATCACAGGGTATACAAATTGCTTTGCTCGTTATGGAAAAAAGCATCGACATAAGCCATAACAATTTGGGTCTAAAATTGGAAGGAAAAAACGTGAGTCATTAATTGGCATGTATTTCCATTGGCAAAGTTACGTAGTGCATCTTAATTCTCACAAATTTGCTCTTTCTGAGACGACAGAGAAATTACAGCGTGCACCAAATGCCCTTCTTCATTGCCAGTACACAACACCGGCAATATTAGGCTACCAAAGCTGAAGGGCAGTATCCCCAAAAAAGCAGTAAATCATGGAGAACTCCATCAATTACAATACAGTTCTAGGCAGATACAACAATCGATGACTTGCTATTTGCTTAGATGCAAAAATTAGGCAATCCATCTACATTTGCATGAAACTTGAAAGACACCAAAGACCGAAATCAGGAGCCCGTAATAAGATCTTTTCCTTTCTCCAGCTTGAGAACATATCTTAAGCATGCAAGCCTGAAAAATCAGCAGAAACAAATAGAAACAGATACATCACTCAGAAATCAGTACAACTAACACAACCAGAGACGAACCAGAACTTTTGGTTAAGAGGGCCGGACAATATAATTATATCTCGTAAATATGATAAATATAAATATCTCAATAGATTTTCAACATTTTTACATATATATTTAATATTCTTAACGAAAAAACACAATATTATATCAAAAAATAGTGAATTTATATTTTTTATCTATATAGTTAATTTTTTTTATATATAATAAAAGTTATTTACTGTTCAGGGGGCACGGCCCTTTCTAGCCCCATTCCGTCTCTGCCCAGAGCCCAGAGCCCAGAGCGGAGAAGAGGAGACGTGGGAAGGTGTGGTGATGCCCATGGCGTTTCTCGAGTGACAGCTGAAGCCCCATCTCCGACCTCAATGACTTGTTTTCCATCGGCGTAAAACAAATGCAGAGACGCACGCCTATTCTTCCACAGGTAGAGATCTTAATTTCTCCACGGCCAAAAAGCCCAAGACGCCAAATCCTCAGGGTGCAATTAAACGGCTGCAGCCCTTCCTGTTGCATGCTAGTGCATGCATGCCCTTATCGGCTTCTGTGGCAACGACACACTAAAGGGTGTTTAGATCCGGCAGCTAAAATTTAGTCTATATCACATCAAACGTTAAGATGCTAACTATGACTAAATATGTATGAGTTAATCATAAAACTAATTGCCCATAAGTGTAAACTAATTAACGAAACGAATCTATATATTAAGTCTACTAATTAATTTATTATAAACAAATATTTACTGTAGCACCATATTATTAAATTATGAACTAATTAGATTTAATAGATTCGTATCATAAATTAGCCTCAATCTATTATAATTAGTTTTGCAATAGCCTACGTTTAATACTCCTAATTAGTATTAAAGGTTCGATGTGACATGGCTTATATGGCTAAAGCTTTGGTCCGGTGGAAACAAACACCTCCTAAACTATTTAGCATAGCAGATATTTTATATGCATCTGTTTGGTTAGTCAATTACCTTTTTATTTTTTTCAATATTCTAATTAATTAATAACTACTTTATTATTGGACGCATCTCAACAAAAACTTGATCCATGGAGGTAAGACAACTTCACACATTATACGTACTTAAGAAGAAGACACTCACATATATAGAGAAAACTCTTAAACCCTCTTGGCTCTTGCTCCTTATATACATAATGGTACCACAGTCCTTCACACATTACTTAATAAGAAGACTCTCACATATATCGAGAAAACTCTTAAACCCTCTTGCTCCTCATATACATAATGGTAATGGTACCACACAGTTCATGTGATCGAGACTGGATCACACCTTACATCTGTGCTTTAGTGTGAAACAAACGAGAGGGGGTGGAAAGTGGAACTTCAACCGATCTATCAGCTCGTCCGCATTGTATGCATCTCAAAAATAAAGGGCCAAGATTTATTTAAGATGTTGCCGGCCTCTTAACTTCTTTAAGGGTCTGAGCATCTCCAACAAGTTGGAAAAAATGACTTGGTATATCATGAGTTTTAGCAACTTGCTAATTCATTTGACAAATAAAAAAAAGACCTCGCTCTCCAACAATTTGCTATTCAACTTGCTAAAATCAAAAAACTAGGCCCACCTAGGCCGATCTGCGTTGCCGCGGGAGAGGAGGGGCGCTAGGAGAGGTGGTGGAACAGCGCGCGGGAGCCGGCCACGGTAAAATCACGGGATAGCAACCTCACCCGCGCGTGCAAATTTACGCGTGCGGCACGGAGGAATAGGAAGTTGAAAAAGATAGCAAGTTCATTTAAGGAGTTGTTGGAGAAGAATATTTGTGCTTTTACCAAATTTATAAGAATAAAAAGTGTGAATAAGGAGTTGTTGGAGATGCTCAATAGTATTTGTCCACAAGCATTTAGCAATCGTGCATATCGGATGAGATTAATAAGAAGTGCTATATATAATATAATATATATAATCCAAAGTGCTAGACGGCAGAGTATTACACTGTCGTTCTACTACTGCAAGTAGTACGTAGGCATGCAACTGACTGACTTGTGCTCCTAAGCTATACTCGTGTGGTACATACTGTGGTCGGTGATACTATTATAAGTTGGGTTGGTTTGCTGCTGCTGCATATGCATGCTGACGGAGCCATGCATGAGGCCGGGTGGCGCCGCCGCCGCCTACGGACGACGACGGACGCAGGTGGCGGCGCTGACGGGTAGCTTGTACGGGAACGAGTTGGCGTACTCGAAGGAGACGGTCTCGCCGCCGAGCAGAGGGCGGCCGTCGTTGACGAGGCAGTCGTCGTGGCGCAGGCGCCGGAACTTGCGAGGGTCCACGAGGCTCACCGAGCCGAAGAAGCCGCAGCGCACGTGGACGCCCGCGATCGCGCACTCCTGCTCGTCGCCCGCGCACCGGTTCACCACGTCCACCTTGTACGCCGGCACGACGCTCGGCAGCGGCGACGCCGTGGCCTGGTAGATGGCGATGTCCTCGGCGCCCGCGCACCCCTCGCCCATCCGGCTCGGCCGCCGCACCGCGCCGCCTCCGCCTGATCCGGCGGCGGCCGCGGCGACGGGAGCAGCACCTGCGTCGTCGGAGGTGGCGGCGAGCAGCACGGCCAACCAGGCCAATGCCACGATCGTCGCCTTCATGATCAAAATGCAAGCGCGCTGGTCGACGGCGAACACGGACGACGAACACGTCACCTACGCTGGGTTATTGCAACTCCAGGAGATTGAGGGCAATATATATACCGCGAGAAAAATACTTCACTTCCATAACGGTCAGCAATATAACGGGGACTAATATGTCTCTACCCTATCTCTATTATTGTTTGTTGCCAAACTTTGTGATTGAAGGCTTCCTTAATTAAGAACATGCTACGAACGCGTTCGATCTCCACGTACGGGATGCAGTAGTCTTAAAAACAGCATAAAATTTCTGGCCTTCCATCTCTAGTGTTGTGCCTTGCATTGGTACGAAATAATCTCCACGTACCGGATGCAAGGAAAAGCAATTGCAGTACGAAATAATCTGGCTTGCCATTGCTATTAGGCAACTGATCTGCCCTTTTATTGCCAATTGCACTGCACAAATTTAACCTGAGTTGAACCTCCCTTTGTATCCGATGGGAGCAGGTAGGCACAACAAGGTTCCTTTGTTTCCGATGGATTTTGGTTTGCAGAGAGATTTGGTTAATAGTACATAAAAGTTTTTTTAGAAACACCTTTTTTTTTATCAGAGGTGGTTAAACTAGCACACTACATTTAATATTATTGGAGGGCACTGTAGCTCTATAACCGTCGCTGAAAATCTATTTTCAAGGATCGTTCTATTAAGAAATCTGCCTCTAAAAATATATATATCCATTTTTAGAGGCGGTTCCACTAAAAGAGCCGTCTCTAACAATTCCATTTGAAAGACGGTTGCTTATATAAACTGTCTCTAAAATAGTAAGATTTTTAGAGGCTGTTTTGTTTTCTCGACCGTCTCTAAAAATAAATTTTCAAGGGTGTGGAGAACCACCCTGACAATGCTATTTCCAAATGATGAAGATTTAATGGCCCAAATAGATTTCGGCTCAGCGCAACTAGAAGATGTTTATACTAGTAGATTTTTAAATTCAAGTAGATACTAGCCCCTTTTAAAACTTTGTAGTTTAAGATTTAAAACATTATAATTTGAAACTTTATATTTAAAATCTAAGAATTTTATAGTAACACATTTACATATTTGTATTTTAAGATTCAAAAGTTTATTAAACCATATTTTTTAAAATTGAGGAACTTTATACCAGCGCACTTCTAAAAAAATTGTATTGCAATTGCCAAAAACTTTGTAATTCAGGAACTACCTACAGACTTGGTCCACCCTATAGATATTTCCGGCCGTGCGTAATGTTTGTGTATGCCAGACCATTATGCGGATTGACTTGTTCAGGAGGAAAAAAAAGTATTGCTACTTGGTACAGCTGATGGTGCTGTTCCTATATATCTAAACGACATTCCGATACAAATGAAGCACAAAAGAACTAGAATATAACTAAAACGGTCGTTATATTAAATTATAACACAATTTGGGGCAGTTACACACTAAATTGCTAAAATACACCAAAAGCGTGTGCACTACACACTCTTTGTAGCGTGAGGAGAGGACGAGCGTGGAGTAGCGAGGGGACCAGGGCACCACGCGTCGGATCTCACGACGCGTGTGAGGGGGAGGCGCAGGGGGAGAAAAGAAAGCAACGGTGGTGAGGAAGCAAGGAAGCAAGGTACAGTACGTACTACCGTATGAATGGAGCACGGATGTGGGACGGGAGCAGGGATGCAAGTGTAAAATATTTTGGGTCATTGGGTCGACACAAAAAAATTGATCAAATGAACTAGAATGACGTTTTGGTAGTTTGAGGAAAGTGGAAAAATGAACTAGAATGACATTTGATCGTAATTAGTTAGTTGACCCAAAAAAAACCCATTGGTACCCACTTGCATCCCTAGACGGGAGTCAGAGCGAGGGTGCAGGATCGCAGCAGGTAGAAACATGGATCCACGTTGACAGCATCCACTCTTTTTAGTTGTGAGAATAAAGCATGCAAAAAAAAAAAAAGAGAGACAGAATTAAATAGCCTGTCCAAAGTGGAAAAAACAACAAGATTACGAAGCACGAGAATGAAAAACTTAAGCTATAGTAGTAGTATATGGAACCTAGGAATAGACAATTCAAGAATTGATCGAGAATAATAAGAACAAGATAAACATCATTAGTAATCGCCATGCACATTGTCACTGATCACCGCACTAACTAAATCATCAGCAGTGGTCTCCTGATGCCACCTTTATAACTCACTAATTAAGAAGACAACACAATTGATCTAATCACTCCCTCCGGCGGCTCTCTTCGCTGTTCCCAAAGGCCAAAGCTGATGATAGCACATTAGCTTGCATCAATTAGGTGCTTGTACGCGTGTCCTCTACAATCAGCACGCTAAACAGGTCACATGGGGTTTTGCCTTTAGCTATGAACTCATGTTTTTTTATCTTTGCTTTCGTACGTAAAAGTTCACCTTTATTGAAGAATGATCCTCCGCCCTTTATTTGGTATATTCCATAGGAGAAAGATTCCTTCCAAATTGTTTTAATTTTTTTTCTCTAATCTGACGTGCGGTAGACGAAAGTCGCATGCATGCATCCCCGTTGCAGCACTAATATTAATGCGGGGGGAAAGCGCCACGCCTAGAAAATTTTGGCATCTAGTAGTAGTACTGTACTACTGTACTGTACGGAGTATTTGCTTAGCAGTTAAAGCACTTTAGCAGCCAAAGTTTGGTGTAGGCCAAAATGATTTTTTGTCACCGGCCACGGGTCATGCATATCCACAGTGCACACGTAGCACCCACCAAAGCACCAACCCCACGCGAGGAGGCGGCCGGCGGGCCCCATCACATAGAGGCCCCGCGTCGGAGCCACCAGGCTGCAGTGCCGGTTTCCCCTTTGCTTCGTTTCCCGCGTTGGTTTGTGAAAACCCACCAGTTAGCAGTTACACGCACTGTTTTGCGAAACCACCACAACGTGGCGAGCATCCAATGGCCACGTACGCTCCAAGCCATTTTGCGAGACCCTAGTGGCCAAGCCCCAGCTAGCCACGCACAATATGTGCAACACGGATCGCGGCCGCACGTCGATCCTGCATACATCTGGGAGCCTCAAGCATTGCTAAGTTGCTAGTAACCCGTGGCCTGCCGCCCGCTCATGGTGACTACTTGAGGGTGCGTACACCATGTCTGAGCATACCCACCCAGGTGTACGTAACGTATGTCAGGCGATCCCTTTGGAATGGATGGATCAGACGTTTTTTGGCAGACGACAGCAGGGACAGGTTAGATTTTTATTCCATCAAACGCATCTTCCTTTCTGGCCGCACGATCACTCGGATCGACGTCCACGAGTCACCTACTAGAAGCTTCCGTCTCGCTGCACCAGCAATAAAACCCCCCGGCCCCCGGCCCGGGGGATGTGCAGCGCTCTGCCACTCTGCCACTGCCAGTTGCAAACCTTCTGCTCAGCATCTGGCCTCCCCGCAAATGGATCCTGGTCCTGCCGCCCAGGCCCAGGTAGTAGTGATACCCTCCTCGTCGTCCGGATCCCTCTCCAGCAGCTCTCCCGCTCCCGGCGCCGGCGATAGCTCGGACATCACCAGCAGCCCTGCTCGTCGTCCGTTCGTCGGAGAGGCAGTAGGGTGGCTCCATTCGCTCAGCAGGGAGTCATGGAGCCAGCGTTTCTCCGTCGCCGCCGCCTTCAGCTCCCCGGGGGAAGGCACGTCTCCTGCTCCGGCCAGCGCAGCGGGCTCCGTCGACGGCGACGCTCAAGCACAGGTACATAATTACATATATACTACTGTTTGATGCTTATTATTCACTACTGGAAAACTATACTTTGCCGAGTGCCTCCGACTTTGCCGAGTGCAAAATATCGTGGCACTCGGCAAAGCAATATTTTGCCGAGTGTAGCACTCGGCAAAATTTTGCACTCGGCAAAAAAGGCTTTGCCGAGTGCCAAGCACTCGGCAACGCTAGGCACTCGGTAAATCGGGACTTTGCCGAGTGCCAGGCACTCGGCAAAGCTAAACGCTCGGCAAAATTTTGGCGAACCGTGACGGCGGCCACCTACCGTCAAATTTTGCCGAGTGCCTCCTAGACCTAGCACTCGGCAAATTTATTTTTATTTTTTGAAAATTAATTTTGCCGAGTGCCTCCTAGTCCTAGCACTCGGCAAAGTTTTTTTTATTTTCTGAAAAATAATTTTGCCGAGTGCCACCCTTGGACACTCGACAAAGTTTTTTTTATTTTTTGAAAAATAATTTTTCTGAGTGCCTCCTAGACCTAGCACTCGGCAATTTTTTTTTATTTTTTGAAAACTAATTTTGCCGAGTGCCTCCTAGTCCTAGCACTCGGCAAAGTTTTTTTTATTTTCTGAAAAATAATTTTGCCGAGTGCCACCTTTGGACACTCGGCAAAGTTTTTTTTTATTTTTTGAAAAAAATAATTTTGCCGAGTGCCTCCTAGACCTAGCACTCGGCAAATTTTTTTTTTTTTGAAAATAAATTTTGCCGAGTGCCTCCTAGCCCTAGCACTCGGCAAAGTTTTTTTTTATTCTGAAAAATAATTTTGCCGAGTGCCTCCTAGGGCCCACACTCGGCAAAGTAATTTTTGCCGAGTGTTCCCATATGGCACTCGGCAAAATATATTTACTTTTTTTGATTTTGGACCCAAATTTTGTTGTGTAGCCTTGTGACAATATTTGAAGCTCTAATATAAAATTTTGTAAAATTTTGATTTTTTTTGGTATATTTTGTTAATTTATTTCATTTCGTTGATTTTTTGGCGTATTTCAAATTTGAACTGCAGGTCCATGGAATAATAGAATTTGGTCATTCAAAAATTGATATTCATGATACTTAGCGTATGTTGGGGCCGTATTCAGGGAGTCACGTGAAATCTCGCGCATCTCGTTGACGTAACATGTCGAGTTAGTTGCGAAAAAAGAGGATTTAAATTATATAAAATCCAAATAAAGTCCGAAAATCACGAAACTTCTGGAGGCGTCTTGTTATCGCATGCGGAGACTGTGGTAAAATTTTGAAATGATTTGAAGCAAGTTGCGATGCACGATGCCTAAAACCCAGATATATCCACATGTGATCACATGCGACAACTTGTAGAGATGTTTGGCTTCTACGCATCCGACGTCTCAACTTGTGCAAAATATTCTCAATTTTTTATAATAGCCTCTACATGCGATAACATGACATCTCGACAAGTTTCATAATTTTCGGACTTCATTCGCATTTTTTGTAATTTAAAAACACTCCGACCACAAACGGGTGACCGTGTTTTGTGAACAAGACATTCTAATTTTTGGGTGAATTTCTAGATAGGGCCTCAAAATACACTCTCCAATATGAATATTATTTTTTGAATGGCTACATTTCATTATTTCATGCACCTATAGTTTAAATTTACTTATTCAAGAAAAAATCAAGTAAACAAAATAAATTCAAGAAATATAGCAAAAAATTATGAAAAAGTCTGAAATTCGAACATGTGGTTATATATAATATACTAGGACTACAGAAAAAATTTAAAATCAAAATTGAAAAAAAAAACAGAAAAACTTTGCCGAGTGCAACGGGGAACACTCGGCAAAAATAACTTTGCCGAGTGCCTGACCCAGATGGCACTCGGCAAAGTTCAATGTCAGAAAATAAAACAAAATCTGCGCAGTATTAAAAAGTTGTTTGCCGAGTGCTGGACGGAGGTGGCACTCGGCGAAACAAACAAAAAAAAAAAGCCCACGCGGCCTAAATGGCCACGCCGGCCCAGTCCACTCCCTCCCGCATCCCCAACCCTAACCGCGCCGCACCGCCCACCCCAGCGCCCGCCCATCGCCGCCACCTCGCCGCCCCCAGCGCCCGCCCGTCGCCGCCCAGCCACCGCCCCGGCGCGGCCCTGCCCCGGCGAGTCCTCGCCCCCTCCCCGATGACTCCCCTGCGCGGCCCCGCCCCGGCGAACCCGCCCCGCCCCGAGCGCCCCGGCGGCCCGGCGCACCCCCGTCCCCCGCCGGCGAGCCACTGCCCACGCCGGCGAGTCCCCGCCCCGGCCAGCCTCCGTCCCGGCCAGCCTCAGTCCCGGCCGCCGCGGCTCCCCAGCGCCCGCCGACGCAAGCAACGCCGCCTCCACCGCGCGTCCCTGTGATCCGGTGAGGCGAGGTCCCTGTCCTCTCTCTCTCTCTCTCTCTCTCACTCTCACTCTCTCTGTCTGTCTCTTCCTCTCTCTCAGCTTCTCCCTTGCTCCCCACTCAGGGCCATGGTGACGCAAGCAGCTTTTGTAGTAGGGGATATGCAACAATCAGATTGAGGAGCAGTGGTGCTTTTTGGTGTGCGTAAGGCTTGGAGGATGCTGGCACGACCTATAAGCTTTGGTATAGTTTCTTCCAAATACATAAAAAGAAGTGTATTGATATTTGATGGTTTGAGCTCCACTTTGGAAACCATGCCTGCTTCCAGTGTCAAACAACGAAGTGGTAGTAATTGAGTTCGGCTTGTTTGTTCTTGTTATGTGTAGACAGAGAGGATGGCAACAACCACACACTGTGGATCTCCTAAAAACAACATTTGGGTTGACGATGAATTCAGTAGTATGAGCTAGAGCACCAAAAATTATGGGAGAATTGATTTCTGAAAATGTTATCTAAAAGGAAGACTCAGGTGAGTCGATTTCTTCATGGCTGTTTCCTATTTATACCTCCTAATTAGAAGCCAGTTTTATTTGGAATTTTAGAAGAAAAAAACAGTTCATGGTTGCAGTTAGTTTATAACTTCGTGTCTAAATATTTCTTTGCTTGGGTGTGGAGGCAAACACACCACCAGAAATGGATAGCACTTTCTCTTATCTAAATCATTGTTCAATAGTTTTATGCACACAGCACATGGCACGCCATTGCTGCCAGGATTTTTTATATTATTTTTTGAACTTTGAGGTACGCGCCCTAGGTGCAGACTGGTTGCTAGATTTGTTGGATGTTGGCAATTGAGATACTGTACATAGTTCTCTGAAAACCACAAAAACTCGTTTTTGTTAAAGCTGGCTTTTCTAGGTTATTGAGAACTTGTTTCAGATAAACCCAAGTTAGTTAGAGTGCCCAAACATCGTTGTTCTGGATGTTGGAAACTTGAGTCAAAACTTGTTCTATAAAATCTAGTTTTATAAAACATGGGATCCAAACAACCCCTTCAGTTATATCTGAAACACCTCAGTTACCTAGCTAGCAACTTTCTATTCTGTTACAAAAATGAAGGAGATGCCAATATGCAAATGTGCTACCTAGCTAGCAGTTTTCTGTTTTCTGTTAAGCTAGCAGCAGAACCAAATTGCCCCAAGAAATTTCTCAATTAAGTTAGTTTTTGAGGTCTCAAGTAATGCTTACATGCACTTCACATTTCTGTCTAGCTGTGGTATACAAGTAACATAAATATTATGCACTGCATGTCAGCTGCTGATAGGCTTTAGCATTTTATATCTGCAAGCTGTTTTTCAGAGTCCCTAGCTGAAACAAACATGGTAAGGTAACCTCACAATCTGCAAGCTGTTTTTCAGAGTCCCTAGCTGAAACAACCATTCTCCTCTTGGTCTTATGCATACCAGTATACCATTCAGAGTCCCTAGCTGTTTTTCAGAATCCCTAGCTGAAACAACCATTCAAAGTCTTGGCTGATTGCTTATGTTCAGCTGAATGAAATTACTGAAACTTTGTGATAAGAAAGCCAGACATGAGGTTATTACTTAAATGGTTCAAACACAGACTGCAATTCTGAAAAGAAGGTAGATTAGACCTGTCTCACCTGTTGCCCAGTTTTTTCTCTGCAATTTGTACTGCAACTTTGCTAGTGGCAACGAGGCCATGTGTTTTCAACTAAAATATTTATCAGTGGGTACATAGAAACATGATCAGGCCAAGCAGAACTTTGCCATGCATTTCTTGTCCTCCTACCAAGCTATGACTAGTACAGCATATGTGAAACTTTTTGTAATGCTACTATGTTAGTTTCATTCCTAGCTGAACATATGTGAAAGTTTTTGTAAATTTACACTTCTGTTTTTTAGACTAGAGTCATGGGTTTCAGTACTTTCAGGTGCCAATGAACTGTTTTGTCAGTCAGAAGATAGTTTTTAGTACTGAAGCATGTAGCATGTTAGCTTTAATTTTTAAAGGACCACCCTTGTCTTTAACTTGTCTTTACATGTTGTTTTTATGTATGTATGCAAATTAAAATAAATGTTTAGTTTGTTGCTTGCTAACCATATTCATTTGTGTGCATCAGTTCAATTTCAATCGCCTTGTGTTCCAGGCACACGATCCGACTCAACTGATGACTCAAGAGGTGTGACTTGTTTTTTTTGTTGATTATTTGCTCTGTGCCTGCACTCTTCATGTATGTATATAAACATTGTGTAAACATTAATTTTTACCTCAGGCTCTCTTCGCTGCCAATCACCAATCAGTGTAAGTTTTTGCTTAGAGCATATTATGAATCATAATGTGGTTCTGAAATAATTACATGTTAAACTAAATTGTACTAATTTGTGCTCATGTTTATTTACTTCGCTTCAGTAATTATATTATGCTTATTGTTCCCTTCCCACTTTAATATGTGTTCCTTTTTAGATAATAAAGGTATACCTGACAAAAAGGAAAGTATACCTGACTAATTTGTGCTCATGTTCTTTTTTACAACCATATAGTTTATGCAGTAAATTTCCTTGCATCCAGTTTTATTTTGTTATTCTTCATGTTGAACATACCTGACAAAGGGAAAGTGTTAGATCCCTTGAAAATTTTACTTTGCAGTTCGTTATCTGTTTCTGTAGTTCAGTACCTAAGCAGAGCAAGCCTTTTGTACTCTGATTTCAAATAGTGCCACATTTATTTTTTTCATAAATGTTTGCACATGTACCTTAATCATTTATTTGTTTTGCTTGGATTATGAAAAAATGGTCAATAGAGTCTTTATATTTACGTGTTTGTTATCACCTGCTTTGTACAAGCAGGAAGATATATAGACCTGCTTCTTTGTTATCACCTGCTTTGTACATCAATTTCCTAGGAATTGGTGTTATGATTAATCACTAATCACAAGAAAATTACCATTTGATCAAGTAATCTGGTGAAAGTATTTTTTTTTAAAAAATATATACTTTGCCGAGTGCCTTGATGAAAACACTCGGCAAAGTATGTTTTTTATTTTTTGAAAAATAATCTTTGCCGAGTGCCTTAAACGAAAACACTCGGCAAAGTACGGGTTTTACTTTTTAAAAAATAATCTTTGCCGAGTGCCTTGATCGAAAACACTCGACAAAGTATGAGTTTTATTTTTTAAAAATAATCTTTGCCAGGTGTCTCGATCCAAAACACTCGGCAAAGTATGGTTTTTATTTTTTTTTAAATAATCTTTGCCGAGTGCCTTGATAAAAAACACTCGGCAAAGTTTTACGAGAAAACAACGGAAAATTTTTTGCCGAGTGTTTAGGGCACTCGGCAAAATAACAGTTAACGGCAAGCGGCGTAACGGCCATGAAAATTTTGCCGAGTGCCTTGCCCAACACTCGGCAAAATATATTATTATTTTGCCGAGTGTCCGAGAAAAAGCACTCGGCAAAGTTTCTTTGCCGTGAACTATGTTGCCGAGCAAACTTTGCCGAGTGCCTTGGTTAAAAACACTCGGCAAAGCCTTTGCCGAGTGTTTTTAGGCTCTTTGCCGAGTGTAAAAACACTCGGCAAAGTGCCAGTCTGCAGTAGTGATTCTCGCTCGTACTCCCTCCGTCCAACAAAACATGCAATTCTCACGTATCGAGGAGTCAAACATTTTAAACTTTGACCGAAGTTATATAAAAAAATACTAATATTCTTAATAAAAAAATATACCATTAGATTGGTAACAGAATATATTTTCATAATAATTTTATTTAACGACATAAATACCAATACTTTTTATTATAATCTTGGTCAAATTCAAATCAATTTGACCGGCACGGATCCCATAATTGCATGTTTTCATGGACGGAGGGAGTACAACACTACTGATCGAAATGGCGTCTTTTTCAGCAGGCCCGCTCTTCACTTTCGTGCTCGCGCTCCTGGCGTGCAGCGCCGGTGTCATGGTCGGGATACTCGCGGAACTCAAGGACACCATCGGCAGGTGGAGGACCGTGCCGAAGGTGCTGTACGGCGTCGCGGCGCTGCTGGCCATCGCGGCGCTGGCCGTCGGCTTCATGGCGGCCGGGTGGCACGCGGCCGCCCTGGTGGGCGCCGGGACCGGGAACGGGAGCAGCGGCGGCAACCTCACGCTCTCCGACTTCTGCGCGAAGCTGAGCGCCGTCCTCTCCACCGTCCTCCTCGTCGTGGCCTTCTGCTGCAAGCTGGGGCGGTGGGGATGCGCCACCGGCGTCCCGTGCGCCGCCGCCATCGCGGTCGTCATGGCTGTGCTCTGGATATGCGGGGACGAGGAGCGCGCCGCCGCACGGGCTATCCCCGACCGCTGGCGTCGCTTCAAGGATCGTCTGTGCTCCCAGTGCCTGTCACGGCGGGCACCTGCTTCGACCGCGGATTCGGCGGAGCTTTCCGCCGCCGGAGGACGAGAAGGAGATGATAGCATTGTCTAACGCAGCATGCACGTGAGCATCTCCATCCAACCACCTTTCTTAATTCTCGTTTTAATCAAAAAATCATTATTATTGTCCATGTCTATTCACAATCTTCTATATCTTGTTTGCTAGCGAGAAATCAAGAATAGAGGATGGAGATATTTGCAGAAGCTATATCGATCAGAGATGATTTATTTTTACCATATGCATAATCTCTCTTTCTACCAATATCAATCAATAAGGAAGATATATAATTAAACAGTCTCTAGCTTAGTGTTGTTCTCGATCACTGTGTGTGCTGGGTGGTGCTACTATTTACTCCATGGCTATAAGAAGAAATGCATGTAATAAGTTAGTGTTGCGTACTCGTATAGGGCTGAACTCTATCTTTTGCAGTTTGTGATGACGGCCATGATATATAATTAACGTGTCATGTTGTTCTTGATGCAGCTCTGTGCGTGCGCTTCATACGAGAGGCATATGCACATATATATTATTCTCTAAATATGATAATTCTTAGGCCTAAAAAGTTACTATGTTAATTAGAGAAGATAAAACTAAAGTAACCATTACATGCAAATAAATAAATCATCCGCCATTGCCACATATTATCCACATATACCCAATTGTTGGTTCGGTCGAGACCGTACCTTTGAGACGCTACCCCTTTTGTTCTATATGTTTTTTTTTTGCATCATCTCTTCGAAGGTACGCATCGATCGTTCCTATAAGTGCGCGCAGGGCACCTGAAGTTTGCCAAAAAAAAAAAGATGTCAAGATGAAGGAAAGGTGAAGATTTTTGACTCCATGAGAACTCCTGATGAAGGTTTAATCACGAAGGTTTCCAAGGTACGCTACTGTTATTGCCCCGTGTTTGGAATTGGGACAATTGTTGTTAATGTACTCTGTATTACTTATTAGTTCCTCCATCGCTAACAACGGAACCATGGGATTAATTCATGCTGCTGACGAGTGTCCTCGTCAAATACTGGCGCTGCATGATTTCTACCAAATTCTGGTGCTGCGGATCTCTGGCCGCGGCAACATCGACTGCCGGCCATCTTCAAATTCGGCACCGGTGGGACTCGTGTACGCCGCCGACCAGACCACCGAGATGTGGAGCACTGGGCAAGCTGCAGCGAGCTAGAATTGATGCAACAGCGGCCAATGGCGAGAGGAAGCCGTTCAATAATTGATCGTCGGAGAAAGGACACACTCTTTTTTTTTTCTCTGATCTTCTTTCTGTTGGTCCTCGCTTTCTCATTTAATTTATTACTCTCTTTTCTTGTTCTCAATCTAGATTTACGCGGCAAAAAAAAATGATACTAGCGAAATCGAAATGCGCCTCTCGAGAGAGGAGATCATCGAATCTAACGTCCTTCTTTAGATATGCTAGCCTTTCTTTAGAATTTTCTTGTTCGATTTCTTATACGGAGTAACTTTTTCTTTTACCTTTTTGCCGTCGATACATGTTTTTTTTCTTTTTTCGCTTGTTTTTCATTTATTTTGTCTTTTTATTAATTTCCTTTTTATTTTTAAATTTAGCTTTACTTTTACTTCTATTTTCTGATTTTTTTTTATTTTATTGCATGAGATGTTTAAATTTTAATAAAATTTTATTTTTATATCTTTTATTTTTCATGTATCTTCTTTTGTTTTTGTCTTATATTTCTTTTTTGTTGTGCATTTTTCTTTTCTATTTTTCTTTTATTTCATTTCATTTTTCTTTTTTGTTTTTCTTTTCTTTCATCCATTTCTTTTTTCTTTTCAATGGTCTTTTATTCATACTTTTATTTTTCTGACTTTCTTTTATTAATTTTTCTTTTATTCAAATTGATTGTTTTCTTTATTTCATTTTCATGTTTTTACCTTTTTCTAACTTTTCTTCTATGTCATATTTCGTATTTCTTTTTTTGTTTTATTTAGATTTTTCTATTACATGTGATGTTATTTGATATATTTTTGTGATGTTTGTAGTAAATATATATGATGTTCGTTGATATATTTTGTGTGTTCACATGGTATATATATGATGTTTTATGATGTACTTTGTGATGTTCAGTAGTATATATATGTAATATTTTAAGATATATCTTGTAATGTTCACTTAGAATATATGTGATATTTTATGATGTAGTTTGTGAAGTATGCATGTGATGTTTTATGATGTATTTTATGAAGTATGCATGTGATGTTTCATGATTATCTTTGATTAACAAATTACAACAACTATACCGTTAGGATGCTCTTGAATCTCTTGCCAGCTGTTGGTGTCTATAAGTGATTTGTTTTTTATATAATTAAAGTCTTGTATGTTCCTTGCCTATATATAATTATTCTAACTATATTCTTTTGTACTATATGTATAATGGAGATGATGAACCCAAAAAACAAGGGTTTTTGATGTTGGTTTCATGGATCCATATATCATGTCCCAAGTCAATGTTCATAAAAGACCAGATGAAATGGAGAAGCACTTGTTTATGTTCTTCCACGAGACAATGATACTCTTTCCTTACAACTTTAAGTGAGTGTTACTATCATGTATACATTTTATTTTGCTTACTCCATGTTGAGCGTAATAAATGATGTACGCCTGTGTACAAACATGTAGCTTCCAATAGATATTGTTGGTCGTCTATCCTTACAGAAACAAATTCTATATCTTGGACTCGTTGAAAAATTAGGGAGTACCAAGCATTGCTATATATTCTCTAGAAGTAGTTTCAGTCTCGCACAATACCTTTTACACCTTTTTTTGATATCATATAAATAACTCCATTTATTTATTCTTTTATTAGGCAGTGCTGGGTGAGGTTCATTTTGAAAACCCCTAGTGAATGGAAGTTTTCTCTAGATAATCGACCAAAAAATAAGTATTAGCTAGGTTGTCGCATCTTTATTTCATTCATTTTACTATTACCATGCTTGATTGTTTGATGAATCGTTTTCTCATAAAGTTATGTCTAAGACAGGAACTGGAAAATAACTTATGTGAATACTATGTTTGCGAGCACTTCATGCATCACTCATATAAAACAAGTCAAGATCTACACGATGTACATAAATAGTTATGCACAATTTATTTATTACCATTATGTTGATATATATACATACACATCATATTTTTTTTGTTTGATTCAAATAAGCTTAATCGGAAGAAGGAGAAGGCCATATGACCTGATCAGATCAAAGCAATTCAAGAGGCATTGGCAAAATTTCTAGTTGACCAGGTCGTAACTCGCAACGGACGGTACTACAATGACAAAGCATGATAAAAGATTAAATGTAATTCCAGGGACAGTACAAGCTTTTGTTAGCTTATGTATAGTTCTATGTATTGACTTTTCAAATATATGTATAGTTTCATATATTTATCATGCTTTATGATGTATTATAGTGTGGTTGTAAATGTTTGAATTTGATTACAGCAGACATGAAATATTCAGCCTAAAAAAGAATATATTGATTTATGGTGTATTATATGATCATACTAAAATATCTACGAGGAATATATGGTTATGTATATTTTATATACTACTATAGTGATATTATAGTAATATATTAAAAATTATGGGCTCTGTTTAAAAAAATTCATAGAATAAGATTTAGAGTATCTTCAATTGAGTATACGTGTTTTCCCCTCTTATTTGTTTTTGCGTTTACAGAGTATGGAACATTTCCTTAAAAAACACTGGGCAGAGGGCTCACTCTCTACCAATGCTTCTTCCTCTCGATCAGCTCACCTCTTGCGCGCTCTGTTAGAACAAAGTTTGGTTGGTGTTTGTGACTTGTGAGATAATGGTAGATAGTTCATGAGTCGTGCACCAAAGGCACCCACAAAGAACACTTATACTAAGAGAAAGAAAAGTAAGTTAACCACCTTTGTTTCACCCTATATACATAGGGGTTACAAACAATCAATCAGGGATACCGAAGGTAAGGGGGCTATTGCATCCCAGCAAGAGCTATTGCATCTGCTGGGGTCGAGAGCCGGAGCCCGGAGGAGGGGATCCTGTAAGGATTTTTTTTTAGAGAAAGGTGTTTCATTGTCGTCATGCTCTGTTCCCCTAGTTACACATGGTGACATATGGATCATGCATTGTCGCATCAAAGGATGCTTTTAGTGTAAAAAAATGATGAACAGCTTTAAGTGCATTATGCTCTTATTTATTACTACCAGATGGCGGTCATGGATAGTCCTTTGTAATTACTGTAATATATATGGTAAAACCGTAATGTATTAATGATCAGTTCCTCGCCAATTCTGTATTCTATATAAGTTGTAGCTATGGATTATCAGATAGGAGTATCATGCTTTCCTTTTCTGCAAATGAACATTGTATTTTGTGTCTGTTTTCTGTATTTCTCTCCTTTTTATTTACTCTCTATATATAATCCAGCTTTGACTTTCAGAGAACAGCCTTGCTGCCCAGCATGGTGCGACTGGTTGTTTTGTTGCTACTATTGACGCCTTCTTATTATCCTTGGGTGAACGCAATCACACTGCTAGCCAACACCAACACAAAGTAAGCAGCACATACATACATACACAGTATGTATTAGAAGGCCGTTAAGAGTATGATGTGTTTTATTTTTTTGCCTGTCGGTGAAATTGGTGGGCTTTTTGTGCGCCTATAGATGTGTGTGTGCGTGTGTTTGTCTTTTTAGGCGTTTGTTTCTTGGATGCTGGAAACATAGTAATCTGGAGTTGTTTTGTTAAATGGTTTTGTTTGTGTTTTACTAGAAGTTGCATGCATAGATACCTGATTAGAGTGTTGCAGTTATAGGATGTTATATTTGGGTACTGCATGATGGTATGTGGCCTAGGGGCTATGTTTTTATTTGTTGGAGCAAAGTGTCATGTATGTGTTGACCAATGGGATGACCTATGACATGACCTATGACTTTTGAGATTTTCACTAGGCCACATACATGTTAGCTGGTTTGTGAACCATGACTTACTCGTGAATGTAGTTACTTTGTTAATTCCTAGTCACTAAATTCTGCCATGATCTTTATCTGCAGATATGTTGGGATAGCATTCTATCTGAGCGCGTTTTGACTTGTGGAGATCAATCATGAACTAGAGGATATTTATGCACCAAGCGCAGGTATCTCTACAAAGCCTTCATTCAGGTTTCAAAATGGATCCTACTCAACTTTGGTTCTGAGAATATGTCGCACCCTTATTGCTGTTACATAGAACATCAGGTGTTGGTCGCAGGCATCACTGTTTTTAGAGTGTTGCGTTTTCAATATTTTGCCTAGGTTTTTTTGAGAAAATTGTTGTTCTGACAATTGAATGTTATTAGCTCTGAATGTGTAAGCGTAGAGGATTTTTATTAATTTTGTAGCATCTCTGATATTGGATGTTTTTTTAGTCTTTTTGCGCTCATGTTTCGATAGTTTTTCGTGGTAACTCCTGCTATTTTTGCTTGTGGAGTATTACTGCTTGTGGCATCCTTGATTTTGCTGTTGTTTTCTGGATGCTTGGTCAAATGAGTAGCGGAGAAATTTGCTTTAGTTTTTTTCTTCAGCAAAATCCTAGGACTGGCTATGCTTGTGACTGACTATTACATATTGGTTTGTTAGCTTTCAGTTGTATCCTGTGAATACTAATTTTCAGTTTTTTTCAGATTGGAATGTGGAAGATGCAACTAGAAAGCATGATCAAGGAGACACAATGACGATGGAATCAGTTCAGTTCTTTTTTGAATTTTGTTTCCGAAGGATTGTTGCTGTTTGAACTCATCTGCTATTTTTTCCTATAGAATCTTCGATGTCAAACTCTGAAAGTTCCTGACTGTATTTAGTATTAGTTTTTGTCTTCATTCCAAATTTTCTGGGGTGTGGCCAACAGGAGGTGCTCTTGATGGAGCCTATGAAGATGCTGCGATTGGTTTCGTAGATTCTGGAATTTACCCTGAACAACCGAGCTTCGCTGCGCACCGGACTGATCCTTATGACATGTCCATCGTTGTATAAAACGAAAATGTGAAATGGATCCAGTAACACAAAGAGGTTTCTGTATATTTGAAGTATGATTGATTATTGGTTTTTCACGGTTAACGGGTTTGGATCTTATTTAATGTTGACATGTGTTATTCCAAAAAATCTGACAGTTTTTTCTTTAAATATCTATCATATTTTCAAGACAGACGTGTCAATCTTCTATTAGTAGAAAATTTGATAGATTTAGAGGTACCAAATCTGTCGACAGTTATGTAAATAGACCCGTATGTTAATTAGAGAAGATAAAACTAAAGTAACCATTACATGCAAATAAATAAATCATCTGCCATTGCTACATATTATCCACATATACCCAATTGTTGGTTCGGTCGAGACCGTACCTTTGAGATGCTACCCCTTTTGTTCTATATGTTCTCTTTTTTTGCATCATCTCTTCGAAGGTACGCATCGATCGTTCCTATAAGTGCGCGCAGGGCACTTGAATTGCCAAAAAAAATGTCAAGATGAAGGAAAGGTGAAGATTTTTGACTCCCTGAAGGACGAGAAGATGAAGAACTCCTGATGAAGGTATTAAGATGGAAGCCCCCGAACCGAAGGTTTAATCACGAAGGTCTCCAAGGTACGCTACTGTTATTACCCCGTGTTCGGAATTGGGATAATTGTTTGTATTATTAGCTCCTCCATCGCTAACAACGGAACCATGGGATTAATTCATGCTGCTGACGATGAGTGCCCTCGTCAAATACTGGCGCTGCATGATTTCTACCAAATTCTGGCGCTGTGGATCTCTGGCCGCGGCACCGTCGGCTGCCGGCCATCTTCAAGTCCGGCACCAGTGGGACTCGTGTACGCCGCCGACCAGACCACCGATGTTGGGACGGTACCCAGACCGCAGGCGCCTCCGACCCGCGATACCAAAGGATGACAGAGCTTTCGTGCGAAAGGGAGCATTCGCGCGGAAGCACGCGTTTCGGCTCGCTGACCGAATGATGTCGGAGCTTTCGTGTGAAAGGGAGCATTCGCGCGGAAGCACGCGTTTCGGCTCGCTGACCGAAGGATGATCGAGCTTTCGTGCGAAAGGGAGCATTCGCGCGGAAGCACGCGTTTTCGGCTCACTGACCGAAGGATGACGGAGCTTCCGTGCGAAAGGGAGCATTCGCGCGGAAGCACGCGTTTCGGCTCGCTGACCAAAGGATGACAGAGCTTTCGTGCGAAAGGGAGCATTCGCGTGGAAGCATGCGTTTCGGCTCGCGGACCGAGGGAATGCGAAGCTTTCGTGCGAAAGGAGCCCGGCGTTTCCGGCGGGAGTTTTCGTCGTTCATGACTTTGGTTTTTCATAGGTTTTCGCAGGTCGCCGGAAGCCTGGTCAAAGGGAGCGGGCCCACCGGTCAAAAAAAGGAGCTGGGGGGCGCTGGGCTTGCCAGAGAGCGAAGTTACGATGATGCCCCTCGTGCCGAAAGAGGCGGCGTATGGCCACGGAGTAGTTGAGTAGGGCATCATTGTAATTGTCACAGAGCGGTTGGAAGAGCTTTCTTGTACTTTCAAACTGATCTGAATTGATATAAAAAGCTCCCACCCTCCCAAGGGAGGGGGAGGAGAACACTGTTCACTTCAGCTGATTCCTCTTTTCCTCCGTTTATCCTCGCTTTTGCTCTATGCTTTCGTTCGTGCGACAACCAGCTGCTTCGGGGTCTCGGTCCCGAAACAACATTGGCGCCTACCGTGGTTGTCGCCCGAGCTTGCCATGCCACCGAGGAAGGCGCCGAAGACGGTCGACAATCCCGAGACGGTCGCCGCGAACAAGGATGGCCATGGCACAATCGCGGCATCCGCTTTAACCACTCAAATACCAACAAATACAGCCCAAAACACCCAAGCTTTCGGCAGCACGCTCCCGACGGGAACCCAGCTACTGCCGATAGCAACCTCAAGCCGTGACTCGCAGCCTTTCGGCAGAGATGGCACGCCGGAAGGGAACGTCCAAGACGAGCCCGACGATGAAGAAGACAACGATGCTGAAGTTACCAGGCATGCCCAAGCAATCAGAATGCTGACGGAGCAGCAAGAAGAGATCGAAAGATTGGTTCAGCAAAGAGATCAGTTGCAGCAGCAGCTTGCGGCAAAAGCAAGAGAAGAAGAAACTCGCGACGCGCTTCGTCAAGCGGAGGCGCAAAGGAGACAACTCGAAAAGGAATTTCAGGAACTGCGAAAGGTTGGAGGAGGCCCGATCCCAATAATTCAAGAAAATGTGCTCGTGCCAAGACGAGAGCAGCCACCAGCTTTCGACAACGCAGTCGATGAAACCTCCCCGCTTTCAAGAGAATTGCAAGCTCATCCGTGGCCGCTCAACTACAAGCCACGCATTCTGACTTTCGACGAAAAGGCGAATCCGCGCAAATTTTTGGCAAGCTACGAGACAGCCGTCTTTTCGGCAGGCGGTGACAGTCAAGCCCTCGCGAAATCTCTCATTCTGGCAGTTGAAGACGTGGCGCACGATTGGTACACCACGCTCAAGCCACTATCCATCTATTCGTGGGCTCAGTTGAAGACCAAATTGCTCGCCACTTTCCAAGGATTCCGGCCGGATGTCAAGACCACGTGAGACCTCATGAATTGCACCCAGCAAGATGACGAACCTTTATCCGAGTACCTCAAACGTTTCATCCAGCTAAAAGCTCAAGCCCCAAATGTGCCGGAAGCCGCGGTAATTGCAGCAGCCACCGAAGGCTTGGGAACCGGACAGTGTGCTGCTCACTTGTCCAGAGAACCGCCAAAAACTGTTAAGGAATTGTTCGATGTGATGAACTCATATGCAAGGTCAGATGATGATTTTCGGCGACGCAAAGCCGCCCGCTTGACGCAGAGACAAGCAACGAAAGCAAGTCGACCGCCGCAAGTGCTGAATCAAAGGATGGTTAGACCTTTCCGGACAGTCAACACTCTGCAGGAAGAACCAGCGCAGTCAGCAGCGGGCATGGAGAAGCCGGACATGGCCAACTTTCAGCCCCAAAGGGGATTCGATCAACCATTCCACGGAGGGCGTGGTGGAAGGACAGGACATGGCGGTCGAGACGGTAGAGGCCGCGGAAGAGGAGCCAAGCCTCCGTACCGTGTCATCTGCGATGACAATTTCGGTCACACCACCCGAGACTGTAAATACAGCAAGATGGCGAAAGAGCTAAAGGACAAGGATCAAGTTTCAGCTTCTGGCGAAAGCTCCAAGCACGTTTTTCACAATTCGCAAGACCTGGCAACAGGAGCGGTAGCGTGCAGCAACTACGCAAGCACGCCTATGCATCCCCCGCAGTACATGCCTCCCCAGAATTTGCATTGGTACAATCCGGCATATCAGGGTTACCAGTTCCCGATTTTTGCGCCACAGTCGGTGGCAGTTTCATCACCCATGCACTATCAGCGCCAGCCAACACCGCCACCAGCGCCTCCGGCTCAAGCCCAGCCCCAGGGGCAGCAAGCACAACCCAGTTACCAGCAGGGGCAGGAGATAGAAAATGAAACTAGCGCAATCAACAACATCCTTCCGTCAAGAGGCCACATTTTCGCCATCACGGGCGGATCCAACCTGGAGCACGAAAGTAAAAGGGCGAGAAAGGACTATCATCGAAGAGTCCAGACGGTATCACCAAGGCTTCCGCTGAACAGGCCAGCTTGGTCACTAGCGCCGATATGTTTCGATGAGCCAGATTTCAAAGTTCGCGATTACCCACATTGTGACGCTTTCGTCGCCACAGCCAACGTGGCCGGTTTCACCTTGCATAACATCTTGATTGACACCGGAAGCTCAGCAGACATCTTATTCGTCAAAGCTTTCGAAGCGATGGGATTCGACAGGCGCAGTTTGGACCCCGCGGGTAACTCGTTGTACGGTTTCGGGGGAAGAAAGATCGACGCCATCGGCAAGAAGCAAATCCCTGTATCTTTCACTGAAGGGGAAAAAGTCCGCACCGAAACTCTGACATTCGACATCGTAAACATAGACTATCCATACACCGCCATTTTCAGCAGAGGTTTCACCAACAAGTTTAATGTCGTCATCAAGCAAAGTTACTTGTGCATGAAAATGCCATCTCCTTTCGGCATTGTCACGGTACACGGAGATCAACAAGCCTCTAGAAGAATTGAGGGAAGACCAACCCCAGGCTACAGCCTCATAAATGAGGTGGCAAATAAAGACGAAATGCAAGCAATCACCGAAGAGCACGCTATCGTTAGCTCGTCGGAATACAAGGTCGGGGCAGCTGAGGAGACGATAAGGATCCCACTCGTGGTTTCCAGGCCCGAAAGAACTGTGCACATCGGGTCAAGCATGCCGAAAGAAGAAAGGAACGCTTTGGCATCTTTCCTCGCGAACAACGATGACATTTTCGCTTGGTTAGCAAACGACTTGCAAGGAGTCAGCAGAGATCTCGCCCAGCACAGTTTGAACATCGCAAGCGGCGCTAAGCCCAGAAAGCAAAAACTGAGAAAGATGTCAAACGAAAGGGCAGATGCGGCGAAAGCCGAAGTGCAGAGGTTACTCGACGCGGGAGTAATCCGACCAGTTCAGTACCCCGAATGGCTGGCGAATGTTGTCCTGGTGAAAAAGAAAAATGGAAAGTGGCGAATGTGCGTCGATTTCACCGACCTCAACAAATGCTGCCCGAAGGATCCATATCCTTTGCCTCGCATCGACAAACTCGTCGATATAGTAGCTGGCTGTGAAATAATGAGTTTGCTAGATTGTTTTTCAGGTTATCACCAGATATGGCTCCATCCCGACGATGAGGAGAAAACCAGTTTCATCACCCCAACAGGCACATATTGCTATCGGCGGATGCCGGAAGGGCTGCGAAACGCAGGCCCAACTTTCTCGCGGATGACCGACAAGGTTTCTGAAACCCAGAAGCAGAAGAACTTGTTGGCCTATGTTGACGATATAGTGGTCAAAAGTGACAGACAGGAAGATCATCAAGCAGACTTACTCGAGACTTTCGGCAACCTTCGCAAAAGCGGCTTGAAGCTCAACCCTGACAAGTGTATTTTCGGCATCAAGAAAGGCAAGCTCCTTGGTTGCCTAGTACCGACAAGGAGAATTGAAGCCAATCCCGACAAAATAGCGGCGATCATCAACATGCAACCGCCCTCAAGCCGAAAGCAAGTGCAGAAGTTGACAGGGAGGCTGGCTTATTTGAACAGGTTTATCGCCAGGTCCGCCGAAAAAGGGTTGCCTTTCTTCAGAACTTTGCGTAGCTCCGACCCTTTCGGTTGGGGGGAAGAGCAGCGACAGGCTTTCCAACAGCTAAAGGAGCACCTGACAAAGCTAACCACGTTATCTAAACCTTCGCCGGAAGCAACGCTCTTGTTGTATCTCGCAGCATCTCACACTACCGTAAGTGCAGTTCTGGTAGAAGAAAAAGAGCATGAAAACAAGATGATGCAGTTCCCGATCTATTTTGTCTCTGAGGCACTATCAGGAGCAAAGCTGAATTATTCCGAATTGGAAAAAATAGCATACACAGTGGTGATGGCCTCTAGGAAGCTAAAACATTATTTTCAGTCTCATCACATCATAGTCCTATCGGCCCAACCATTGGAGGCGTTGTTCCGCAACAACGAGGCTATCGGCCGAATTGGCAAGTGGGCGGTGGAGCTAAACGAATACGTGATCGATTTCCTACACTGGTTTGCAATCAAGTCGCAGGCGTTGGCGGACTTCATAGCAGACTGGACTCCCGCTGCTTTCGACACAACTCTCGAATTCGAGGAGCCCGTGTGGACAGTAAACTGTGACGGCGCATGGGGAACGACTGGAGCCGGAATCTCGGCGATCCTAACACCACCAAGGGGACCGAAGGTCAGATTTGCCGCAAGGCCTCACAACCAACAACATCGCCGAATATGAAGCCGTGTTGTTGGGATTACGAAAGCTCCGAGCAACCGGAGCGAGAAGATGCATAGCCAAGTCAGATTCCCAAGTCATCGTTGGTCACGCCGAAAAGGATTTCACAGCAAGAGAACCAGAGCTAGCCAAGTATCTGGCAGTAATCAGAAGAATGGAGAAGCATTTCGCTGGTTTCACCTTACGTCACGTTCCAAGAGCCGAAAACACAGAGGCAGATGAACTGGCCAAAGCCGCAGCACAAAATCTGCCATTACCACCGGACGTTTTCTACCAAGTGCTTTCGGCCAAAGCTGTGAAAGAAGAGGAAGACCATCCAAGTTTGGTGCATGCTATCGTCAGTGATGACTGGAGGTCGCAGATATTCGCTTACCTAGCCAGAACATACGAGCCAGAGTCCAGGAAGGATGCCGAAAGGATGGCCAGCAGAGCGAAAGGTTACTCAATCATCGGAGAGCAGCTGTTAAAAATGGGATAACAACCCCCCTTCTGAAATGCATAAGCAAACGTGAGGGCATTCAGCTACTCGAAGAAATGCACGCCGGAATGTGCGGAGCGCACAAAGGGCCTCACGAGATAGCGCACAGAGCAATGAGACAAGGATTCTACTGGCCTTTTGCCGCATCAGACGCCAGAGAGCTAGTCAAATGTTGCAAAGGCTGCCAGATGTTCGCTAGAAACCAGAAAGCCCCAGCAAACGAACCACGCCGATAGTGCCAACCTGGCCCTTGCTGAGATGGGGAATTGACATAGTAGGTCCGCTACCAGTAGCTCCGGGCAACCTGTGCTTTGCAGCGGTCGCTCTCGAGTATTTCACCAAGTGGGTGGAAGCAAAGGCCCTCGCAAGCATAACTTCCATCTCTTTAACCAAATTCGTCTGGCAGAGGATAGTCTGTCATTTCGGCGTTCCCTCCTTCATCACCTGCAACAACGGGAAGTAGTTCAACTGTGCCGAATTCAGGAGTTTCGGCGATGAACTCAGCATCAAGCTCAATTTCGCCTTAGTAAACTACCCGCAAGCAAACGGGGCTGTCGAGAGAGCGAATGGTCTAATCTTTTCGGCAATATCAAAAACTTTGTATGACTCGCTAAAAGGAAAGTGGGCCAACACCTTAACAACAGCTGTATGGGGACACAACATCTCTCGATCCAGAGCTACCGGCTTCACTCCGTTCCGATTGCTTTACGGCAAGGAAGCAGTCACCCCGGAAGAGGTAAAACTAGGTTCATTCCGGACCGAAATGGCTCCAGTAACTCAGGAGCAAAGGCACCTCGAACTTGACACCATCAAAGAGGTAAGGCTGCAAGCTGCAGACAATCTCGAAAAATACCACGCCGAAACGAAGCACCACAGGGACAGGACCATAGTCTGAAAGGACATCAAGCCTGGAGACATGGTCACCATTCGGCAGCCGGACAAGCAAGGTAAGCTGCAGTCGCAATGGCAGGGCCCTTTCATTGTGGCAAGCATGGCGGCACCGGGTGTATTCCGGCTGCTGAACGACAAGGGCGAAGAATCAGCCCACACATGGAACGCAAGCAACTTGCGCCGATTTTACCCATAGTTTGTCCTCCAAAACTTCGATGTAAGTTTTTCCTTATTTTTTTGCTTTCACCTTTTTGTAATCAAAATCAACTGCACTCTTTTTCCTCACCGGGGAAGCCCTTCATCGGGGTGCGAGGTTTTTTAACGAGGCAACCGAATGTAACCGCTACATTATGAAAGTACTCGTAATTCCCCAAAAATATTATGCGGCACGCCAAAGGACGAAATCAACCGAAAATAAGGTTGAGACATTCGTCATTCTGATGTGATGAACGAGAATGTCGGTTGGGTGGGCGAAAGAGATCCTCCGCATCCACTGACAATCTCGAAAGCCTGCGGGCTATACAAACACCAACCCTCCGACAAAATGAGAGGGCGGAATGAAAGCCTGCGGGCTATGAAAAAACTGACCCTCCGACAAAATGAGAGGACGGAACGAAAGCCGATGGGCTATGAAAAAACCGACCCTCCGACAAAACGAGAGGGCGGAACGAAAGCCGACGGGCAATGAAAAACCGACCCTCCGACAAAACGAGAGGGCGGAACGAAAGCCTGCGGGCTATGAAAAAACCGACCCTCCGACAAAACGAGAGGGCGGAACGAAAGCCTGCGGACTATGAAAAAACCGACCCTCCGACAAAACGAGAGGGCGGAACGAAAGCCTACGTGTGGCGGAACCGTCCTGATTATAAGAGCTCAAGTACCGTCTTAGTCAAATCCGTCTGACATCGACTCATACTTGAACCCATATAACCCCGGTAGTCCGGAAATCTCGAAGGATTTCTATCATCATACAACATACAGGATCGCATTGTTCAAGAATTACATTCGCAAGGATACATCACAGATAACGAAACTGGAATTAAAACTGAAAGGACCTAAGGTGTCGCCTAGAGGGGGGGTGAATAGGCTTTTCTGAAAATTTACAACTTATAGTGCGGAAGCAATTAGTATGTGAGTTTCCAATCGGAGTAAAACAACCCCTTAAAAGACAAACGCAAAGTATATGACTTGTATTTAATACACCTAGAGGCTATCACCCTGCACCACAAAGATTAGCTCAAGGATTAAACAACTTGGGCGTAATCAGTAAATACCGGACATGTCCGGTATCAATACCGGACAAGTCCGGTATGCACGGGTTGTGCCGGACTGCTCCTTTTCTTCTCCAATTTCTCACACAACCTGCAATCACTATGTATGATGTATATATAGAACTGATTGCTTGCAAAACAACTAGCACAACGAAGAATTACAAATAGCCGAAAGTAAAGCACAAATGAATGACACGATATTTGTTTCACCGAAGTTCGGCACCCCCTCGGGTCCTACTCTCCGTTGAGCCGGCTGCGAGCTACCACAAAGGTGGGCTCTAGAGGACACCACGGGTCACTCTAGCCGCGGTCTATTTCACCCGCAATGCTCCTTCCACTAGTTGATCTCTTTTGAGGAGAGATCGAACCTTCACAAACTTTCCGAGGCACTCCACAAATCTCTTGGGTGCTCAACGGCGACGCCTAACCGTCTAGGACCGTAGAGTCCAAGAGTAACGAATGCGCACAACAAGATCGACGATTTGCACAAGTGCTCAAAAGGTGGCTTGCTCTCTAATTTTGAATCTCTCTCAACCCACAAATGGATTTGGCAATTAGAGGACAATCACTCACTAAGAGAGGGTTGGGAAGTGTTTTGAAAGGCTTAGAATGAGTGTGGGAACCAGTAGAATCAGCAGCCTCCAAAGGTGGAGGCTTGGGGGTATTTATAAGCCCACATTCGAAACTAGCCGTTTTCTAGCCGTTGGCTGAGTCAGCTCATACCGGACATGTCCGGTATGCATACCGGACATGTCCTGTATGACTTTGCTACGAGAGAAACACACTGAACAGACCAACTTTCAAACTTCCCGAATGAGCCCGGTAGTACCGACCATAAGGTCGGTAGTACCGCTAGTTACCACAGGGTTTTCGCAACCTCTCTGAGTTGGACCAATTTTGGCCTACCGGTAGTACCGCTATAACTTCGGTAGTACCGGTCGGTAGTACCGACCCAGGGGGGCGGTAGAACCGCCCATCACAAAGATACTGTTAGCCACCAAACCGCAAATACCGGACATGTCCGGTATACATACCGGACATGTCCGGTATGACTTCACTGCGCGAGAAATACCATTAACCAACCATCGTTTCAAACCCCTAAAAGGATCTCGGTAGTACCGACCACCAGGTCGGTAGTACCGACAGTTAAGAGGGGGTTTTGCAACCTCTCTGTGTTGGGCCAAATTTGACCTACCGGTAGTACCGCTATAACTCCGGTAGTACCTGTCGGTAGTACCGACGCAAGAGTCTGTAGTACCGCCCGTACACAGGCTGCGAGACAGAACTCCGCAAATACCGGACATGTCCGGTATGCATACCGGACATGTCCGGTATGGACTCCCTTCACCAGGTTCATCACTAGGCCAGAAGGATGGCCGCACTGCTGTGGGCTCATACCGGACATGTCCGGTATGCATACCGGACATGTCCGGTATGGACAGACAGTGCAGCAAAAAGCTGAAAGTTAGCTCTAGCTCTCTCATGTCTCACTTAGGTTGGTTTGAGCACTTATGAAGAATCATCTACTATATGTTGCATCCCTCTTAATAGTATGGCTTTCCTATTTACTCAAGATAAATTGAAATACGAATTTTAAACCTCTTGAGTTGATCCCCATTTGAACCAAAGCTGCTTGACTTCATTTTCCATATAGAGAGGAATGATTGACATGTTTAGAAGTAGACATTCCTCGAGCATAGCCATCTTGAACATGTGACTTGACCCTATGCAAGTGATATAATGAAGTTCCAAATGTGCCAAGTCACTCCAATCAATATTGTTGCTAGGAATGTTGATTCTCCACTAGATGCGATCTTCAAGCTTGATTGATCCTTCGACTAAATGCAAGTACTTTCTTCTTCACTCTAGCTAGGTTCTTCGGCCGCCAAGCCGTTGCTTGCCCTTCACCCTTGCTTAGTACCTCAAAGACTCTTTCCTTGCTATCTTCACCATTTCAAGCCATTCAACCATGCTTCATTTTGAATCCTTTCTTAGCAATCATAAATGAACTATGATTATCCCACAATACGATAACCCTTTATATCAATATCATTCTCATTGTTGTTTTGTGCTTGTGACATGATCTTCATACAACAATCCATCATTTTGGCTTTGCATTACATTTCAAGTACATAGTGAGATAATCATTTCCCTGTGTCACACTTAGCAAATATATTAGATCTTTAATCAACATTGTCATCAAATCATCCAAAATCACACTTAAGTGCAACATGCACTTTCAAACTCCCCCTTTTTGGTGATTGATGACTACCTTGATTAAATTTTACCAAAGGATAAACAATTAAGCTTATGGGTTCAATGATTTATGAAGAGCTCCCCCTTAATATGTGCAATATGAATTGAATTCATAAAGGACCTCAAAATGTCAATTTGCACATACTAAGGTGAGTTGGAAACTCCCCCTAAATCATTGCATCCGAGAAATGCAAGTGTGTGAGCAATATAGATCATGATGCATATGACAAGATATATCACACAAGTCAATAAATGAAAAACAATACACCAAGACATATGCAACACACTAGTAAGTAACATGTTATGAAGAATAAATTACTACTCATATCACACACATAGCACTCACACAAAGATTTCTCAAGTCCACAACCACTAAGATAGATTATATTACAAGATAAGGATCATGTCTCATCACAAAGATGTCTCTGCCACCAGATACACAAAAGAACTCATACATAGCTCATGATATTACAATAAAGCTCAAACTCTGATAACTAAACCACCTGCATTACAAAACTCCAGATACAAGATACATAACTGATAACATGAAGTCTGGAAGCTCTAATCAACTATCTCTCCCCCTTTGTCATCTATCTCCAAAAAGGTAAACGTGAAGCTCACAGATGACACAAAGAGGGCTGCAGGCGAAGCTGTCACTCGTCGTCGTCCCCAGGCTGCCGAGAGCTCTGTCCTGGGTCAGGGTAGCCGTAGGTACCACCAAGGAAGCTGTCCCACACGTCTGAAGCAAACTCCTCAGCTGAGCTAGGACGAAGTAGGGGGTCTGTGGAGAACCTGGGAGCTGAAGGAAGAGTGTCGTGGGGCTGCTGCTCAGCCTCTACTCCCTGCCTCTGACTCTGCTGCTCTGACTCTGCTCCCTGTCTCTGACGCACTGAAAGGTCGTCAAACTCCCTCTCATACCTCTGCTGCTGCTGCTCAAACGTCTCAGGCTGCTCAGTCTCGTCATCTGACGGTGGGGATCTCGGGGGCTGAAACCTGTAGTGCTCGTGAAGCATCTTCAGCGTCCTCGAGTCCTCTCTCCTAGCCTGCCTCTCACGGTGCTGCTGAGCCTTGATCACATTGACATCCTTGCACACGCCGAGAATACTGCTAAGAACCTTGCGCAAGAGAGAGCGCTGCCTGCCACGTCCCTGAGAGGTGGAGTGTGAACGAGTGTGTGGCTGTGGCGAGCCTGCCACGGCTGCTCCTCCTGCTGCTCCTGCAACTGGGTCCTCTGGCTGTGGCTCTGCTGCTGCTGGAACTGCCCCTGGTCCAGGTGGAGGTATAGGAGACTCAAGAAGATCTGCCTGGAACCTCAAGGGCCTGTGAGAGTGGTCATAGGTGAAAGTGGCACCAATCTGCTGCTCAATCATATGCTGAATATAAGGTGCAAATCCACATCCCTTGAGTGGCCTCTCTCCCACTCTCTTGATCTCATACCAGATGAAATCAAAGATACTGAAAGGTTGTGCTCCTGGTGCTAACCTGTGCAGGAGGTTCCTCGTGTAATCTGCAAGTGTCCCTCTGTCTCCTGACTTGCAATCTATAGTGGCCCTGAGCATCCTGTTGAGATAGCCATAGGTAGGGTGAATGCCTCTCACCTTCCCTACAACTGCCCCAGCAGGTAGAGGTGGTGGGTACATGTACCCAAGCTGCTCTGGAGGAAGCACAACCTCATCGTGAATACAAGCTCTCTGAAGATCCTCCTCATCAAAGCCAAGATACCCTGCAAACTCCCTGTAAGACACGGAGTACCAGACACCCTCAGTCATCCAGTTCATGCGCTTCTCATCAATCTCATCAGACTCCTCAACATATAGGGTGGCATAGAACTGGGCTATCACCTCATCACACCAATCATGCTGAAACTCCAGAATACGGTAGAGGCCTGTCTGCTGGCAAATAGCAATAGCATGCTCAACTGAAGGACGGTGATGATCTCTAGCATGCTGCCAATCAACGTACTGAGCCCTGATGATCACTGGGTTTCTGGTCAGAAGCACCTTCTCATAATAGTCAATGTGAAACAAGGTGTGGAACCTGTAGTCATAGATGTTCCTCTCCTGTCCCCTGGGGTCTCTCCTCCGCTCTCTCCTGGCCTTTTGTGTACCACCGGACTCCCGATAGTCCACACGAGCCACCCAAGCAGGAATCAGGGCGGCAGGGCGTATCGCAAGAGCCCCAAAGTGCAAACCCTCCTGCTGCTGCTGAGGTGCATCTTCTTCCTCTTCTTCTTCCTCTCTTCTTCTTCACTTCTTCCTCTTCCTCTCCTTCCTCTATGTCATCATGAGCTGCAAACTGATAAGGAGCTCTAGAAGCACCTCCCCTCGGAGGTCTAGTGGAGCCACGACCACTACCACTCCCACTGCCACTGCTGCCTCCAACTGACAAGCCGGGGTGAGAATCTTGCCTCTCTCTTCTGCCTTTCCCTTGCTGGATCATGTCTCGTCTTGGTTCGAGGCTCGACTCTGTCACTCATAGCTGCTGCCCTGTGACCAAACAATCCACAAAGATGTCTCAGAAGCATATTCATAGGATTTGTCAAAAGTAGTTGAATTAATAGAGATACGATTAAATGCCTCATGAATTGCAAGCACCTAGATCCAAACCGATCACTAGGTTTACAACACACTTATAGACATCTAATAATACCCCTAACATCAACTAGAGAGGGCCTGAATCGAGAAAAACAGAAAGTTTTCTGTTCTGCTGGGAAAAACCGGACATGTCCGGTCTCATACCGGAGGACGTTCACAGCACCCCCTTCCTAGGGTTCCTCGGTTCACCACCAATTCAAAACCAATCCATCTCAAACTTGATACATTGCTTCTAGACCATGAATCCAACATCTTGACCGAAGGAATTTGAGAATGATTTAGCGATGAATAGATCGGACAAGTCCGGGATTTGAAATACCTTGGGATGAGAGGAACGAGGGAAAACTTCAAATCCAACACCGGGCACTTGCTTTTGATGGAATCCTTCTCCAAATCCTTCTCCCTCTCTCACTTTTCTATGGAGGGAGCACTAGGTCGCCGTGGGTGGAGACGGTCGGCTCCTTGCTTGGCCGGTTTGGGAAGAACAGAAGTGAGGGAGAGAGAGAGCCCGAAGGGGTACGCTGTCCTTATGTCCCCCGCTCATACCGGACATGTCCGGTATGGATACCGGACAAGTCCGGTATTGGCGGGTTTCTCCAGAGCTTCTCTGCTTATACCGGACAAGTCCGGTATTAGCAGATTATGTCCAACAGCTCCAGATTTGCTCCTTTTTCATCCAAAACCCCTTTCTTTCCTCGAACATGTAATCCATCATATTTTATTCTCTTCTCTTCATATGATTTCACAAAGAGTACTTGTGTCCAAATCTCAAGTTTTCTTTTCTCTATGTTTAATCCAAGGTTTTCAACACACTAAAGATTAGAGAGAAACCTTATGTCCATGATTCGTTTTGACAAGAGGATTATCAAGGAATATAATTTACTTTAGAGATATAGGACTTGAGAGAGAGAGAGCCATGCCACTTGTAATTAGTCAATCAAACAATCAAGTAGAACAATAATTACAAGTGTCATGGATAGGTCACAAAGACCAAGAGTCAAATATTTTCACAAAACACACTTCCTACTCATGCTAGTAAGGAATTTGGAAATATCTATCCTATCACACACAAGTGCACACGCTAGCATATTATGGGCCTATTATGCACTTTCAATGCATATATTAAAACATACCTTTGCCTTGAGCCCATAAATTCCACTAAGCGTAATCATGACATGGTGATGATTTAGTTGACCTTAATTGCCAAATAGTCATGTCTTCATCGAGAAGTCACTTGATCAAGATGAACTACAACATATGCTAGATAAACCTTATTAGCTCATAAAAGGCACAAAGTTGAAATTGAGCTCCCCCTCAATTAGTGCTTCAAGTATTTGAATTCCTTTCCAAGCACTTTCATTCCATTAAGAATGTGAGAGTCAAAGTTCAACTTCGGCCAACACAAAGTAATTTTCCATATATGATAAGAGAGTAAATTCTAAGCACAAATCACTTGAGACACAACGACATGTGAGATCTAAGTTAAGACAATAAGCATAGATTACCAGGTCAACCACATAAGCAGTATGATGAAAATAGGTTGATAGGTTGAGTTAGAAATAGCTCAAATCTCATGTAGGCAAGGATAGGTAGCAAGTTTAGGCACTCTATGTCATGGTGAAGGAAGCCAAAGATAAGATAAACATAGATTACCAACGGGTCAACCACATAAGCAAGTATGATGAAATAGGTTGATAGGTTGAGTTAGAATTTCAAATTGATTTGCTCAACCACCCCGAAAGCACATTCTAGCATTATGAATCCTATATGCACTCATATAGCATGTATGTAAACACATACCTTGGCCTTGAGCTCACATATGTTCCACTAAGAGTAACCATGGCATGATCATCTTCGTGTTGACTTGACTTGTCTAGTGATCATGCCTTTGTCAGAGTGATCTCTTTTCATTTAAAGAACTATCACATCACTTAGAGGAATTGTTAGATCACAATGGTTCAAGGTAGAAACTAAGCTTCCCTTTAATAAGTGCTCAAGTTATTTTGAATTACTTGTGAAAGCACTTTGCTTTTCCTTTAAGAATATGGGAATGCTTTTCTACCTTGACCTAGACACATAACTTTGCTAAGAATTGAATTAAGTTTAAGCAAAGCTTACAAACACACAATTATTGATCAATTGCGCAGGTCTTTTGTTAGAGCATAGGACTAGATCACAAGGATTTAGAAATCCTACTGAAATCAGGACGCTGTGCTTTTCCTGGCCATACCGGACATGTCCGGTAGGAATACCGGACAAGTCCGGTATGAAAAGACTTCGTCCAAACCTTCGTACTGAGTCACTGGTTCTGTCAGAGTGAATATCCCATACCGAACATGTCCGGTATGATACCGGACAAGTCCGGTATTTGCAAAACAGAACCAGAAAACAACCATTTCTGAGATTTCCTTTTGACTCTAGTTTATTTCGCTTCCTGCACTTCATCTAAGATAATGCTCTGCTAGAGAGCCATTAAGAGCATCGAATGACAAATATCATAAGGATAAATTAATTCATATTTATTACTAAGTTTTAGGCACTTATCAACAATGGTGGAGATGAGTAAAAGTGAAATCATCATCACATAAACTTCGGGTCAACCATATAGGATAAGTTAACAACATAGGTTGATAGTTTGAGTTGAGATGTCATTTTGCTTGCTCAAACACCCCGAAGGCCTACATCTCACCATTGGTACCTACATCAACATCCTAAGCACATTTTGGTACCCAACTTTTGTTGGGTCCTTCAAAGTTAGTCAACAAGTGCTTAGGCACCCAAGTGGCCTTAGAGCTAGTATGCGGTGAACACATCACCTTACTAGTGCTAAGTCCCTTTGTGACCTTCCTAAGCACCTTATCATTTGCAAATGTGTTCGGCTTAGGAAACATACCATTTGGGCAATCATAGCTTAGATGCCCCTTTCTCCTACAAGCATAGCAAATACGCCCATTGTTTGCTCTTTGCTTGTCTTGCTTGTTGGGACATGCATCAACCATGTGTCCCGGCTCGTTGCATGCATAGCATCTTCTTGTTGCAACTTGAGCCATCTTCCTTGCCTCTTTGTATGTGGGGCAACTCTTGGTGAGGTGACCCACTTGTTGCATTTGAGGCAAGGACTTGGTGCATCATTCTTCATTTGCTTGGCCAATTTGGTTGATGCCTTTTGTTCGGCCGCTTCACATTTGTCGGCCCAAGTCTTGTGTGGACACTTAGCCCACTCATGTCCATACAATCCGCAACATAGCATAATCTCTTCTTTTGTTTCTTGCCTTGGTTGCTTTCTCATGACTTGAGGGTGACTAGATTGTTGGATTTTGGAGGAAGCAAGGTTTGAACCCTTCTCAAGCTTCTTCACCATGATATCACGGTTATCTTGAGAAGGTTGTGCTTTCTCCTCATCCTTCAATCTAATCACATCCTTCTTTAGATTTCCCACTTCTTCGATGAGCCTAGCATTTTCTTTAAGAGTTTGCTCAATCGAAGATTGGCTTGCTTGAGAGGCACACTCATTAGCACAAATAACATTTAATTGAGATGGTGCACTAGTGAGTGTAGTAGTGTGAGGTTGAGAAGATTTTACCATAGCAACAACAACCTCATGTGCAATCTCAAGCATGGCATTTGATTCCACTAGCTTCTCATGTGAGCACTTAAGATGGGTGAAGTCCTCTTGTAGGAACTTGTGCTCATATGAGAGATCACTCATTTTTGCCTTAAGCATGTAGTTCTCCTTCTCTAGCCTTTCCACATTAGATAGAGAGTTAGTAGCTAAGGCATGCTCAATTGACAATTTTTCATACCTTTCTTCTAATGCCTTTAGCTCTTCTAATTTGGAGATGAGGAACTCTTCTTGATTTTGAAGGGATTGCTCTTGTTCATCCACCTCCTTTTCTAGCTCATCATTTTTCTTCAGCAAGTTGACGAACAAGAGCTTATCTTCATACTTGAGATAATCAAGCGATTCATCATCTTCATCATCCTCATCGCTCTCTACTTGATTATCTCTTGATGCCTTCTCCTTGATCTCACCAAGAATCTTCTCTTGATCTTTCTTGGTTGCTTTCTTCTTGTTCTTCTTGGCCATGAGACACAAGTGATGAGTATCATGAGCTACTGAGGTTGACTCATCACTTGGTCGCCACCGAGCATGAGAGTCGTTGCTGTCTGCTGCTAGCTCCCTGTCTGCTGGGCTGATACCGGACATGTCCGGTATGGACAGACAGGGTCCAGAGCAGCAGCAGCCAGCACCTCTCGATCCGGCTCGTCTTCCTTGAGGCTTCCTGAGGCTTCCTCACATGATGATGACTCAATGGACTTCATTTCCATTGAATCACAATCATATGCTTCATCACATTTGGACTTCCCATACAAATGGGCAAGTCTAGTCCAAATGACATGAGCACTCTCCGGTGGAGAATCTCCATTGTAAATAGCCTCCTTAAGAACCTCTGCACTCAATGAGTTCAACATGATCAAACACGCATGAGCATTGAGTTGCACACATATCTCTTCCTCTTTTGTCAAGTTCTTATAGTTGCTCCAATCAACTATAGAAAGAGATATGCTCGCATCCACAATATGCTCAATAATGGGGCTAATAGCCCGAAATGCATTGAGTACATAAGATGACCAAGATAGAAAGTTTGAACCATCATTTTGGAGAAGCACCACGTTTGTCTCCATAGGCGAATCCATCGGTTCTCACAAGCGGTGAAGCTCAAACGTGAGTCCAAGCTCCGATACCAATTGAAAGGACCTAAGGTGTCGCCTAGAGGGGGGGTGAATAGGCTTTTCTGAAAATTTACAACTTATAATGCGGAAGCAATTAGTATGTGAGTTTCCAATTACTTGGAAACTCCCAATCGGAGTAAAACAACCCCTTAAAGACAAAACAAAGTATATGACTTGTATTAATACACCTAGAGGCTATCACCCTGCACCACAAAGATTAGCTCAAGGATTAAACAATTGGGCGCAGTCAGTAAATACCGGACATGTCCGGTATCAATACCGGACAAGTCCGGTATGCACGGGTTGTGCCGGACTGCTCCTTTTCTTCTCCAATTTCTCACACAACCTGCAATCACTATGTATGATGTATATATAGAACTGATTGCTTGCAAAACAACTAGCACAACGAAGAATAACAAATAGCCGAAAGTAAAGCACAAAGGAATGACACGGTATTTGTTTCACCGAAGTTCGGCACCCCCTCGGTCCTACTCTCCGTTGAGCCGCCGGCTGCGAGCTACCACAAAGGTGGGCTCTAGAGGACACCACGGGTCACTCTAGCCGCGGTCTATTTCACCCGCAATGCTCCTTCCACTAGTTGATCTCTTTTGAGGAGAGATCGAACCTTACAAACTTTCCGAGGCACTCCACAAATCTCTTGGGTGCTCAACGGCGACGCCTAACCGTCTAGGACCGTAGAGTCCAAGAGTAACGAATGCGCACAACAAGATCGACGATTTGCACAAGTGCTCAAAAGGTGGCTTGCTCTCTAATTTTGAATCTCTCTCAACCCACAAATGGATTTGGCAATTAGAGGACAATCACTCACTAAGAGAGGGTTGGAAATGTTTTGAAAGGCTTAGAATGAGTGTGGGAACCAGTAGAATCAGCAGCCTCCAAAGGTGGAGGCTTGGGGGTATTTATAAGCCCACATTCGAAACTAGCCGTTTTCTAGCCGTTGGCTGAGTCAGCTCATACGGACATGTCCGGTATGCATACCGGACATGTCCGGTATGACTTTGCTACGAGAGAAACACACTGAACAGGCCAACTTTCAAACTTCCCGAAGAGCCCGGTAGTACCGACCATAAGGTCGGTAGTACCGCTAGTTACCAAAGGGTTTTCGCAACCTCTCTGAGTTGGACCAATTTTGGCCTACCGGTAGTACCGCTATAACTTCGGTAGTACCGGTCGGTAGTACCGACCCAAGGGGCGGTAGTACCGCCCATCACAAAGATACTGTTAGCCACCAAACCGCAAATACCGGACATGTCCGGTATGCATACCGGACATGTCCGGTATGACTTCACTGCGCGAGAAATACCATTAACCAACCATCTTTTCAAACCCCTAAAAGGATCTCGGTAGTACCGACCCCAGGTCGGTAGGTAGTACGACAGTTAAGAGGGGGTTTTGCAACCTCTCTGTGTTGGGCCAAATTTGGCCTACCGGTAGTACCGCTATTACTCCGGTAGTACTGTCGGTAGTACCGACGCAAGAGTCGGTAGTACCGCCCGTACACAGGCTGCGAGGCAGAACTCCGCAAATACCGGACATGTCCGGTATGATACCGGACATGTCCGGTATGGACAGACAGTGCAGCAAAAAGCTGAAAGTTAGCTCTAGCTCTCTCATGTCTCACTTAGGTTGGTTTGAGCACTTATGAAGAATCATCTACTATATGTTGCATCCCTCTTAATAGTACGGCTTTCCTATTTACTCAAGAAATTGAAATACGAATTTTAACCTCTTGAGTTGATCCCCATTTGAACCAAAGCCGCTTGACTTCATTTTCCATATTGAGAGGAATGGTTGACATGTTTAGAAGTAGATATCCTCGAGCATAGCCATCTTGAACATGTGACTTGACCCTATGCAAGTGATATAATGAAGTTCCAAATGTGCCAAGTCACTCCAATCAATATTGTTGCTAGGAATGTTGATTCTCCACTAGATGCGATCTTCAAGCTTGATTGATCCTTCGACTAAATGCAAGTACTTTCTTCTTCACTCTAGCTAGGTTCTTCGGCCGCCAAGCCGTCGCTTGCCCTTCACCCTTGCTTAGTACCTCAAAGACTCTTTCCTTGCTATCTTCACCATTTCAAGCCATTCAACCATGCTTCATTTTGAATCATTTCTTAGCAATCATAAATGCACTATGATTATCCCACAATACGATAACCCTTTATATCAATATCATTCTCATGTTGTTTTTGTGCTTGTGACATGATCTTCATCATACAACAATCCATCATTTTGGCTTTGCATTACATTTCAAGTACATAGTGAGATAATCATTTCCCTGTGTCACACTTAGCAAACATATTAGATCTTTAATCAACATTGTCATCAAGTCATCCAAAATTACACTTAAGTGCAACATGCACTTTCACCATCTCTACTGAAGCATCTCTTCAATTTCATCTATAAGAGTACACATGATAGAAACCACGTGAACAACAAGTTGATACCTCCACTCCTGCCTAGTGTTAGGGACTCGTGATTGAAACCATAAATTTATTAATTAGTGTTACTACTTATACATATGTATAAACATGGACTCTCTATGATTGTGTCTACTGCCGTCCTAGTATTGTCACATAGCACAACCACACTTCTGTGAATAATTGTGTGTGTGTGGAAAGCCAAAAAAATGTGTTAATTAAACACCAAAGTGGCTATATCCATTTGTGAATAATGTATAGATCAAATTTGTTAATATCATTTAAAATTTTAATGCCAAGATAGCACAACCATATTATGATCTTATGCCAAATTTTAGGATTTTCGGACACCATTAAGATATTTTTTTTCTATCAGAGTCACAAAATACTTATAAGCATTTCCTTGACTGCCAACCTCCAAGAAAATTCAATAACCCCAAGGAAATGATAATTTATTTGGCGGTTTATAATAACACTAAAAAAAATAGTCATTTCCTTAGAGGTTACTAGGAATTGTCAAGGAAACACCCATATTCCTTATTCCTTGGCAGTTTACTTCAACCGCTAAGGAATTCATATTCCTTGAGTGTTTAACTACACAACCAAGGAAATTGCCCTTTTCTTAGCGGTTTCATTTTAGCCTCCAGGAAATTTTTGGCTGCCAAGGCTATTCCAGTTTCTTGTAGTACCACGCGTGAGGTCCATCTGCACTGCAACAGGAATGGACAGAAGAAGTCATCATTTGTCAAGTTTTCCCAACCGATTTCTTTAATCTGAACAAAAGGAACGCAACGAAGCACGTTTATCTATCTAGTAGTTCTGCTCCACAGAGTACTGCTCAGACTGATGTTGGCTAACTTGTTTGAAAAGAAATGTTGCTAATTAGAATATATGTGCACTGTAAACATAACCAAAAGAAGAAGAAAAAGGAGAAGAAAAGGAAAACAGTTCTATTACTCATCACTTCATCAGGACGGATACCGTACGCAATCTGGACTCTGGAGAGTATATATAGTATATCATGTTTTGCCCCGCATCCGACTTAAATTATTTCATTTCGAATCAAACAAATCATACGAAAGATGACAAAAAAATTTCATCATAAACAAAAAAATGAATAAAGCTATTTCAATTGCCTCTACATATACGAGACCACGACGCAACGGGAACACATCTCCGCAACGGCATGCGGCCGCATGCCGTATCACACACCGTGCTTTGCTTTAAGATTGGTGCTGGCGCGAATGTTAAAACACTGCATTGTTGATGCTATGCCGTGCACGAATCTTGGAGCTGTGCGGGCTGTAGGATAGGGTACGCGGGCGCATACCGTTGTGGGAAAACCGGGTTGCGATGACGCAAGAGTCATAAACATATTACTCATGGTGACGCACCGTATGCCATCATAAGTCATGACCTTGTCATTTTACTCTTGTCAGAGAGCTAGCTGCAGCACCCCCTGCTGCATGCAAATATGCAATCGGCCTGCGTGTGCATGGATGCATGCATGGCACCATCCACCACGACGCGCGGGAGAGCTGCAGAGAAGTGGTCAGCGCATCACTGACACTACTTCTGCAAATTATATACCCTGCGGAATGTACGGCCTTGTTTAGATGCAAAAATTTTGCAAAATTTTTTCTGTAACGTGTTTTTGTTGTTATTTGACAAACTTTATCCAAATATGGACTACGTAAACTCCAAAGATTCGTCTCGACATGTACATACTAAAAGTATAATTAGTTATATTTTTTACCTACATTTAATGCTCCATGCATACATCCGAACATTGATGTGATGGAAAATTTTGGGAAATAGGGGAACTAAACAAGGTAATGTTGTAGTAATTATTAATGTAATCAGGCAGCCACAGCAGCAGAACAATTCCGTTACAGATTTATTAGCAGCTACTCCCTCCGTCCCATTGAAAATGTCGTGAGAAAATCGTGTTCCCTTACAGAGACGTTTTCCGGGCGACACTCTCAATGAAACGGAGTGGAGTGCCGGATTGCCAGCAGCCAAAATTAAATGCCAAGAGAAAAAGGCTGCATATTGCCTTTTCAGTATTTATACATCGCCATCCATGTCGTCGTTTCCTTGCTCCCGTACGTAGCCTCTTCATTCTACCCTGAACATCACGATCTCACCTGCACAAAATAAACACGCCCAAAAAGCTAGGCGGCGAATGATTCTTCAGAGACGCCAAGAACAAGAGCTCTTGAGATCATATTGGAGTCACCCACCTGACAAAAACATAAACTCCCTAGCTGCTGCATGCATCAACCGGAGGAGCGAGAATACTGCATGGCAGCACGACACGTGGCTCAATCAGGAAAAGAGACACAGAGATAAATCTCCACGAGTGCTGCTGTAAAACTAAAATCAGATCGTCCTCTAATTATTTACCTCCTCGCTCAGATGATGACCAGCCGCCGGCAGCTGGTGGTTGATTCAGTCTATTTATTAGCTAGATCCGGTCCGGGAAGAAATTGACACCGCCCGAAGAAAGTTACAAGGGTGTTGCCCAGTCATTGAGGATAGGGAAACAAATTAGTTTCACTACTAGCTAGTCCGTACGTCTAAGAACAAGACTGAGATTTTAACAATTCTTTTTGTTACAGCTGACACGTGTCTATCTACTTTCTTTCTAGCATAATTCGCTTCGCTAACAAGTGAAAAACCTATCTATATTCTGATCTCTATACAACGACGACAATTGATGGACAATCTGACAATTAATGGACAATCTCACAATCTCTTTGTGGCTCTTTCATTCATGAGCAATTTCAATGCAAACAGGAAGGGATACATTCATTACCAACAAGTAGGTAGAGAAGGGGAAAATGGTTGTATATATGTGTGATAAATATTTTTTAGGGGGATGCAGATGAATGTAGGCGAGTGCATGCTCTTGGTGACTTTTGCACCCAATTTTTTTGACCGACTGACCATATTGCTCTGATGCAAGATGGGCCCATGATGACACTATTCTCTACTTGATGCGATTATGTATGTATGTCCTGACGAGTGACTTGTCACACCCTGAAATTTGCATTTCTTAAATTAGAATTAAAATGATTTATTTATGAATTTTTGTGCTCATAAAATATAGGGAAATAAAAATTTTCTCTAAATTAAAATTTATCCTAGGGTTTTAGAAACATGTTTGTGCATTCATGTTGGTGCATTTGAGTTTTTGTGATGTGTGGTTTTTGCTAAATTCTATTTGAGTTCAAAATGATTTGCAAACAACTTGAAAATGAATTTTATGTAAAGGGGATTTGAAAATAAAGAATTTATTTTCTGTTTTCAGAAAGTTTGGAAAGTTTAAAGTTTCAAATCTTTCTGTTCTCTCCAAAGATTCAAAATCAAATTTCAAAAGGAATTCAAATTTTGGTTTGAAAATGCTTTGAAAAGGTTGAGAAATAGAAATGAAAAGGCAATCCTCCTCTCTCTCCTCTCCCCCTTCAGTTTTGGCCCAAGCGGCCCGGTCAGCCGGCCTGCTTCCTCCCCTCCTCCGGCTTTTCTCCTCCCCTGCAGTGGCCCGCTCCGTCCTTCTCCTTCCGCGTTTGGGCCGCATCCGCGTCCCCGGCCCAGTCGGTGTCTGCGCCCGAGCAGCTGCAAGCCCGCGCCCCTCTCTCGCCGACCGGTGGCCCCGCCCTGTCAGCTGTCGTCTTCCTCCTCCGACTCCTACTCGGTTACGAGCCCGAGCTCGAATCTGTTGCGCCCACGCCTCCTCCTTGCCTTGTTGCCTAATCCCAAGCCCCTATAAAGCTTCGTGACCCTCCGCCGCCTCTGTTCTTCCCAAAATCACGAGCTCTCGTGCCCTAGTTCGACCAAGCCGCAAGCTCCGCCGCCCGCGGATCTCGCCGCCGTTGTCCTCCTTCCCTGGGGCTCGATAGCCTTGCTAAGGTGGACTACAAGCTTCTTCTTGACGAGGCGAAGCTGCTCGACCCTTTCAATTCGTTTTCTCTCAGTTTTTCCCTGATCCGACCTCGTCGTCGTTCGCGAGCTCCGCCGACCACCTCGCTGAGCAATACTCTCTCCTAGAGCCATCCCCGTCGTCCCCTTCATGACTGGTGAGTCCGCCGCGAGCTCCCCTTTCGATTGGTGCCCCTCCCGTGGTCTCTACCGCCCTATAGCGCGAAAACCGAAGAAAGCGTCGCCGTCTCCGGCCATGGCGCCGCCGCGACTTGTCCCCCTCCTCCGCGCCGGCGTAAAAGCGCCGCCCCTTTCCCCTCTGTCTAATCTGGAGCGTCCATCTCAGATCTGACGCTCAGAATCCGCCGATATCCCTTCGATCGCAATTTTGCAAAAAGGCCATTACAATTTCTTGGGACTAAACCCGCGGTCCATCGTGCACTGTGCACTGTGTCTGCGCAAACTTTCTTCTAGGCTCCTCAGTTTTGTTCCAATTGAAGCGCAGTCCAGTCGATTCTGAAATTCGATTTAAATCAATTTAAACTCAAATTCAATTTCAAACTATTTGCAGATTTGCCACTGATTTCAAATGCCTGTAACTTCTCCGTTTTAACTCCGATTTGAACCGTTCAAGTTGCGTTAGACTCGTTCGAAAAGTTCTTTCAAACTATATAACTTTCAGTACTGTTTTTCATATTAAAATTTTGTGTTAAATCTAATCTAGTAATTAGTGTCTTTAATCTTGTTTAGATCATATCTTTTCGTTTCAACTCCGATTAGAGTGATCTTCGCGTCTGCGTGACCGTAGTGAGCCGTAGATCAGTTTTCAAAACTCTTTATTTATTGGTATATTGTTCTAATCATAGGCTATGTTTGCTTTGCATGTTTGCTTTTGGATGCTTGTGTGGTGTCCTATGATTGTATGTCCAGTCTGTGAGTTTATGTTGGTGATCAAGAGGAAGAGTTAGTGATCAAGAGATCGTGATCAAGCGTCAATCTTTGGAAGTCTACGAGTCAACAGAAGAAGGATCTTGAGTTTAAGGCAAGTATAGCATGGGACCATCCTTGTTACCTATTCACCGTAATCACTTAATTCATATTGCATGTGTCTACCTTGATGCCTATATAGATTTATCCTAGATGTTTGATCTTGTACCTTGATAACCATGGGTATGCATTGGATAGCTTGATGCTAGTGCTCAACTTAAACTATGATCATGAAAATTTGTTTTAATGTTATATGTGACATGTTAAAATATGACTTTTATAGCAACATGGTTTAGGAACTGCTATAAGGGATCACCCGGGATAACAATGCAACCATGAGAGTTATATGGCTCTGACCTTAGCTCAGTATAAGGACCTTTTCTAGCTTGTTAGTGGACACCTGTATAGGCTCGTTGAGTCTTGCCGAGCTGGATTTAGGGCGGCTACTTTCACCTTGCCTGCGTTGCCGTAAGGTTGAGAGACCCTTCTTCCCCTTGCCTTAAGACCTAGCGGCCCTAACTTGTTAGACGACCTTTGAAAGGCTGCGCAGTGAACCCTGCCGTGCACCTTGGAAGTGTGACGTGGGCCTTGCAAACCCCGGCATATGGGAATCACTACTCATCGGGTAAAGTGTACAACCTCTGCAGAGTGTAAAACTGATATATCAGCCGTGCTCACGGTTACGAGCGACCTGGAATTCTTATGGTATAGTTGTTGCTATAAATAATGATGATATTTATTTAGTGGATACATGTTTATTTGATCATATGTTTAAATTGGGATGGTTATACTTTGATGCTTTTTAATGCTAAAATTATGCCAACTAAAAGCTAATGCAGTTAAACCAGTGTCAGCCTTTTGAGCCTCATGAACCCCATGTTATATTTGTTAAGTACGAGATGTACTTATGCTTGTTTTACTTTTCAACACTTTGGAAAAATCCCGGATGGGTACCAGACTGCAAGAGTTGGAGAAGTTAGGCTTGTGATCAACCAGTCAGTTGTCCTTGTGAAGTTGGTGTCTCCATCTGAAGATCGGAGTGTCTTTCCGTTGTCTGCTCTTAAGGTTATGTCTTTTGTTTTATATACGTTATATAAGAGCATTGTCTTTCGATATTACCCTTTATTTGTGACTATATGTGATATTTGACTTCCTGGGCTCATATGGTGTATACCTGGTTTTGTTCTTAAAACCGGGTGTGACAAAGTGGTATCAGAGCAATGCTGACTGTAGGACGCAAGCCTAGTTAGAAACTGGTCGTTTAAGTTTTGAAAATTGCTATAGAACCTTTGTTCTATCAACCTTGGTATTTTCTTCTTTATTGTATCTTCTACCCTTGTATTTGTCTCCTCCTTGTTGCTTAAATTTTAAATGTTGCTCTCACCTTCACTCCTTGCCTTGGATTGCTTTTGAAAACTTCCCTCTATCTAAGTAGATGGATCGTTGACCAAGCTATGTCGTCTCTAACCACAGTTGACAGAGAGAAGTTGATCGCTATGCAAAGTCAAGACCTGGGAAGAATGACACAACAGCAAGACGCAACACAAGGACCAACCAACATGGAAGGAAGCCATAAAGAACAGTTACAGCAAGATTACATCCATGGAAAATTGAGGCATGTGGATATGACCACTATTCATGGGGCAAAGAAAGTTGTGTATGGCATGATCCCAGTCAATTCGGTAACTGCCATGGTTCTTTTTGACCCTAGTGCCTCGCACTCATTCATCTCTGCCAAGGTTTGTAGCTCGCCTGAAGATAAGGGAATGGCCAACAAAGAAGCTCATAGTAGTTCGCACACCAACTGGAGAAATTGAGACAAACCATGAATGCCGAGATGTTAGAGTCCAGATAAAGGAGAGTGATTTCATAGTGAAGCTGAATGTTTTGGAACTCTCTGGAATCGATGTTATCCTTGGACATGGATGGTTAAGGAGTCGTAAAAGTGAGGTCAATTATTCCCGACGTTCAGTGTTTTAAGAACACCATCAGGCGAGAGGATTGAATATCGAGGTATGCCATTATCACCCAATGAATGTGAAGCAAGTCTATTGGAAGCTAGCAGTAGTAAGATGCAAGAGGTTCAAGATCGATGTCTATGTTGCAAGCATTATGAGAATTCTGTCTTCAAGAGAAGTCAACCAAGGATGAGGTCAAAGCGAACCCAAGTGGTGAAGTCAAGGAAGGTAAGAAAAGGAAAGCAAATTCATTTGAACCACCGTTGATACGTCACAAACAATTGAGTTCTACCCCAGTACCACATACAGTTTCAACTCTTGTTCAGACCAGCCTAGATCAGCAGCATTTAGAAGCTCCTCCAATTAAGAACTTTCCACATGAGGTTTGCATAGATGGTTGGACAATCACCTACAAAGAGTTCCAACACGGAAGCGAGTTAAGAAGCAGAATTAAACTGGTAAAAGTCGATCCTCTGAGTCAGCAAGATGGCAGCACATCAAACAACACTTCTACCACAGCAGATCCAGCCAAAGGAAGATGTTATCATTGCCAACAGGAAGGACATTACGTCAGATCTTGCCCAAAAAGATCAACAGTCGACTCATGGAAATAGCAGAGCCTAGTCACTACAGAGTAGCCATCAACAAGTGATGTCAGTGCCTGATGCAAAGGAAGTCCCTGATAGCAGTTGACAAATAAAGAGTGTACAAGAAAGCTACCTTGATGTTCTTGCAGATGTATCGTGTTCTAGTAGTTCTTGAGCCCTTATGTAATGAAACGTTAGTAACGAAGTTAAGTCAAGTCCTTGGCCCATGTGTGGCTTGTGAACCTGTGATGTTGTTGCTTGTCCTTATGATAATGTTTGTTTTGCATCTTTGTAATAAGTGCAAATGATTTTGTGGGTTTCCACACAATCTCATTAGGTTTAGTTGATAAGTTCATGCATAGAAGGTTGGGTTTCTGTTCTTTTGTTCCCTCTATCCTATCTTTCCGGAGCAGTCTGTCTTTATCAGCTTATATCTCTGTTTATGGATGTTCAAAAATCATGGAACAATTCTGGACACAGTAGACTTCATGATCTTTCTCTGAGCGCAAGAACCACCCCTGATAGCTGTTATGGTTTTGGAGTTATGAAATTCACAAGTTGATACATCCGTGCTGTCTGGAATCGGAATAGTTCTGTTGTCTGCTGTTTCGACGACCTTAAATACAGAATCCGGAAAAGTGTTCTACATGAAAGTTGTAGAGGATTTCGTAAGCTTTCCAGAAAAGTAAACTGCAACTTCATTGGATAAGCAAAGCTCGAGTTATGGCTGTTTTACTGCACTGCTGTTTGCCACTCGCGAGAAATTTCAGAATTCTGTTCTACCTTTACATATGAGTTTCTCTGGGATATCAGAAGTTGGTTATGTCTGTCAACATGTTGGAAATAATATGCAAGCTACCCTTATATGTTCTCTAGTTTATCCTTTCATAAGGGGGGTAGTGTTTTGATCAACAGATGTTGAAGTTGTGAGTTGTCTCTCATGGTACTTCATGAGTAAGATCATCTATTCTTGCCCATGTTGTTTTGTGGGTCACCTGATGACAGGAAATGTGGCACACCATGAATCAGGATCCCTGTATGCCACCTCTCTCTGATGATCACGAGTACAATGAAGCCGAGCACTATCAAAACAACAATGTTGAAGTTCGAGTTAGGAGTGATCCGAGCCAGAATCACAACAACGAAAGCGAAAAGGAAAGCCAAAAAGAAGCTTACTGAAGCAAGTAGAGCACAGCGCAATTATGTCAATGGAAGGTTGAGCAATATGATATGGATAACATTCAAGGAGCTACAAAAATGGTTGGTGCTTACATTCAAGTGAGCTCAACACAAGCTTTTGCTCTGTTTGATCCAGTGCTTCGCACTCTTTCATCTCCGACAAGTTGTTATAGACGAGCAAAATAGCAAAGTGTCCAACAAAGAGGCCCTTGATAGTTCATACCGCAGTTGGAGAAATACAGGCAGATCAGATATGCCCGAACGTCAGTCTCATCATAAACAAGGAAAACTTTACCGTAACCTTCATTGTTTTGGAGTCACTCAATATTCCTATGGTTCTTGGTAATGGATGGTGTGTGCGCACAAAGGAGTAATTCATGGTACTCAATGCACAATGTTTCCAACTGCACCGTCAGGGAAAAGAATCGAGTATCGCGGTTGTCAACTTCAATCTGAGAAGCTGATGACTTGTACAATGGAGTGCAGACTAAAAGATGCTATCGTGGATAATGATAAGCATATAGATAAGAACACAGATGGGCAAACGTCTTCAGTGGAAGTGGATACACCAGACCATCCGGCAAATGCAGGATACCCGGTCAAGATTCTAGAAACAGTTTGGAAAACTTTTAATGGAAGAAGGTTTAAGTGTGTAAGGTTCAGTGGAGTAACCTAAGTGAAGAAGAAGCAATGTGGGAAACTGAGGAACGACTGCAAATCAAGTTTCCACATCTCTTTGAGTTGTAAGCCAAACAAGTTAGCAATCAAGACAAGTTGGGATAATTAAGTGTAATAATCTTTTCATGGAATCTTTGTTCACAAGTTATGATCATGAAACATGTCACACCCGGTTTTAAGGACAAAACCAGGTATACACCATATGTGAGCCCAGGAAGTCATCTCACATATAGCCACAAATAAAGGGTAATATCGAAAGACAATGCTCATATATAACGTATAAACACAAAGAAATTAACCTCAAGGAGCAGACAGCGGAAAGACACTCTGATCTTCAGATGGAGACACCCAACTTCACAGGGAACAACTGACTGGTTGACCCAAGCCTAAGCTATGCCTAGCACTTCCATCGGCCTTCTAGGAAATCATCTGTGTCATCACCACGCTTCTGCTGCGCGACTCTGATGGAGACTGGGGTGTGGGGGAAAAAGCAAGAGTGAGTCCATGTCGAACTCCACAAGTATAGCAACAAGTGATATAGATTCCAAGTTCATGATCAATGTAACATAACTAATGAATAGCATAAAATGGTAAATAATGAACATGTTAACCAACAAAAGTCATAATCTTAATGTAAAAGGTCTGCAAGGCCGCTCGTGACCGTGAGCACGGCTGATATATCAGTTTAATAAACTTTGCACAAAGGTGTACACTTTCACTGTGAGACGTGAATTGCCCTTTCGCCCGAGGTGATCAGCCTCTTAACTCACTTCCAAGGAAAGTCGGCAGGGTTCACGATGAAGCTTTTCAAAGGTTCGTCTAACAAGTTAGGGCCGCTAGGTTTCATTAGTCAGTCTGGGTGATTCAACCAGTCACAGGGAATCCCCAGTCTGCTATCCCCCATTTGCGCCACAAGGGTAACCTCTAACAAGCTAGAAAAGGTCCTCATACTGAGCTAAAGCCAGAGCCATATAACCCCCCATCAGTTGCACTGTAAAACCCGAAGGCACTTGTACAGATAATTTCTTAAGTTGCTAGCAAGTCATTTTTATCATTCGATGCATACATTAATTAAGTAACATGATCATGATTTGCGAAGAGAAAACTCGATTGCTATACTTGCCTTAACTCAAGATCCCTTTTTCTGTTGACTTGTATACTTCCAAAGGTTGACTCTGATCTTGAACTCTTGATCACAAACTTCTTCTTGATCACCAACGCATATCTCACCGACTGGACATTCGATCACAGGACACCACACAAGATCCAATACCAATCATGCCAAAGCAAAACAAAGCCTATAATTAGAACAGTACATCAATCATAAGAAAATAAGATAAAGAGTTTTGAAAACTGATCTACGTCTCACTACGATCACACAGACACGAAGATCACGCTTGTCCACCCGGTTTTAAGAACAAAACCAGATATACACCATATGTGAGCCCAGGAAGTCAAATCTCACATATAGCCACAAATAAAGGGTAATATCGAAAGACAATGCTCTTATATAACATATATAAAACAAAAGAACATAACCTTAAAGAGCAGACAGCGGAAAGACACTCCGATCTTCAGATGGAGGCACCAACTTCACAGGGAACAACTGACTGGTTGACCACAAGCCTAAGCTTCTCAAAGCTTAACTCTCTGGGGTGTGGGGAAAAGCAAGAGTGAGTCCATGTTGAACTCCACAAGTATACCAACAAGTGATATAGATCCCAAGTTTCATGATCAATGTAACATAAAGAATGAATTGCATAAAACGTTAAATAATGAACATGTTAACCAACATAAGTCATAAATGTAAAAGTCTTCAAGGCCGCTCGTGTCCTGAGCAAGGCTGATATATCAGTTAAATAAACTTTGCGCAAAGGTGTACACTTTCACTGCGAGACGTGAATTGCCCTTTCGCCCGAGGGAGCCAGCCTCTTAACCCACTTCCAAGGAAGGTCGGCAGGGTTCACGATGAAGCCTTTCAAAGGTTCGTCTAACAAGTTAGGGCCGCTAGGTTTCCCCATCAATAAGCATGAATCTCCCCTCCAAGCGGTGACTAACAAAAGACAAAATGCACCAACTTGGTCGGCCAAGACCATACAGATCGGAGCCCCTCTTGCGCCTTTCGGTAACCTCTAACAAGCTAGAAAAGGTTCTCATACTGAGCTAAAGCCAGAGCCATATAACCCCCACAAGTTGCACTGTAAATCCCGAAGGTTCTTGTACAGATAATTCCTTAAGTTGCTAATAAGTCATTTTTATCATTCGATGCACACATTAATTAAGTAACATGATCATGATTGCGAAAAGAACACTTGACTGCTATACTTGCCTTAACTCAAGATCCTTCTTCTGTTGACTTGCAGGCTTTCAAAGGTTGACTCTTGATCACGATCTTCTTCTTGATCACCAACGTATAACTCACCGACTGGACATACGATCACAGAGCACCACACAAGCATCCAATATCAATCATGCAAAGCAAAACAAAGCCTATGATTAGAACAATACATCAATCATAAGAAAAACAAGATAAAGAGTTTTAAAAACAGACCTGCGATTCTCTACGAACACACAGACGCGAAAATCACACTAATCGGAGCTATAACGAGAAAGATATGAACTAAACAAGATACAAAACCCTAGTTACTAGATTAGTTTTTAACTCAAATTTTAATTACAGAAAACAGTACTGAAAGTTATATAGTTTGAAAGATCTTTTTGAAACGAACCTAACGCAAGTTGAACGGACTAAAACGGAGTTAAGTAGTTAAAACGAAGAAGTTATAAGCATTTAAATCCAGTGGCAAAACTGTAATTGATTCCAACCTGATTTTGCAATTTTGAATAAATAAAACGAAATTGGAAACTGGCTGGACTGCGCCTCATTTAGGAGAAAACCGAGGGGCTTGAAAGTAAGATTGCGCAGACTCAGAGAACAGTGGTCAAAAGGAGTGCGGGTTTAGGATTAGAAAGTTATAAGGGGTTTTCTGAAAATATGGCACCGAAGGGGTATCGGTCTTGGAAGGCCGTCAGATCTGGACAGACGGCGCAGATTAGATCAGAGAGGGAGGAGGCGGCGGAGGGTCGTAGAGCTTTATAGGGGAGACTCGGGCTTGACACGGCGGAGAGGAGGCCGGGAGCGGGACGGGACGGACTCGGGAAGAGAGAGTCCATGCGGCTGACGGGAGGAGGAGGATGGTACTGACATGCGGGTCCCGTTCATCAGCGAGAGAAAGAGTGGGGACGGTTGTCAGCGGGAGGAGGATGCGGGAGTGCAAGCTTGGCCTTGCAAGCGCATTCGGCGTGGAGGCCGACTGGGCCGTGGGCTGGCTTCGGCTCAAGAGCAAGGAGGAGTGCGGGCCGAGTCTGGAGGGAGGGTGCGGGCCGGAGCCAAGGCCGGCTGGCCACCGGGCCTGCAGCGGGAAGGAGGAGGAGGATGCCCTTCGGGCCAAAACAAGAGGAGGCGAGCTGGGCTTGCTTGGGCCAGATAGGAGAGGAGGGTGAGGTGAGGGTTTTTTGCCTTTTTTTTATTTCCAAAACCTTTTTAAATCATTTTCAAAACCAGATTTGAATTCCTTTTGAATTTTGATTTGAATCTTTTGAGAGAAACAAAAAGATTTGAAACTTTAAACTTTCCAAACTTTTTAAAAACAAAAGGTCTTTATTTTTAAATCTCTTTCTTATGAAATTTGTTTTTAAATCATTTCTAAACCATTTTGAACACAATTTGGATTTTTGAACCAAAAACCACACATCACAAAAACTCAAATGCTCCAACATGAATGCACAAACAAGTTTCTAAACCCTAGGATAAATTCTAATTTAGAGAGAAAATTTTTATTTCCCTATATTTTATGAGCACAAAAATTCATAATTAAAGCATTTTAGCTCTAATTAAGAAACACAATTTCAGGGTGTGACAACGCTAAACAGAACTATAACGGAAAAGATATGAATAAACAAGATTAAAGACGCTAATTACTAGATTAGATTTAACTCAAATTTTAATTATTGAAAACAGTACTGAAATTTGTTTAGTTTGAAAGAACTTTCGAAACGAATTTAACACAAGTTGAACGGATCAAATCGGAGCTAAAACGTGGGTTTTATAAGCATTTTATCTCAGTGGCAAACTTGTAAATAAAAGAAACTATTTTCGGCATTTAAAATAAAAGGAAACGGATTTTTCTCGGAGCTGGACTGCGCCTCGATTAAACAGAAGCACAGGGGGCTTAAAGGAAGATTCTCAAGACTCAGGGAATAGCACCAAAGGGAGTGCGGGTTGATTATCAAGTTTTCCAGGGGCTCTTTAACAAAATATCCCACGAAGGGGTATCGTCCACTCGTGGCCGTCGGATCGAACACCGACGGTTGGGATTAGACCCAGGGACGCGCGCGCACAGGACAGGCCGACGGCGCGCTCACGCCGCGACGTCGCGGCTTCCCGCGCGACGCCGTGCGCGCAACCGCCATGGCCGGCGCGACGGAGCTCGCGGGCTTGGCCGACGGGCTCACCCCGGACACGCGAAGGGGTTGAGAGGGGGCGGGAATTAGTGGCAAAGCTCACCGTGGAGAAATGAAGTGGAGATGGTGCACGGGGACGGCGGATGGTGGCGAAGGACGGAAGCGACGGCCGGCGGAATCCCTATCCAAAGATGTCGGCGGTTAGGGCAACAGAGTTCAAGGGAGAAAGGGAGGAGGGGTTTGGCGGCACTGTTAGTGCGACGCGAAGCTCGGAGATGTGTCAGATGGGGTCAGAGAAGGCGGGCACGGCCTGACGGCGGGGCAAGGTTCCAAGCGACGCGGTGGCGGTGCTCGGCGCGGCGGGACGGAGCTCTGCGCTGAGGTGCGGCTTCTGCAGAACGGCGTGGAGTGGCGAATGGGAGAAAGGGGGTGCGGGGCGCTGGCGCACACACTAAATAGCCGAAGGAGGGGGAGGGGGAGCGGGACACGACGGGGGGGGGAGCGGGCTCGGGCGGTTGCCGCTCGGTGCAAAAGACGAGCTGAGCGGGAGGTGGGGGAGAACCGCCTGAGGACGTGGGGCCACGGTGTCAGCGTCCGGGGGAAGGGAGGAGGCGCGGCCCGCGGTTGTCAACGCCGCGGTGGCATGGGCCGGCCTGCTGGGCCGCGAGCGAGAGAGGAGAAAAGGAGGGCTCGGCCCAGCGGGAGGGAAGGAGAAGAGAGGGAGCGATTGGCCGGCTGGGCTGATGGGCCACCAGGCCGCTTGGGCCGGAAGCAAAGGAGAGGGGGAGAAAGAAAAATAAACCTCTTCTCCATTTTGTTTTCAAAGCTTTTCAACCACACTTCAAAACCAATTTGAATTCAATTCAAATTTTGACCAAAACCACTCATCTCCAGAAATAGGATGCATCAGCATGAATGTCACATCATGTTGCTAACTTGGTTTTAATTTTGTGAAAATTATTTAATCCTAGATTAAATGCACACCAAAAATTAAAATAAAACATTTTCACCTATTTTTAATTTGGTAAATTTTAGGGTGTCACAAATCTACCCCCCTTAAGAGAATCTCGTCCTCGAGATTCAGAGAGAGAAGAGCACAGGAGAGAAACGAGAAAAGATCTTGATAACACTTTCACTTCACACTTGTATACCAAGCTTATCAAACCACTGATGTTTCATGATCATAACTTGTGAACAAGGATTCCATGAAAAGATTATTACACTTGATCATTCCAAACTTATCTTGATCGCTAACTTGATTGGCTTACAACTCAAAGAGATGTGGAAACTTGGTCTGCAGTTGTTCCTCGGTTTCCCACATTGCTTCTTCTTCACTTAGGTTACTCCACTGAACCTTACACACTTTAAACATTCTTCCATTAAAAGTTCTCCAGGTTGTTTCTAGAATCTTGACCGGATATCCTGCATTTGCCAGTTGGTCTGGTATATCGACTTCCACTGAAGATGTTTGCCCATCTGTGTTCTTAGCTATATGCTCATCATTATCCATGATAGCATCTTTAGTCTGCACTCCATTGTACAAGTCATCAGCTTTCTCAGATTGAAGTTGACAACCGTGATACTCAATTCTTTTCCCTGACGTTTGCAGTTAGAAGCATTGTGCATGAGTACCATGAATTACTCTTTTGTGCGCACACAACCAGCCATTACCAAGAACCATAGGAATATTGAGTGACTCCAAAACAATGAAGGTTACGGTAAAGTTTTCCTTGTTTATGACGAGACTGACATTCGGGCATATCTGATCTGTCTGTATTTCTCCAACTGGGGTATGAACTATCAAGGGCTTCTTTGTTGGACACTTCGCCATCTTGCTCGTCTCTAACCACTCGACGGAGATGAAAGAGTGCGAAGCACTGGGATCAAATAGAGCAAAAACTTGTGTTGAGCTCACTTGAATGTAACCACCAACCATTTTTGTAGCACCTTGAATGTTATCCATATCCATATTGCTCAACCTTCCATTGGTATAATTGCGTTGTGCTCTACTTGCTTCAGTAAGCTTCTTTTTGGCTTTTCTTTTCGCTTTCGTTGTTGTGGATTCTGACTCGGATCACTCCCAACTTGAACTTCATCATTGTTGTTTTGATAGTGCTCGGCTTCATTGTACTCGTGATCATCAGTGAGAGGTGGCATATAGGGATTCTGATTCATGGTGTGCCACATTTCCTGTCATCAGGTGACCAACAAAAGCAACATGAGCAAGGATAGATGATCATACTCATGAAGTACCATGAGAGACAACTCACAACTTCAATATCTGTTGATCAAAGCACTACCCCCCTTAAGAAATGACCAACTAGAGAACACAAAAGGGTAGCTGCTTGCATATATTTCCAGCATGTTGACAGTCATAACCAACTTCTTATATCCCAGAGAAACTCATATGTAAGGGTAAGAACAAGAATTCTGAAATTTCTCGCGAGTAGCAAAATAGCAGTGCAGAGAAAAACAGCCATAACTCGAGCTCTGTTTAGCCAATGAGGTTGCAGTTTACCTTTCTGGAAAGCTTATGGAATCCGCTACAACTTTCATGTAGAACACTTTTCCAGATTCTGTATCTAAGGTCGTCTAAAACAGCAGACAACAGAAACTATTCTAGATTCCAGACAGCACGGATGCATCAACTTGTGAATTCATAACTCCAAAACAAACAGCTATCAGGATGGTTCTTGCGCTCCGATAAAGATCATGAACCCTACTTGTGTCCAGAATTGTTCCATGATTTTTGAACATCCACAAACAGAGATATAAGCTGACAAAGACAGACTGCTCTGGAAGGATAGGATAGAGGGAACAGAAGAAACAGAAACCCAACCTTCTATGCAAAAACCTATCAAAACTAAACCTAAATGAGATTGTGAGGAAACCCACAAAAATCATTTGCACTCATTACAAAGATCCCAAACAAACATTATCATAATGTCAACTCAACAGAGCAATAAAGGTTCACACTTCAAACAGTGACTCAACTTGCGCTACTATCGTCTTCTTCTTATAGGGGCAAAGACTCTAAGTGATGAAGGACGGCCCGATCTTCCGTGAGGTAGCGATAGGTTCGATTGGTGGAGAACTCGACGTTGGCGATCCGGCTTCAAATCAGACACGATTCGAACCCTGCAACCGTTACACCACTGCTCGTTGGTTATACCAAGCACAACTTGATTGACCTCGCCAAGAAGGCTAATCCTGCAAGCGAATCGAAGAAGAAGAACACAGCAAGAAGGTAAAGCACGCAATCTGAAATTGCAGATATGAATATCACGAATATAGAGGGGTTCAAGAACTCGGTTCCAAAGGACTAATCGACACAGTGGAGGAGATCAAGAACGGGGGCCCTGGATCACTGTAAAAGGATTTGTCACCACAGTTACAATGAACGATTCCGTTTCTCGGTGGAAAACTAAACTCAAAACAAAACCCAAGACCTAACGACGGCGGCGGCGGCGGCTAAATATAGGGTTTAGGTCGTCGCCCCTGCTGGACGCGCCCCTAATGGGCTCTAAGACGATACACGGCCCAACGGACCAAAATACGGTGACGCAGCACCCTGGCAGATTCTGGACGCTGACTTGTTTCGACGATTCCCGTTGACTCCGGACGTATTTTGACGTGATTCCAAAGCCATTGGTTAGCTTATCAATTATCTTTCCAAGCATATCTGGTTCGTCGAAAACGGAGTCCGTATGCATCGGGGCGTTGATTTTACTCGGGACTGCTCCTGAATTCCGAGGGTGACGTGAACGTGAAAATGAGTTGGAGTCGGATTGCAACTTGGGGAAGACCATGGCGTCGGTGAGTCCAACTTGGCGATGTCTCATCATCCTCCCCTTCTTGAATTGGAGTTGTCCGCGACTCCATGTCATCTCCAAGCTCCTGCAAAAGGTTAGTGACCGCACAATGCGAAACACAATGTATAGAATCATGTGCAGCACACTAACATGTCGAGAAAGCATAGTATAACAAGGAGCATCATTAGTATCACATAACGCAGCAGTAGTAGAAGTTGTAGCAAGAAAAACACCTCCTTTAACTTAATCTCATTATTGTTAGCAATATTTGTTGGAGGTTTTTTTTATTTTTAATCTCTTTAGCATGTTTAATAATATCCGTAGGAGACAAAGGCAGCAAAGTAATTTTCTTGTCCTTATGTATGATAGTGTATGTATTAGTTCTACCATGGTGTTAAAGCATCATTATCAAATTCCCATGGGCGACCTAACAAAATAGAACAAGCTTGCATAGGGACAACGTCAAAATCAGCAGTATCATGATAAGAGCCTGTGAAAAAGCTAATGCGTGCTGATTTAGTTACCTTAGTCATACCATTATTATTGAACCATTGAAGTTTATATGGATACGAATGTTGTCGTGTGGTTAAGCCAAGCTTCTCAACCAAATCCGAACTCACCAAGTTGTTGCAACTCCCGCTATCAATGATGGTGAGAACACGACAACCCTGCACAATGATGAGATACATGTGGAACAAATTGTGGCGTTGGATCTTCATCTCTTCTTCTTCATGTCCCACACGTGTACTCAACACTCGCTGCACAAGAAGACTAGGATAATCCGCAGCAGCAGCCACAGAGTCAATGGTGATGGTCTCCTTGTCGTGATCGTCCTCGATGGAATCTGCAGCAATGTTAGCAGCAAGAGCTAAATCATCTTCAACATCACTAGTACTTACATATCCATCCTCGTAGCAATGAAAGCACGACGACTGGGGCAATCCTTCATGACATGTCCCATGCCTTTGCATCGGTGGCAAATGATTGTAGAGCTAGACGAGGAAGATCTAGTAGAAGCACCCGAAGTGGCACCTTTCTTGAATTGTGGAATCTGCACACTAGACAATTTACTTACCTCGGAAGGTGTAGACGCTGTGGGCTGTGGTGCAGCAGGAAGCTTGGGCGTCTCCGGCTCGGAACGTTGCTGAAAGTCCTCCCAGTGTTATACCTGAAAGGTTGGTGTTGTTTGCGTCCCTGTACTTCTCGTTCAGCTTTAAGAGCAAGATGATATAATTGGCTGAACCTAGTCCAATCTTTGTAATCAAGAATATCCTGGATATCACGATTTAAACCACCAAAGAATCTAGCACTAGCATCATCATCATCTTCATGTATACCACAACGTGCTAAACCAATAAGCAATTCTTGATAATATGCCTCTACTCCTTTATCACCTTGTTTTAAAGTTTGCAGTTTCAAACGTAGATCACGTTGGTAATAAGGAGGAACAAAACGAGATTTCATGCGTTGCTTTAAAGTATTCCAAGTTTGAGGCACAGCAGCAGCATTATTAGCATTGCAAAGATCACTCCACCAGAATAAAGCAAAATTAGTAAACTCACTAGTAGCAAGTCTAACTCTATGCTCAGCAGGAACATTATAAGAATCAAATTTTTGTTGAACAGTAAGTTCCCAATCTAAATATGTCTCTGGATCCATATTACCAGCAAAGGAAGGTAGGCTAAATTTAATTTTAGCAAAAGGATCATTATTATTATTATTACCTCCCATACCGCGACGATTGAAGTTGAGGCGGCGACGAGGACCAGCATCAGCATCCGCATCGTCATCACCAAAAGCATCCGCATCTTCGTCATCACGATTTGGTTGAGGGCGTTGCTCAAGCTGCGTAATGCGGTTGACCAGATTGTTCAGTTCGTTGCGTGTCAGCTCGGTCATAAGATTGCGTTGTTCATTCATGAATGTCGTAAGCTCGCCTTGGACACGCACTCATTGAAGTCCGTCGGAATTCCTGCCATTGTTAGAAGATAGAAAAAATACAACAGCAAAGGATTATCCCTATCAACTAAAGGAACCAAGTGGTGGTGGTAGAAGTGGAACTGGAATGCAAAATCACAGGCGGCTTACCACCGTCTTGCCTGTATTCTTACCAACGCCAAACAAGATCAAACCAAAGTGACGAAGCAATCTGTTGTTGAGCGTGGGTAACAGTTGCAAGATAAACCTGTGCTGACAGAAGTATATGTGGAGCTATAGGTAGGCACAATATGACAGCAAGGATTAGCAATTAACGAAAGCAGATTAGCAAAGTTCAATAAGTATCCAAAGCACAAGTCACAATTGCTGGCTAAGACGTGTGTAGACGTAGCGCAACAAGATGAAACAAAGAACGATGGAAAGAACTCACAGAACAAGCAAAGAATCTGAATTTTTCTTTGTCCTGAATTTTCCCTTGATTTTCCAAAAAGGTACTAGTAGGAATCAAACTTTTTTATTTTTCACTTTTTTTTATATTTTTCCTTGAACAAGGATCACAAAAGATGTAACCACAAAATTGGCGCCTGCAACTGAGGTCGGATGTGGTCTACACAAAATCAGCAAGTTCTCTGAAAAGCGTGCTGAAACCTTGTCAATTTTTTTATTTATTTTCCCGATTTTTTTTGGCAATTTAGAGGGACCAAACAGGGCGAAGCCCAGTTTGGGTGAGGTCCAAACGGTGTCAAGAATCGCCACAAAAAAATTCAGATTTTTCGGACAAACGAGCGAAAAGTTATGTCTGTTTTACCGAATGTACCTCAAGTTATGTTTTCTGGAAGGCACCACAAAAAATCGGCAGTAAGAGCAACTCGGCAGCGGCAGTTAAGGCAAAGCGACCCGAAACTCCAACACCGATCACAAGATCATGCGTCCTTGTGACTAACAACAGAGGTAGATGCCAGATGATGTGTAAGGAGGGCTGCGATGCAGGCAAAAATTAGAGCGGTTGGCAACCTGTCTAGGGTTTGCGCGGCGGCGAGAAATTACACAAGGCGGCTAGCGGGCAAGTCGAGTAATGTGGTGGCTTCGACTTGTTGTTTAGGAACGGTGGATGGGATAGCGGCGAAAACAAAGAAACAGCAACGGGCACGATGAACTACGACGACGAACACAACCTAAACCAGCAACAAGACTCGACCACGGACACAAACTCAACAAAGCGAATCTGAAACGAAATTGCAAAGGCACAAAAGGCGATAGGACAGCGGAAATTGAATATTTTTTGGCTTTTTGTGGACTGTAGGTAATAACAAATATGAATCTAAGGGCAAACGAGATTATACCTCGCGGGAAACCTGAAAAATCCGATACCAATTGATGAAGGACGGCCCGATCTTCCGTGAGGTAGCGATAGGTTCGATTGGTGGAGAACTCGACGTTGGCGATCCGGCTTCAAATCAGACACGATTCGAACCCTGCAACCGTTACACCACTGCTCCGTTGGTTATCAACCAAGCACAACTTGATTGACCTCGCCAAGAAGGCTAATCCTGCAAGCGAATCGAAGAACACAAGCAAGAAGGTAAAGCACGCAATCTGAAATTGCAGATATGAATATCACGAATATATTAGAGGGGTTCAAGAACTCGGTTCCAAAGGACTAATCGACACAGTGGAGGAGATCAAGAACGGGGGCCCTGGATCACTGTAAAAGGATTTGTCACCAGTTACAATGAACGATTCGTTTCTCGGTGGAAAAAACTAAACTCAAAACAAAACCCAAGACCTAACGACGGCGGCGGCGGCCTAAATATAGGGTTTAGGTCGTCGCCCCTGCTGGACGCGCCCCCTAATGGGCTCTAAGACGATACACGGCCAACGGACCAAAATACGGTGACGCAGCACCCTGGCAGATTCTGGACGCTGACTTGTTTCGACGATTCCCGTTGACTCCGGACGTATTTTGACGTGATTCCAAAGCCATTGGTTAGCTTATCAAATTATCTTCCAAGCATATCTGGTTCGTCGAAAACGGAGTCGTATGCATCCGGGGCGTTGATTTTACTCGGGACTGCTCCTGAATTCCGAGGGTGACGTGAAAACTGAGTTGGAGTCGGATTGCAACTTGGGGAAGACCATGGCGTCGGTGAGTCCAACTTGGCGATGTCCTCATCACTAAGCTCCACTTCTGACGAAGCAAGAAGGTGGCAAGAGAGGAGGACTTTAAAAGAATATCAAGACAAGGAGTGTGGATGGAAACAAGATTTAAAATTAAGAACAAAGAGGAGATAAATAACAAGGGTAGAAGATACAAATAAAAGAGAAGAAAATACCAAGGTTGATAGAACAAGGGTTCTATAGAAATATTCAAAAGCTTAAAACGACCAGTTTTCTAACTAGGCTTGCGTCCTACAGTCAGCATTGCTTGATACCACTTGTCACACCCGGTTTAAGGACAAAAACCAGGTATACACCATATGTGAGCCCAGGAAGTCAAATCTCACATATAGCCACAAATAAAGGGTAATATCGAAAGACAATGCTCATATATAACGTATAAACACAAAGAAATTAACCTCAAGGAGCAGACAGCGGAAAGACACTCTGATCTTCAGATGGAGACACCAAATTCACAGGGAACAACTGACTGGTTGACCACAAGCCTAAGCTATGCCTAGCACTTCCATCGGCCTTCTAGGAAACTCATCTGTGTCATCACCACGCTTCTGCTGCAAGACTCTGATGGAGACTGGGGTGTGGGGGAAAAAGCAAGAGTGAGTCCATGTCGAACTCCACAAGTATAGCAACAAGTGATATAGATTCCAAGTTTCATGATCAATGTAACATAACTAATGAATAGCATAAAATGGTAAATAATGAACATGTAACCAACAAAAGTCATAATCTTAATGTAAAAGGTCTGCAAGGCCGCTCGTGACCGTGAGCACGGCTGATATATCGTTTAATAAACTTTGCACAAAGGTGTACACTTTCACTGTGAGACGTGAATTGCCCTTTCGCCCAGGTGATCAGCCTCTTAACTCACTTCCAAGGAAAGTCGGCAGGGTTCACGATGAAGCTTTTCAAAGGTTCGTCTAACAAGTTAGGGCCGCTAGGTTTCATTAGTCAGTCTGGGTGATTCAACCAGTCAAAGGGAATCCCCAGTCTGCTATCCCCCATTTGCGCCACAAGGGTAACCTCTAACAAGCTAGAAAAGGTCCTCATACTGAGCTAAAGCCAGAGCCATATAACCCCCATCAGTTGCACTGTAAAAACCGAAGGCACTTGTACAGATAATTTCTTAAGTTGCTAGCAAGTCATTTTTATCATTCGATGCATACATTAATTAAGTAACATGATCATGATTTGCGAAGAGAAAACTCGATTGCTATACTTGCCTTAACTCAAGATCCCTTTTCTGTTGACTTGTATACTTCCAAAGGTTGACTCTTGATCTTGAACTCTTGATCACAAAACTTCTTCTTGATCACCAACGCATATCTCACCGACTGGACATTCGATCACAGGACACACACAAGCATCCAATACCAATCATGCAAAGCAAAACAAAGCCTATAATTAGAACAGTACATCAATCATAAGAAAATAAGATAAAGAGTTTTGAAAACTGATCAAGTCCTCATACGATCACAGACACGAAGATCACGCTAAACAGAACTATAACGGAAAAGATATGAATTAAAAAAGATTAAAGACGCTAATTACTAGATTAGATTTAACTCAAATTTTATTACTGAAAACAGTACTGAAATTTGTTTAGTTTGAAAGAACTTTTCGAAACGAATCTAACACAAGTTGCACGGATCAAATCGGAGCTAAAACGTTGGTTTATAAGCATTTTATCTCAGTTGGCAAACTTGTAATAAAAGAAACTATTTTCGGCATTTAAAATAAAAGGAAACGGATTTTTCTCGGAGCTGGACTGCGCCTCGATTAAACAGAAGCACAGGGGGCTTAAAGGAAGATTCTCAAGACTCAGGGAATAGCACCAAAGGGAGTGCGGGTTGATTATCAAGTTTTCCAGGGGCTCTTTAACAAAATATCCCACGAAGGGTATCGTCCACTCGTGGCCGTCGGATCGAACACCGACGGTTGGGATTAGACCCAGGGACGCGCGCGCACAGGACGGGCCGACGGCGCGCTCACGCCGCGACGTCGCGGCTTCCCGCGCGACGCCGTGCGCGCAACCGCCATGGCCGGCGCGACGGAGCTCGCAGGCTTGGCCGACGGGCTCAACCCCGGACACGCGAAGGGGTTGAGAGGGGGCGGGAATTAGTGGCAAAGCTCACCGTGGAGAAATGAAGTGGAGATGGTGCACGGGGACGGCGGATGGTGGCGAAGGACGGCGAGCGACGGCCGGCGGAATCCCTATCCAAAGATGTCGGCGGTTAGGGCAACAGAGTTCAAGGGAGAAAGGGAGGAGGGGTTTGGCGGCACCGTTAGTGCGACGCGAAGCTCGGAGATGTGTCAGATGGGGTCAGAGAAGGCGGGCACGGCCTGACGGCGGGGCAAGGTTCCAAGCGACGCGGTGGCGTGCTCGGCGCGGCGGGACGGAGCTCTGCGCTGAGGTGCGGCTTCTGCAGAACGGCGTGGAGTGGCGAATGGGAGAAAGGGGGTGCGGGCGCTGGCGCACACACTAAATAGCCGAAGGAGGGGGAGGGGGAGCGGGACACGACGGGGGAGCGGGCTCGGGCGGTTGCCGCTCGGTGCAAAAGACGAGCTGAGCGGGAGGTGGGGGAGAACCGCCTGACGTGTGGGGCCACGGTGTCAGCGTCCGGGGGAAGGGAGGAGGCGCGGCCCGCGGTTGTCAACGCCGCGGTGGCATGGGCCGGCCTGCTGGGCGCGAGCGAGAGAGGAGAAAAGGAGGGCTCGGCCCAGCGGGAGGGAAGGAGAAGAGAGGGAGGGATTGGCCGGCTGGGCTGATGGGCCACCAGGCCGCTTGGGCCGAAGCAAAGGAGAGGGGGAGAAAGAAAATAAACCTCTTCTCCATTTTGTTTTCAAAGCTTTTCAAACCACTTTCAAAACCAATTTGAATTCAATTCAATTTTGACCAAACCACTCATCTCCAGAAATAGGATGCATCAGCATGAATGTCACATCATGTTGCTAACTTGGTTTTAATTTTGTGAAAATTATTTAATCCTAGATTAAATGCACACCAAAAATTAAAATAAAACATTTTCACCTATTTTTAAATTTGGTAAATTTTAGGGTGTCACAAAACATCAGTGGTTTGATAAACTTGATATACAAGTGTGAAGTGAAAGTGTTATCAAGATCTTTTCTCGTTTCTCTCCTGTGCTCTGAGTCTCTTCCGAATCTCGGGACGAGATTCTCTTAAGGGGTAGATTTGTCACACCCTAAAATTTGCATTTCTTAAATTAGAGTTAAAATGATTTATTTATGAATTTTTGTGCTCATAAAATATAGGGAAATAAAAATTTTCTCTAAATTAAAATTTATCCTAGGGTTTTAGAAACATGTTTGTGCATTCATGTTGGTGCATTTGAGTTTTTGTGATGAGTGGTTTTTGCTAAAATTCTATTTGAGTTCAAAATGAATTGCAAACAACTTGAAAAATGAATTTTATGTAAAGGGGATTTGAAAATAAAGAATTTATTTTTCTGTTTTCAGAAAGTTTGGAAAGTTTAAAGTTTCAAATCTTTCTATTTCTCTCCAAAGATTCAAAATCAAATTTCAAAAGGAATTCAAATTTTGGTTTGAAAAGGCTTTGAAAAGGTTGAGAAATAGAAATGAAAAGGCAATCCTCCTCTCTCTCCTCTCCCCCTTCAGTTTTGGCCCAAGCGGCCCGGTCAGCCGGCCTGCTTCCCCTCCTCCTCCGGCTTTTCTCCTCCCCTGCAGTGCAGTGCCGCTCCGTCCTTCTCCTTCCGCGTTTGGGCCGCATCCGCGTCCCCGGCCCAGTCGGCGTCTGCGCCCGAGCAGCTGCAAGCCCGCGCCCCTCTCTCGCCGACCGGTGGCCCCGCCCTGTCAGCCGTCGTCTTCCTCCTCCGACTCCTACTCGGTTACGAGCCCGAGCTCGAATCTGTTGCGCCCACGCCTCCTCCTTGCCTTGTTGCCTAATCCCGAGCCCCTATAAAGCTTCGTGACCCTCCGCCGCCTCTGTTCTTCCCAAATCACGAGCTCTCGTGCCCTAGTTCGACCAAGCCGCAAGCTCCGCCGCCCGCCGGATCCCGCCGCCGTTGTCCTCCTTCCCTGGGGCTCGATAGCCTTGCTAAGGTGGACTACAAGCTTCTTCTTGACGAGGCGAAGCTGCTCGACCCTTTTAATTTCGTTTTCTCTCGGTTTTTCCCTGACCCGACCTCGTCGTCGTTCGCAGAGCTCCGCCGACCGCCTCGCTGAGCAATACTCCCTCCTAGAGCCATCCCCGTCGTCCCCTTCGTGACTGGTGAGTCCGCCGCGAGCTCCCCTTTCGTTGGTGCCCCTCCCGTGGTCTCTACCGCCCTATAGCGCGAAAACCGAAAGCGCCGCCGTCTCCGGCCATGGCGCCGCCGCGACTTGTCCCCCCTCCTCTGCGCCGGCATAAAAAGCGCCGCCCCTTTTCCCTCTGTCTAATCTGGAGCGTCCATCTCAGATCTGACGCTCAGAATCCCGATCCCCTTCGATCGCAATTTTGCAAAAAGGCCATTACAATTTCTTGGGACTAAACCCGCGGTCCATCGTGCACTGTGCACTGTGTCTGCGCAAACTTTCTTCTAGGCTCCTCAGTTTTGTTCCAATTGAGGCGCAGTCCAGTCGATTCTGAAATTCGATTTAAATCAATTTAAACTCAAATTCAATTTCAAACTATTTGCAGATTTGCCACTGATTTCAAATGTCTGTAACTTCTCCGTTTTAACTCCGATTTGAACCGTTCAAGTTGCGTTAGACTCGTTTCGAAAAGTTCTTTCAAACTATATAACTTTCAGTACTGTTTTTCATAATTAAAATTTGTGTTAAATCTAATCTAGTAATTAGTGTCTTTAATCTTGTTTAGATCATATCTTTTTCGTTTCAACTCCGATTAGAGTGATCTTCGCGTCTGCGTGACCATAGTGAGCCGTAGATCAGTTTTTCAAAACTCTTTATTTATTGGTGTATTGTTCTAATTATAGGCTATGTTTGCTTTGCATGACTGCCTATGGATGCTTGTGTGGTGTCCTGTGATCGTATGTCCAGTCTGTGAGTTTACGTTGGTGATCAAAAAGAAGATCGTGATCAAGAGTCAACCTTTGGAAGTCTACGAGTCAACAGAAGAAGGATCTTGAGTTTAAGGCAAGTATAGAATGGGATCCTCCTTGATGTCCTAATAACCATAAATCACTGTAATCATCATGTGCATGTGTCTACCTTGATGCCTATTTAGATTTATCCTAGGTGTTGATCTTGTGCCTTGTTATCCTCGGTATGCATTGGGTAGAACTATGCTAGTGCTCAAATTAAACTCTGATCATGTGAATCTGAATTTAATGGTATAAGCAACTTGGTAAAATTGGCTTTTATAGCGACATGGTTTAGGAACTACTATAAGGGATCATCCGGGATAACAGTGCAACCATGGGAGTTATATGGCTCTGACCTTAGCTCAGTATAAGGACCTTTTCTAGCTTGTTAGTGGTTACCCGAAAGGGCGCATAAGGCGCTTGACGAGCTGGATTTAGGGCGGCTACTTTCACTTTGCCTGCGTGCCGCAAGGTTGAGAGACCCTTCTTCCCCTTGCCTTAAGACCTAGCGGCCCTAACTTGTTAGACGAACCTTTGAAAGGCTTTGCGTGTATCCTGCCTACTCACCTCGGAAGTGTTATGGGAGTAATTAACCCAGGCATCTGGATATCACGACTCATCGGGTAAAGTGTACAACCTCTGCAGAGTGTGAAACTGATATATCAGCTGTGCTCACGGTTACGAGCGACCTGGAATTCTTATGGTATAGTTGTTGCTATAAATGATGGTAATAATGATGATGATATTTATTCAATGGATACATGTTTACTTGATCATATGTTTAAATTGGGATGGTTATACTTTGATGCTACTTAATGCTAAAATTATGCCAACTAAAAGCTAATGCAGTTAAACCAGTGTCAGCCTTTTGAGCCTCATGAACCCCATGTTATATTTGTTAAGTACGAGATGTACTTATGCTTGTTTTACTTTTCAACACTTTGGAAAATCCCGGATTGGGTACCAGACTGCAAGAGTTGGAGATTTAGGCTTGTGATCAACCAGTCAGTTGTCCCTGTGAAGTTGGTGTCTCCATCTGAAGATCGGAGTGTCTTTCCGCGGTCTGCTCTTTAAGGTTATGTTCTTTTGTTTTTATATACGTTATATAAGAGGTGAATTGTCTTTCGATATTACCCTTTATTTGTGACTATATGTGAGATTTGACTTCCTGGGCTCACATATGGTGTATACCTGGTTTTGTTCATAAACCGGGTGTGACATTCTTGTTGGAGAGGATTCTCAATGACTGTTGGAGAGGATTCCCAATGACGAGGCTAGGGCATATGTTGCAAAGCTCAGTTCGATCATTCAGTTTTGATTTGGTTGTCTTTTGATCGAAGAATTCTCTCGCAAGATCGACGAGCTGCATGCAGTTCGCGCTCTCTGCTCTGTCTCTCTTTGCCTCCTAAAGCAGGTGCTGTCCACAGCTTAGATAATTGTCCTTGATCCGTGTCCATCACCAGCCAGGTCGTGTGTTTTTTTAGCGGTCCAAATCTTTCCAGCGCTTGGCTGCTCTAATTTCTTCGTTTCAACGACGACAGCGAACGACAGTATTAGTGCAGGGACAGGAGCTCGGTACCGTCCATGCATGCATCGTCAGGTTTGTATCGTGCTCGATTCATATTATTAAAAGCAGCATCCAGAAGCTATACTAGGCAAAGATGATGATGATTCAGTGCTTGTGCAATATCATTTTCATGCTATAGTGTTCTGTCTCTTATTTCCATTATTATTTCATCACATTTTGCTTGCATGGTTCCTTGCATTAGGTATAGTCTTTGTCTAGTCATCCGAGAGCTAGCTCGTTTATTGTGCGCTACTTTGGTTGTCCTCCTGCATCTTGGTCTTTGCAGCTGAACCTGTTGCTGTCCATTGTCTCCGTACTAGGTGTTCTCTCTTTGCATGTTGGTCTTTGCAACTGAACTGTTACTAACTTTGGCTTGTTTCGTTTCTAGGGGTAACCATAATTCCCTGTGATTGCTTGAGTGAGCGAGGTGTAGCTAACTTTTCTTTAATTTCCAGCCCTGCGCACTTGCTTCTCCGTCAGTAAAAGTACTCTTGAGTGTCTTGCTAGCTAGTTACCAGTGCTTAGCCGATTCTTTCAAAATGATATATACTCGGAGCGAGGCCTCCCGTTTCATTACGCGATGAAGTAGTAGTTTAGTGAGATGCTTTTTACGCTTTACTTCTTCAATGTGCTAAAAATACCTAACTGCTCCTACCTAGGGTGTGCAAGTCACTAGGATCTGATTGGTTGATCACACTAACTTGCATAGCATGTAGATCCTATGCAACATTTATTCCGCATTAGCCAACTTGCAGTTCTTTGTTGGACTAGATAGGCAGTTGTATATATATTATTATGCACGTAATTAGTTTCCATGCATAGGCATATGAGAGTGCAAATGTATGTGAGTCACTGCACAAGCGGGTACAATGTAGTTTTGCATAGCTGGATACACCTAAATTTGGGGAAATAGTGGGATGCAGAACAATGCTGCTTCGAGGATAATGATATGCTACATAACACTCTATACAAGTAACCAATTAAGTCTAGTTTGCATTATGGTACCCTTGAGAAGAGGTACTGCATGCAAGCAATCAGACCCTAATGAACATGTGTCACACCTTAACAGATAGAAAAGAGAACTGTTTATTAGTTGGATTTGGATATATGTCATGTTATTTTTCTGGTGAGGAACTTTTTTGTCAGCTCCCAATCATCCCTCTCTGATCGTTTGTAGCTAAGTAGAGTAGCTTGTAGTTGTAACTAGTTGTAATTGGTTTACTATCTTGCTCTCTAGTTGTGGTAGTAGTGGTTGCTAGGTTGCTTGTTTGCATCAAAAGCAACCTTAGAGATCTAGCAACTAGTATTGTTAGGAGGCTTGCTTGAGGTGGTATAGAGCTAGAGCAATTTGCTAAGTGCGGTCTCATTTACTGATCAAAGTTGCTCACAAATTATTATAAGCTACTGACTTCCCTCTAGCCATTTGGATCTTTTTAAAAGTCCTCACACAATACTAGGTTGGCCACCAGCGATGTTATCGACGGTCATGTTGGCTTTCAACCAAATCAAAACCTAACTCGGTTTTTGAATGCTAGGTGAATTGGGCTCCTTGGGCTTGACAAGAACTGGACACCTACAGACTGAGTCATGTGACTGAGGAAGGCTCCGAGGACTAGAGTTAAGACGTTCCTCTTATTTACTTACATGTGGTGAGGTGTGCTAGCCTATTAGGGTATTTGAAACCGAGTTCGATTAGAGGAGTTCAGATTTGTCTATGTCCAAGTCTAGATATCCAATATTTGATACTATATTTGTATAAGAATGCTCAAATCATGTATTTATGAAGTCAATATTCAAACATATTATATCCGCCGACATAGCGATACAATGCAATTCTAAATATAGTACTACGTCAATGCTAAAAAAACTACAGTATGAAGTCAAATTGATGGGCAAGGTCGCTTAATCTTTAGTTAGGTTGAGATAACTCTCGATTTGGTGCAGGCTTAACACACACGATTAGGCTTCCAATCACAAAGATCCAAATCCTACACTTGCAATACTACTTTTACTTTGGTTATCAACCAAGCGTGCACCATCTTGTTGACCTCTACCGTGAAGGCTAATCGTTGCCTGTAAATAAAAAACAACACAAGCATGAACAAGAGATACAATATAAAAATATTACTAAAATTGGATTAAGCACTTGAAGTTGGGGTCTCACAAATCAATGAACGGCAACGGTTCAATCACATATTAATCTAAGCAAAGCATAAACCCTGACTTGATCGAGCGACAACTACTAAATCTATACTATTAGGGGTGTCCAAGATGTGCCTCTAACGTACTTGAACATGATATACGATCCAAAAGATACGAACATGATATCCTGATACATTTTTGACATCCACTTATTTTAGTGATTCGTGTTGAATCCAATGGAATTCGACATGGGACCATTGACATCATTTGAAAGTTTATCTCTTTAGCTTTCGATGCATATAAATAGTTGAACATGAACTCTATATGCAATGTGGACATTGATTTTAGTGTGGCCTGCTACCAGAGTCCAAGGTCGGCCCCACCTTTATATGGATTGGGTCTCCAACTTGGCTTCGACACCCATGACCGTTTTCTTCATCTCCATGCCTTTATCCAAGTATTTCTCGATCATCTCACGAGTTCCTAAGAATTATAATATTATTTAATAAAATCTATAATCAAAATCAAGAAACGAATTACTTATAGGAACGAGCTCGCCTAGAGATTTAGGGTGTAGCTTAATTAGATCCTTTGACTGCTACTATTTTTCCAAGCTAGAAACCAAGGGGATACATATGTTTGGTTGGTGGGCGAGATCACCTCGTAGCCTATGTGGTGCGAGCGAGTTTTTCCTTGCTTATTACATACGTGGGTGATTCAATTGTCTAACTCAAGCTGGCAAGGTTAGCCTTGTCCATGGCGACCCTAGGTTCTCCATTTTTCTTAATAAACCTACAGTAACCCAAGACTAAATTGCTCCATGCATCATTAGTGGCTCACTGATGGCCCCTCTTAGGGTGTTGTTTAAGCTCCACCATTGCGATGAAAGGAACCAAGTATGCCCTTAGTTCTCATGCTCAAACTATAATTAGATATTTAGATCTTGCATAGACACTTGAGGAGTAGTGTTTTGTGTATCTAAAGGAGTTATGCTCTCATCATAAACTGTTCTCAGTTTGGCCAAATTTATACAAAATACACTAACATTTATTATATCAAAGTATAACTAATTTATAATATGGATTTTCATACTATGTATTTGGAATATAAATGTTGATATTATTCTCTAGATAGAGTTCAACTTTAAATAGTTTCACCTAGATCCAACCTAGAATTTCTTTTTTGAGTGACCAATGGAGTAAAGCGTATACAATATTTTATTTTTCTATTTTACTTGATCCATAATACCCTTTCTAGAATTTGATAAATGATTTATGCCGGTCAGCCCTGGGACCTTAGTTCCTCCTCCGGAGAGGTTGGGGAAACACGGATGAATGGTAAGGGCGGAAATAAAAAAAAATCAATCATGTGCATGAAAGAATGGAACAATATAAAAGAGAAGACAAGGAGAAAAACATCAGATAGTTACGGGAGGGTCATGACCTACCCTACCTGCTTGGATTGGCTCCCCATTGTTGTTACCCATTTTGATCAGTCTGATTTGAACTCCTAAATATTAAGAAGAAACGATTATAACGTTTATATTATTTAATTAGGGAAGACTGCACATTTAGCGGTGGCCTTCTCCAGAAACTATAAAAAAAATCTATAGCAGACATAAAGGAAGCTATTTCATTTACCAGTTTGCAGAAAATAAAAGAAATGTCAATAAATCATACAAACATTTAACTAAAGAAAAATTTATAAACACAAATACTCAAATACATGTATAGGTTCTATAAGAACATGTCTCTGACACTACTGGAAACTCAAAATTCTTGTCGGTAGAAAACGGACAGCAAAATACAAAAAACCATCAGAGATAAGTAAAAATAATTTACTATCGATATACCGACAAGAAAATTCCGACAGGGCTAAAACGACAGTGAAATACAATTTTCTTGTCGGTTTTTTATTTCCCTATCGGGTTGACATTTTTTTTGTCGGTAAGTCGTCGATAGGAAAATTATCGGTCGCCAGGTCTAAAGATATATCCCTGTCAGGATATGACGACAGAAAAATCTACTGTACCGACAGAGAATAAAATTTTCTGTCAGTTTTGCACATCAAGAAATAGAGCTTCGACTGCCAGGAAATATTTGTTTTTCCATCGTCAACAGCCCGACTGGAAAAATATAATTTTATCTGTCGACTTTATCCTGGCAGTAAATTACAACATACCCATAGGAAATATATTTTCTTCATTGATACTTATTAGGGCTCACAAGAACCTAATTTTATACAAAATTCATGATAGCAGTACATGCACAAACATGATATTTCATATAAACATCCACTAGTACATGCACAAACAAATTAAGTGCCCACAGTTGAGATGAACAACCACCAATTAAGATGCTTATAGGTCATGCATCCACAACTACATAAATAAGATGTCTACATGTCTTGTATCTCCAGCTACATAATTTCACAGAAGCATCCACTAATTGATAAGTCTTTTTCCCAAAAGCTAGCATCAACTTTTTAGTTATACCTTTGCTATCTAAAGGTTAGAAGTAATAACTACCAACAGCTTCTACGACAAACACATAGTGGCATTATTGTCTGTGATGAGTCCCACTATCATGCATAGTGTCCACTATGGTGGTTTACTGTTTCCAATGCAGCTCTATATATGGCATTGGGATTGTCTTCATCGTGACCATCTTTGGTATATCATCATTAGTTGATTCCAAGCCAACATGAGAAGAACCAGTGACCTATATATATGTAGAGAAATTTAGTTAGGTTGATACAAGGTAGTAGTAGTAATCTTCTAGATGCTAACTGCAGCCACTAAGTAAAGACATTCCAGATGGATGCAAAGAGATTAATGTACCACCAATGTCAGTAACTGTACTTGTACCATATATAGATCAAAGCATACACTCAGAACACTAACAAAATTCAAATGATGCTCACAAAATATGTATAATAAACCATGAATATTGAAGGTTATGAAACCTTCAATATTCAATGGTTTATATACATATTTTATTAAGTAAAGAGCATAACAGATAGGCATATATTGTAGTCATCTAGAAATATTTGCCTCGGTTAGTATTAGTAGTGCAAAAAATATTTCATGAGTAAACCAAAAGTGGAAGCCAATGTGTTATAACGTACAATAGCGAAACAGTTGGCAATATCATATCATAGCAGTAGACCTATGAAAAAAAGCTATATCAGGCTATTTAACGGTGAGAAGAAAAGACTACCTAGCAAACAAATTAAGGCCCCCATCCATTTGTTTTCCTCTTCTTTCACAAATATGATATCTAAGAGCACATGCAGCAAGCGGAAAGGTCTACACATACGAGAAAGAAGGGAGACGAGGAGGAGAGAACCAAGGACATTTGGAAGGATCTCATCATCTCAATGTATACTCAGTACATTCTTCTAACATAAGCCTTACACCTAACTTCTATTTGATCTTGTGGACACAAGTTATTGGCACTTTTGTACCTCAGCACATAATATGCAAATACTGGCATTTAAAAGTGTTTGTAGATAGTAGATAGCTTGTATGTGTGCAGTAGAGGCAAGATTTAGATGATTAAATAGCTCCAAAATAACATTGAGTGGAAACGCTAGCTTAGAAGCATGCAGAAACTCGACGCTCGGTGCGCACACTCTCGTTGTCATCGATGCACGCATCTGATGGCCATAACATCGTTGGAGATGGAGACGATGCTACCCCACTCCGGCGACCGCAACACCACCACCCCTAACCCTACCTTCTTCCCCAACTTCGAAGACTGCACCACCACCACCCCAACCCTAACTTCGGCAAACTTAGAAGAGCAGGATTCGGGGGAGGAAGGATGGCCATGTGTGGTGGGCACGGTGGTGGTAGGGTGGGTTAGGGTCCCTGACGATGGTGGAGATGGTCGAGCTAGGTCGAGGCAGGGGCACCATAGCCAGAGTCCACCGGAGGTCACGATGGCTACATGCAGGAGGGGGGGCAGGAGGTTTGTTGCGGGCGGTAGGGCGTGGACAGTGCTCCACGGCCGCCGTGGCCATGGTCGCGGAGCTCTGATGACACCTTACCGTCCACAGTAGGACGTGAAAGGTCCTAAATGGCTAGAGGTGGGTGAATATCCTATAAAAATTCTACAACAACACTAAGCAACTTGGTTAGTAAACTAAATGGCGAAGCAAAGGTTGCTCTATCTCTAGGTCAAAAGCAAGCCTCCTATTGACAATTCTAGTTGGCTATGATTTCTACTATCACACTAAGGCTATGTTGCTACTTTACAACTAAAAGAGCTAGTGATCAACTATAGTTACAACTACACAAGATATACAAAGTTAGCTAGCTACACGAAGATACATCATCACTTGCAAGAGTATAGCATAAGTAAGTCCAGTGAGAAGGGTGGATTATACCGAGTCAGGCAAGTGATCAATAAGAAATGTACTAGTGAAAACCACGGAGACAAGATGACACAATGATTTTTCTCCGAGGTTCACTTGCTTGCTGGCAGCTATGTCTCCGATCCATGTGTCACGAGCTAATGCACTCAGTCCCGAGCTAATTGGCATCACCGACACCACAAACCAAGAGGGTCACAACACCACACCACAATGATCACAAGCTACGAGCATACCACTAGAGTTACCTTTCACGATCTCCCGCGGGGAAGTACAAGAAGCCCCTCACAAGTCACTGATCAGAGCTGGAAACAATCACCAACTTCCGCTCAATGATCCTTGCTGCTCCAAGCCGTCTAGGTGTCGACAAACACCAAGAGTAACAAGAGAAATCCGCAGCGAAACACGAACACCAAGTGCCTCTAGATGAACACACTCATGCAATGCACTTGGCTCTCCAATCACTCTTAATATGATGAACCATCAATCAAATGGAGTGGGAGATGTTTGGCTAGGCTCACTATAGAGTTTTTTGGCAATAAAAAATGTCCAAGAGAGTGAGCCCAAACCGCCACATGCCTTATATAGAGCCCCCCTAAAAGAGAGGGTCGAAAACCCCCTTTTCTCTCAAATTCTGCGGGGCCATCGAATGCTCCGATGGTTTTACATCGGACGCATGCCCAGCGTCCGATGCGTGGATGAACGCCTTGTGTCCCTTTCCATTCAACTGCAACCGCTAGATCCCAACGGCTAGAACCACTCGAGCGCTGTTAATGTTGCATCAGACGCTACATCGAACGCACCGACCCAGCGTTCGATGACCTGTTAGACTTCACAACGGCTAGACGCGCTTACATCGGACGCTCGCACAGTGCCACATCGGACGCTACAGGACCAGCGTCCGATGTCTATGCAGAGAGCATCCAGAATCCTCCCGCTGACATCGGACACGTCCGAGGCACTCACATCAGATGCAACCCAGCGTTCGATGCTCCTCTGAGAACAGCCCTAGGACACGTCATCAACATCGGACTCAGCAATCGTGCTTTCCCAGCGTCCGTTGCCTGCGTCCGATGCTACTCAGTCAGCTCAGCTACACTAGGGTTTACCATCAGACGCTAACCCCAGCATCCGATGCCTATCAAATCAGCGTCTGATGCTCCTCAGAGAGCACGAAATCAATCTCCACTTCATCCCTTGTGCATATGTGTTAACTCCATCAAGTTTCCACTACTTGTGCACGTGAGTTAGCATTTATCAAACACCTTTCCAAGGGATGTTAGCATACACTAGATTCTAAATGCATATGCAAAGTAAGATCATCTAGTGGCACTTTGATAACCGTATTTCACAAACGAGTTTCTCTCCTCTTTATAGTACGACTATCAATCCTAAATGTGATCACACTCTCTATAGTGTCTTGATCACCAAAACAAAATGACCCTATGCATATACCTTTGCCTCTGGCCTATTTTGTTTTTCCCTATCTTTTTTTCCAAGCATTGGAGCCTTCGATCACCATCACGTGGACATCACCATTCATCTAGCTCCATCACTTGGTGTTGGACCAACCTATTTATACATACTTAAGCATAGGGTTAGTCCAAATAGGTTTCATCAATTATCCAAAACCAAACCAGGGCTTTCAGGATGGTGGTAGGTTGGGCGGTGGGAGGTGGTGGGGGCTACTCGCGTTGGATTTGAGGGGCGTCAATGGCAGCATCAGCGGAGTCAGAGCCGAGCAGGGTGAGGAGACAGCGGGGAACGACATGCAGGTCAAGTGTGGGAGGAAGGAGGCATGTGTGAGTCGAGCGACGAAGGAAGAAGATAAGTTGAGGAAGGAAGAAGCGTGTGACCAAAAACTAATCCACATTCGCACACGGAGAATAGTAAGTCCGAACATTGATACATTCAATTTAATTTTTGGTGTGGGTTCTACTTTTATAAAGCATGACAAAATAGCATGGCTATATCTATCTATGGAGGCTTATATTATGTCATTAATTATGGGTAAAAACAAAAAAAAGTTTGTAGGCACCTAAGGCAAGAAGCTCCTAATTCTAAAAAGCAGTTGCACTTGATGTTGTGAGGCCTAATCCCATTGTATCTATAACTCTTATAAAATAAAACTCCACTAACTACTTCTCTCAACGTGCAAGCTATCCACCTTATCAGTCCACTATCGGATGTATTTATAGTCATACTAACTATTTCTCTCAACATCAAAGCTATCTATCTCACCAGTTTACTAGGAGATGTATTTATGACCAACTAGCATTTGCAATTATGATCTATATGTTATATCGACCACATCATCCACTAACATGCATTTAGTTATCCATATGTACCATATCATTCACTAACATTAACTTATAATTGATTACCCTTGTTGATCATCAGCATTTTCTGCATTAACGTGCAGGGCATCTCTCTGTTGTTCCTCATTTCCTAGTAGCCTATATTGGTTGTGAAGTTGACCCAAGTGACACATGTATGATTATGGTTGATGGGTTGAGTACACAAGTTTAGGAGGGTGGAGGGCAACTTATAATCCTAGTTGTTCTAAACGTAGCACCTCTGAATTAACCTTTTTACACGAAACAAGGACGAAAGTATAAGAAAAGTATTAATACAGAGTCAGGCCAAATAAATAGTTTTTGGATGTGGGGGTATTACATAGGCGGCTCTGTATGTGCCCTCTAGCACGTCAGACATGGTGGCAGCATGGCACGTCAGCCACGTCAGGTTCGATGGTGTGATAGAACGGTTTCACCGCGCCATGAAAATAGACGCGGTCAAACGTCAGATTATAAAAAAGTCAACCGTGTAAACTTAAAAAACATTTAAAAAAAGTTTAAAAATCTCCTTTGTCTCTACGTTCTTAGGCGTAGCGTACACTCTTCCTTCCATGAATTCGCTTAGGCGTAGCGTACAACTCTTCCTCCATGAATTCGTGGCTGGTCCCCCAGTAATGGGTTAGGTTAGAGTCAGAAAACGTAGGCGAAGATCACAATACAGACTCTACCATAGAGTCTAAGTCTATTTATTATCTCGAAGATATTATAGATATGAAGTTTAAATAAGATTTGAAATCTTGGTTTTCTCTCTCTCATCAATAAATATAATGTCACATCATTAAAATACTATAAATAGAAAGATAATAGATAGATTTAGATTTTATGGTAGAGTCTGTATTGTGAAGGTCCTAATATAGCAGACGTAGTAGATGAGACAGCAAAGTGCGTTTTGATTCGTGAAGCCTCCTTTGTTAGCGAGCCCGAGCACTCCAACCGTTTGCTAAAACTCACTTAGCAAATCTATAGTTTTGTCAAGTCTTAAAAACTAAATGTCACATGAAAAAAGAGACATTCTCCAACAGTTTGCCATTTAGGCTTGGCAAATTAAAGGACGTGCGCGACCAGGACCATTTGCAACTGCCATCACATGGAGCTAGAAGCCGCATGCTGGATTGCATCTTGTATCTGTACGTCGTGATGGCAAGCGACGTCGGACACGCAAATTTGCGCGGGAAGGGGAAAGAATGTCAAGCTCTTGTCGGTGTGCGGAACCTGGGGTCTACACTAACGAGTGAATTTGTATGTGTGTGCTCCCTAATCCGGATGGTGTGCAAGAAGAACACAACGATTTATCCCGGTTCGGACCAAAAGAAGGCCCTACGTCCAGCGGTGGATGAGAGTTTATTTATCTTGCACCGAAGTGCTTGTACAGGGGCGAATACAAGCGTGGCGAGTGAGAGAGAGAACGGGGGTGTAAGAGAGGAGCTAGAACTAGAGAACCGGGCTCTAGAGTCCTAGGCTTTGGTGGAGAGCTTGAGTGTTCGAGAGTCCGAGTTTGTGAGAAAGTGCGTGTCTCATGAGTTCAGCCAACCTGTCTCGGCCTGCCTTATTCTAAGCCCTGGCGTCCCCTTATAAGTGAAGGGGAGGCAAGGGTTACATGAGTCTAGGGCTGTCGTAGGCGATGACGTTGGTGATGACGTTGTCGGTCATCATGTCGGGGACCGCCGTTGTAGCGCGACGTGGCCCAGCTTCATGGCGTCGTGGCTGGTGATGCCGGTGAAGGACGGTGGCCATGCGTGGGCGCGCGTAGAGACGTCGCGTCGGGAGTTGTTGTTGGGCGCTGACCGGTTTTGGTGGAGCCGTGCTCGAAGGCAAGTCGAGGGCCGCGCGGACAGGACCGAGGCCAGCGCGGAGGGGGGGTCGAGCCGGAGCGGGTAGGGTCGAGCTCTGGGCCATGCGAGGGATGCGCTGACGAAACGTGCCTCGAGGGGTGTCCTGACGAGGTACAGTGCACGGTATGGAGCGACTACTCTGCACGACGTGCTTGTTTCCCGGGTATGGGTGGTTAGAGTTTGATTTAAACGGGTACGATCCACTGTGGTACTTGCTGTAGCCATGTGTTGACACTCCTTAATGGATTCACTCTAAGAATGAGTCACATAAAATAATAAACTATAATAAACTAGTGAAAGCACAAAAGAGTGTACGGGACACTACTAACTCACTTAACGTCAAGTTGTCATCCCCAACATGAAGCTAGCAATGTAATTATTCAGGGCACTGGATTTTAGAGATAGATATTTACCCGCAAGCGCATAGCATAGATAAACATACCCGTTGTAGAGTATTTCACCCAAGCTAGTTCAGGTATCGTTATTTATATTTAGCCTAGAGACTAATCAATTCAAGATATGATGGTATTATAAGGACTAAACAGTATTTAATATGGCACACACTTATAGCAAGACTGATAACACACAACTACTATGAACAGGAATCGGGTTACAGAGTAAAGGATATGGTAAATAATTGATGATAAAGGATAACAGAGATCAGATCAATCAAGGATAAACTTAGAACAGTACTGCCTAGCAAGATGATGATTAGAACAGGTATTAATAAGGAACATTCCTAAGTTATTCTAATTACAAGTCATAGCATACATTGATTAGTGCAATTATATTTGGCAATCATTGCTAGGTCACATCATATTATAATCAAATCAAGAGCCAACTCCATAGCTAAGGTGTTAAAACAAAGTAACCCTTAAACCATGAGTTAACTGAGCCATACTGAACACTATATTCGGGAGGTGAATACAGAGGACTCAACAGGTCTGTCACACCCGCGATCTACCACTCTATCCGGAACATAGGAACGCATTCGCAGATAAATAATGTATAAGCACCATGCCTACACAGCATTCATCACTCACCCGTTGTACTTTAAGATGAGCGTTATACGAATATGAGTATAAACATAAAGATGAACTATCTATCAAATATATAATCAAAGTAGACTATAAGCAATTATAACTAAGAATATAATCATTGATGTCTTAATCATATCAATTGTATTGCTATCTAGAACACAATAATGAACAATAAGGTGAATTGATCATCGAGAAGAACTAAAGTACGAACTAGAACATTAACTAGAACAAGATTATGAACTAGAAGATGATGAACTAGACGATGAACATGAACTAGACGATGAACTAGAACATAAACAATGAAGAACAATGATGAACTAGAAGAGCAATTATGAAATAGATCCATAATGTTAATACAAGAGAGAAGATCTTGGGTTTTACCGAGCCTTCTCGTGACTAGATCAGGAATCCAGCGAAGCTTGCCTCCTCTAATCCTATTCTATCTACTAATCTAGGTGGATGTAGTCCTAAGCTTCCGATTGATCTCCTTCTGGTGGTCTAACCCTGATTATGAATGAATTGCCTGAAACCCTATTGCCTAGAGGGGGGGTCAGGGGTCTGTTTATATAGCCCTGGGCGATGAATCGTGGCCCTTGGATCAAACCGACTTGAGGTACGGTCGAGTGCATCCTGGAGGTCGGTGGAAGTAGCTTGCAGAGGACGGAAGCGTGGGAGCTCCCTGGCCGACCGACCTGTGGGCCCTGTGGGACCAGTCGGTCCCACAGGTCGGCCTCTGGTGGTGTTCTTCCTTGTGGTGTCTTCTTATGTCCTCTGGAGTCTTCTAGAAGTATCCCGACGTGGCGGTTGCGTTATCTCCCGTCGGTTTCCTTCTATGGGAAGCTATTGGTGCTAATTTCCTGGTTTAGTCCCTGCAGAATCATAACTCACCAAAACTCATGGAATATTGTCAAATGAAACCCTAAACCTTGTTGGTGATCATATTCTTGCCCTTTTCATATTTATTTATCTCTTAATTATGATAGTTAACCAGTGTCAACACCATGCAGGTCTGACCGGAGTGGGTGGAGCGCATTTAATGCTTCTGGGAGTCGCACCGGAGGTAAGTATGAGGTAGTCGAGGCTTGCATCCTTTGCTAGAAAGTTTTTGTGGTCGAGGTTTGGTTCATTCGGACGGAAGGTTTAGGACGTACGATGAGGCAGTCGAGGCCTGCCCCGCTCGCTTTGGGGAGTTTTCGCCGCAGTACCTCGAGCGGGTGGTGTTGTCGTGGTCTCGAGGAGGGATTCCTCAAGGGTATGCTGCGTCACGGAGGTATATAGTCGTGGCCGGACCAGTACAGATCGGTACTTGGGCTGGTTTACGCACTGAGATTTGAGGGGCAATTGTAGGCTCTGCCACGATTTGGGTTCTTGAAGTGCAGGTTTGGGGGTACCCCTTTTCCATACCATCGATAGTAGCCCCCGAGCCCCGGCTTGAGCGCTGGGGGTCACGAGGTCGTAGGGTATTCCAAAACTACTCTACAGGGGACGCACGAGAGTTCCCCATGGGGGTAGCCCCGAGCCCTGGCTTAAGCGCTGGCGCTTGAGCCAGGGTTTAAAGGTCGAGTTGCGAGTCGAGAGTGGTGACCCGCGATTCCTTCAAGGTAGACGCACGAGCGCTCCCTGCTGGTGTGGCCCTGATGCCTCGGAGGAATGGCGAGATTCTTGCGACGGCTTTCGGACCGTGGCGACTCCGAGTGGGCCTGATCTTGGCCCATCGAATGTCGTAGGGCGTAGTCGAGCCCCTAAGTGGCTTCGACCCTCTTTCGTCGAGGGTTGTCGGGCGTAGTCGAGCCCCGAGTGTTTTTGACCCTCTTTCGTCGAGGGTTGTCGGGCGTAGTCGAGCCCCCGAGCCTCGCGCGGCTTAGGGCGTTGCTAGCCACGGCGCCCTTCCTGCGAGCCTTTTCGATCGGGTGTGAGGTGAGAAGCGTCGTACTACCTCGATAGGGCAAGTCTCGTTGTCCTCGGTGAGCTGGTAACGGGGAATGGAGTCCAGTGAGAGCTCGTGCCCGTTCGATAGGGGTCGACTGTGGCCCAAAGGCGGTCTCATTGAAGCAGGACACGTGGATGCCCGGATACCAGCTCCATTCAATAGGAGCTAGCGGCTCGATGCCTCTCCACGTGGAGATTCCATGGCGACCCATTTGTCTTGCTTGGATACGCGTGAGGGGTCTCGAGATTTCGTTCTCGAGCTAGGCTCCGAGTGAGCTCCCCTTGGCGTCCCTGACTCGGGTACTCGAGGTCGGCTGTTCGAACCCTTCGAGGGTCAATCTTCGCTACCTCGAGATTTTCGTATGGGCCGGAGCCCATTTTACTTCCTGAGTTAGTTCGACCCTCTTTCGTCGAGGGGTGCCAGGCGTAGTCAAGCCCCCAAGCTCGTGCGGCTTAGGGTGTTGCTAGCTCCGGCGTCCTTCTCACGAGCCTTTCGATCGGGTGTGAGGTGAGAACCGTTGTACTACCCTCGATAGGGCGAGTCTCGACGTCCTCGGTGAGCTGGTAACAGGGGGAATCAATTGAGAGCTCGTGCCCCGTTCGATAAGGGTCGACTGTGGCCCGGAGGTGGTCTCGTTGAAGCAGGACGCGTGGATGCCCGGATACCAGCTCCATTCGATAGGAGCTAGCGGCTCGATGCCTCTCCACGTGGAGATTCCATGGCAACCTATTTGTCTTGCCTTGGATATGCGTGAGGGGTCTCGAGAGTTCGTTCTCGAGCTAGGCTCTGAGTGAGCTCCCCTTTGGCGTCCCTGACTCGGGTACTCGAGGTTGGCTGTTCGAACCCTTCGAGGGCCAGCCTTCGCTACCTCGAGATTTTAGTATGGGTCGGAGCCCATTTACTTCCTGAGGAAGGATTCGCCGTGGAGATGTCCCATTCGTCTGTTAGGTGTGTCTTCTTAGGCGAGAATTGTTGCAGAGCGGTGACCGTGGCGAGCCTGTGCAACAGAATGGAGCCAAGGAGACGACGCACATACCTGTTGCGTGTTCTCGAGGAACGGTTAGGTGAATGCATTAAATGTGGAACGTTACCTTTCCCTTCTCGGACTACGACCTCGATGTCAACGAAGAAGATCTGGATAGTGAGGAGGACGACAGTGGTGATGGAGGTGTCGATGCTTGAGGTTGTTCGATGTTCCAAGCGTCGGCGAAGGTTTCACCTTTGTTGTCCCTTCCGTCGAAGAACACTCCAACTGCCTCATCGTCGGCCGCATAGCTGGCGACTACATCCGTCATCTCATCGATGGTCTTGGGGCGGTTGCGTCCCAACTCATGAACCAACTCCTTGCAGGTGGTGCCTAAGACAAATGCCCCGATGACACCATGGTCGGAGATGTGTGGGAGCTCAGTGTGCCGCTTGGAGAAGCGTCGAGCGAGCTTAGTCACGGAGGGACTCCCTGGGTTGCTGCTTGCAGCTGCTGAGGTCCCACGAGTTGTCGAGGCGGATGTAGGTCCCCTTGAAGTTCCTCTCGAAGACCCAAACCAGGTTGGTCCAGTTGTAGATCTGATCGGGGGGTAGTGCCTCGAGCCACCTGCGGGAGGCGTCGGAGAGGAATAGCGGCAGCTGGCGGATGATGGCGCGATCGTCGCCTCGTGCTCCACCTAGTTGGCAGGCTAGGCGGAAGTCGGCTAACCAGAGTGTGGGCTCGGTTTCACCGTTGTACTTGATGATGCTCGTGGGGTCGAAACGGGTCAGGCAGCGGGCGTGTTGCGGATCGCCCTGCTGAAGACTCGATGCCCCAGCGGCTCGGGAGCCCCGGTCCTCATCGCTGTTGTGATGCCACCTTCGATGGGCGCTATAGCTTCGGTCCTCGGCTCCCCTATCTTCGTGCTGTCGGCTTTTGATGATGTCACGGTGGGCATCGTTTGGTTTGCGGGGTTCGCGAGGGTCGATGATACGGCCTCGAGCATTTTGGCTCGAGGGGCAGCTGGCCGGTGGACCGAGGCCTCCCTCTCATGGCGGGAAGATTCAACCGGTCGCTCCGAGGCCGCACCTCGACGTCTCGAGGCCGAACTTTCGGCTTGTTGAATGGCTGCGACTTGGAGCAGATTCTGCATCTCGTCTCGTATGCGTCGACCCTCGGGAGTCGACGGCTTGGGCATGTTCCGTAGTAGCATGGCAGCGGCTACCACGTTTTGTTCTGCTCGAGGGAAGCAATTGACGGGACACTCGGGCGCTTCACCTCGACAATCTACCGATGGACTTCTCGAGCTCTGCTTCGAGCACCTTCGCCATGCGGCGGGGCGCGGCTTTGCTCGAGGGCTTTCTCAATCTGATCCAGCCACCGGCGATCTTCGTCGAGCTTGGCCTTCATCTTCTGATTGCGCGATCTGCGCGACATGTTCGTCACGCGGGTTGGGCGGGATCGATGGGATCCTCAGGCTCGTCTCCTCGTCTTGCGGGCGTACCCTTGGCCCCAGCTGCAACCGGCCCGGTGGCCGCGTCTGGGTCCTCTGTCTCGTCATCCGAGGCGACTGCTATGTCGATGTGGAAGCATTCCCTCGCGGGGTCGTAGTGGTCCGAGTCAGAGTTGGGGTTGCCGCAGTAGAAGATAGGGAACTGTCCCTGCCGCTCCTCCTCCAGCTGGCGTCGCCACGCGCCCATGGTGCTCTACCCTGGCCCTGGCGCTTGCGTGAATCCAAATCCACGGAGGTCGGGAAGACGACACATCTAGGCTTATGGTGGCACGCAGAGAGAGCCTAGGCGGTCCTTGTGCGTACTCGCGCTAGAGCGCATCTCAGCAGAGAGTAGGTTGCGGCGGCGTTGTCGAGGCCGAATGGGAGATGTGGGCGGGCGCAGCCGTAAGCCAGTTGTGGAAGCAGGTTTGGCAGGTGTTCGACTGGGGTGGTTTGGGCGTGTCGAGGTTGCGTGTGTTGAGGGGAGAGAGTCTGGGCTCCCTCGTCGTGCGCATGGTGAAGGTGGAGGTCGGGGTTCGCGCAAGGCCCGTCAACTCGTCCTTCGTCCCCAAGCTAGGATCAGACGAGTCCCCACAGGGGGCCTCACGTCACCCGTCAGGACTGGTGGGAATGCCGCAGACGTGGGCCTAGACGTGAACTGCGGTGGGGTGGTGTGAGTCGGCTGCGCCTCCTCCTCGTTGGGGAAGCGTGTGGTGAAGTCGGCGTGCGGCCCCTCCTGTGCGTGGGGGCGCATCGTGCTCTCCGCTCGGATCACCGACCGAGAGCAAAGCCATGTCGTAGTCGTGGCCAAGAGACACGAACTCCAGGCTCCTCGACCGGATCACCATAGTGCGCGGGAGCAGTGAAGCAGAGTCGGTCATCCGGAAAAATGGTGGGAAATCGTTGTGACACGCAGTACCCCTACCTGGCGTGCTAATTGTCAGTGTGCGGACCTGGGGGTCTACACCAAGGAGTGAATTTGTATGTGCGTGCTCCCTAATCCGGATGGTGATGCAAGAAGAACACAACGATTTATCCTAGTTCGGGCAAGAGAAGGCCCTACGTCCAGCGGGGGAGGAGAGTTTATATTATCTTGCACCGAAGTGCTTGTACAGGGGCGAATACAAGCGTGGGAGAGAACGAGGGGTGTAAGAGAAGAGGAGCTAAAACTAGAACCGGGCTCTGGAGTCCTAGGCTTTGGTGGAGAGCTTGAGTGTTCGAGAGTCCGAGTTTGTGAGAACGTGCGTGTCTCGTGAGCTTCAGCCAACCTGTCTGGGCCTGCCTTATTCTAAGCCCTAGCGTCCCCTTTTATAGGTGAAGGGGAGGCACAGGGTTACATGAGTCTAGGGTTGTCGTAGGTGATGACGTTGGCGATGACGTTGCCGGTCATGTCGGCGCCGCTGTAGCGACGTGCCCGGCTTCATGGCGTCGTGGCTGGTGATGCCGGTGAAGGACGGTGCCCATGCGTGGGCGCGCGTAGAGACGTCGCATCAGGAGTTGTTGGAGCGCTGACCGGTCTTGGTGGAGTCGTGCTCGAAGTCAAGGTCGAGGCCCGCGCGGACAAGACCGAGGCCAGCGCGGAGGGTCGAGGCCGGAGCGGGTAGGGTCGAGCTCTGGGCCATGCGAGGGATGCGCTGACGAACGTGCCTCAAGGGGTGTCCTGACGAGGTACAGTGCGCAGTATGGAGCGACTACTCTGCACGACGTGCTTGTTTCCCAGGTATGGGCGGTTAGAGTTTGATTTAACCGGGGTACGATCCACTGTGGTACTTGTTGTAGCCATGGAGGTCTGACCGGAGTGGGTGGAGCGCATTTAATGCTTCCGGGAGTCGCACCGGAGGTAAGTATGAGGTAGTCGAGGCTTGCTTCCTTTGCTAGGAAGTTTTGGTGGTCGAGGTTTGGTTCCTTCAGACGGAAGGTTTAGGACGTACGGTGAGGCAGTCGAGGCCTGCCCCGCTCGCTTTGGGGAGTTTCTGCCGCCGTACCTCGAGCGGGTGTTGTCGTGGTCTCGAGGAGGGATTCCTCGAGGGTGTGCTGCGTCGCGAAGGTATATAGTCGTGGGCTTGCCCAGTACAGATTGGTACTTGGCTGGTTTGCGCACTGAGATTTGAGGGGCAATTGTAGGCTCTGCCACGATTTGGTTCTCGAAGTGCAGGGTTTTGGGTATCCTTTTCCACAGGGAGAAGTATTTATTTGGCCCTCAAAGTGGACCTTTTCTTTTGAAGTTGTGTATATGGCCTCAAACGAAACTTTGTTACTTATTTGGCCTTCCGTTAGATTTGAGGCATAACGTGTTAAGTATTGGGTAAAAAGACCATTTTGCCCCTGCACCTAAAATAAAAAAGTGTATAAAACAGTATATATTATATATTATATAAAGTATATATATATTATAAACAGTATATATACATACTGTTTTTTTATATACTGTTTATATATATACTGTTCATATATATATTATTTTATATATATACTGTTTTTTTTATTTTTCAGACGCAGGGGCAAAATGGTCTTTTTACTCAATACTTAACACCGTTATGCCCTCAAATCTAACGAAGGCCAAATAAGTAACAAAGTTTCGTTTTGAGGCCATATACACAACTTCAAGAAAAAAGGGCCACATAAGTAACCAGAGTTTTTTTGAGGGTCAAATAATAATTCTCCCTTTTCCCTACCATCAACACTCTCAAAATTGCCAAGTATTTTACTAACTTGTTGGAGGCTGTTTTTTATGTTTTAGCTAAAATCCTAGAATGTAGTCCTTTTAGCAAATTATTGGAGTTGCTCTTATCACAGGAAATGACACGCCAAATCTGGAAGGATAAAAAATTTCAAAACTTTTAAATATTTTTGGTCGAAATGTAGCCCAGCACTCCACATATAGAAAACTAACCATTGCGGAGGCCATTGTAAAAACTGGGCTTAATTGGGCTTAGAGCCAGGTGGGCCGACCATAGACTTGCCGTAATTGGTGCTCATCTTCTTCTTCTTTTGAGACGAAAGAAGACTGACTACATATCTTTCGGTTGATTTTATTTTGATCCATTATCAATTAATTTGTATCCAATCATTTCATGACACGTAGGTTCTGAACCAGATTAGAATCTGGTAGATAAGGAAAAAAAATTCACCCAGAATTTACAGTGACGTAAAACAATAAAAAGTTATTGAAATCCAAGAAACATCATCCAGATCTTATCTTATCCAATTGGCAACCTCCTACTCACGTGAATGCAACAACCACTTTCACAGACGAAAAAAGATGAGCTTCGGGATATAGAAAGGGAGACCCAATGTATTGACACAAACTCAACCATCCAGCTGACCCAACCAACAAAAGTAATCTAAATTATGTTGGAAAAAATCTTAGCAGCAGCAGAAGAGGATGCTTCAAGGATGTCAACAATGTATGGTGACGGCAGCTATGACTAAGTTGCACGGATACGGATACACGTATAGGTATCAGGCCGATACGAATACGTCATTTTTCCAAAAAAAAAACCCGATACGCCGATATGTTTTATATTTTTTAATAAAATAATAATAGTGTATATTCATTTTTTTTTGAGACGATAGTGTATATTTATATGTATATAATATAAAAAAAGAACCAGTACACTAGTGGACCTCTAGTCAGAAGAAAAACATATCAAAAGAGTCCAGTTCATCTTGTCAATACTCAATACGCCTATAGTCTTTTCATACGCGAACCAACGACATCTTATCTTTATCCATCCACATCTCTTTCCCAGCCGCACACACCCTTCACGCAGCCGCAACGCTCCTCTCCCTTCCGTGCCCGTTGCCGCCTGACTTTGTTCCTTCCATCCCCGTCGTAGCTAGCCTCCTCCTCCTCTCCATCACAATCAGCCTTCTCTGTATCGAGCATGATGTCCCCAACCGCACTTCACAGCTACGAGCGCAGCCCGCCTTCCTCCCGCCTCCGCTCGTCGCCTGCCTCTCTCGGCCAGGCGGCGCCCCTGCTCCCAACTCGGCGCGCGACGGCGCCCCTCCTCCCTGCCCCGGTGCGCGTCAGTGCAACCGCTCCTTCCCACAGCACTAACTGTTGGCCGATGTTCCTATGATACTTCTAGGATACGTCCTACGATATGCATCGGATAACGTATCTGATTTTTTCTTTTTTCCTGGATACTCCTCGGATACGTATCGAAGGCGTATCGGTATCCGATACGTATCGGATACGCGATATGTGTCTTCCTGGAAGTATCCGTGTTTCATAGGCTATGAGGCGTATAAACAACATTAAACAACAATAATCAATTCATGCATTTAAATTAGAATATTTAGTTGCAACTATAATTATGTTTGTCCTGTTCGTTTGAACTTATCAGCCATGATACAGTGTTTTTCTGTCACAACAAATCAACATTAGTCGGCTTATCAGACGACCATCAGCAAATAGTCCTATTATATAATATAATTATGGCTAATACGTAATTAAATTATCTACTATGAAAAGCTCAAAAACATGTTTACTTACATAAAAACTACATTATATGCAGGGACTTCCAATTACCTTCACTGAATTACATAAAAAACTTTGAGGTCTGAGCAACAACTACTGTATTGATAACAAAAAATTAGAACCATAAAAAAATACTAGACAATTTAATGATTCTTTGAACTGCACAACAATATTCACAACAAGAAGCAGATTTGAAGAGAATGAGCCAACATGTCACTAAAATAGAGTTTCTAAAAAATCAAATTGGACCTTACCGCTTCACGCACTGACGCACCTCCTCATGTCAAGAGACTTGACCACCAAGGAAAAAAATGAGATAAACCAGAAATACTGTGCCAAAATACTGAAACAATTGATCGGGATCACCAAAGAATAGATCAAGGCTCTCCTAGAACAGAATGAGAAATAAATAATAAGGAATTACTACAACAATAAATCCACAAAAACTGAAAACACTTAATAATGAAGAACAACTAATATCTATGATTCAAGTAGGTAGCCATATGAACCTTAAAGGGCAAACTGAAACACTGATAACCTCATACTCAAAATGAATAAATATGCAAACAACAATTAATCCACTAACTCAAAATAGTATTCCTAAAGAACAACTAATATCTAGATTTACGAAGCCACCCGGACCTGTAGGGAAAACTAAAACACTGAATCTCTGAACTCATTCAACTGAAACTAATGAAAATGAAACATTAAAACCGAAACAGAGTTTCTAATGAACTCAATCAACTAAAACTAATGAAAACACTAAAACTGAAAAAGATTTTCTAAAAACTGAATGAACAATGATAGTACATCACTATTGTTTGAAAATGACACATCATACAACTACAACATGCAAAAGCTACACACCTAAAAAGATCAACAATATGTGCTGAATACTGAAATGACTTAAAACTAAAATAAATTAAAAAGAACAAACTGAATAATAGGATATTGCTCAATATAAAAAATAACAATATACTTATACTGTAGAAAAACTAAAAATAATGAACTTATCTACTAATTACAGTGCAGACATGTAATTTAATATAGGCAGTGTGCAAGTCGACTCAGACCTAGCAATTCCAATCACTGCTCACTAATATTTATCAGAATCACCTTTTGTGCAGCAAATCGCTTTAACTGCAGTTGTTTAATTCCTGAATATATGGGACCATAAACGAATCAATAAACACACCGGTGATACCTTCAGAGCTCAAGCTACTGCGCGCAATAAACAAAAAAAAAAAAAAGCAAATCGCAGGAGATCGGACATCAGAGCACTGTTCCCTGAACTGAACCTCTCCAACAGAGCCTGCGCTCCAACTAGCTTGCTGGCCACCTAGTCCAACTCATCCATCTTCCCTTGATACACCCTTTGCACCGGACGTCCGCGCACACAAATTTGTTGACAAAGCAAAACGAATGAAATCCAAAATCATCTCGCCCTCAGCTAAGCGATGAAGACGATGAGTGAAGCAGCCCTTCGCTGACGGCGCCGCCGATACCTCCGTTCCGTGGCTCCGCTTCCACCGAGCACCAAGCGGACATCTCTCATCCGATGAGCACCAAGAATTTTTTTTAAAAATATTAAATCGTCAAGAAGATTAAGCGGCACTGATAATGCATGGTCGCCAGCTCGCAACATGTGACGGACTGAATTGGGCCCGTGTAATACACAAAAATGAGCCGTTATGCGCCCACCTAATTAAACAACACAGGAAAACGGCACGAATCAACAAACAATCTCAACCACACAAAAACGAATGAAAATATGGCATGATATCATCCGAGAGTTATTTAGAAATCTCGTAAAATATAGCTGGGTACATCATCATATTACAAATACTCTGGAAAAAACATGTATTCAGAAATTGATTCTCATCTGTATTATACTCACGCTGTGAAAGGCACAAACTCTCAAATCCAAACCTATTTGATGTTTTGTATAGATGACCGCACACAGGTAAATATTCGGCAACAATTATTTTCGGTCTGAGAACAGATGTCCAACGGACGACCAACATTCCTGCAGACGGAATTGACAAACTTCTTCTTCTTCCTTGTGTCTTCTTTCTTCTTCTTTCTGTCACCGAAGAACGCGGAAGACTGATCTGAAAATTATTCTCCCTACTCCTTCATCGTGGCTAGATCCAACCACAACAAAACGAAGAAGGGACCGGAGAAAATTATTCCATGGCGGCGACATCATCTCTGTCTTGATGTCGAAGTCCGGAAACAAAAGTCTCCATGTTGTTGTCGATGTAGATGTTAACGTCGAAGTTGTCGCTCTCATCTTCAACAGAGCCACCATGGAGAGATCGGATCCACCCTACCTCCTCGCCGTCGCCGGGAAGGAGGAGGAGGAAATACACCCCTAATAGTAAGGTCCTTGACATAGAGAAAATATAACTCCAGACTAGATGACTCCATCTACTAGAAAACTTATAAAAACGATGGATCCCTACTCCCTCCGACCTCCGGTAAGATACCGGAGGAGCAGGAAGGAGAACCAACGGACAAGAAGATAGAAGCGGCAGCGACGATGGCAGTTCACACCCTAAGCCCCAGAGGAGGCGACGTCGGAACATAGCTTTCGAGCAAGATTCGTAGTAGACAGCCTAATCCTTAGTTGGCCCCATCTTCTGCACATGCAAGAGAATACCTTCAAGAGAAAAGTCTTTCTGTACTTCCTCAATAATTATTGTCATGGTCCAATTTATAACTTCTTCGACTAGAAAACTAAATGTTATTTTCGTAGAGGTTTTGGCTCACGTGGTGCCATGTCAGCTATCCTACGTGATTAGTTTTCTAATTAGTTTACTTTTAATAGACTAAACTAGTGTCACAATGTCTGAAAAACCGGCCAGGGAGATAAATGGACCGGTTTCAATAGGTTGAGGAGCACAAACATCCGGCTTCCTAGCTGAAGAAGATGTAAATCAGACTATAACAATAATTAAGAGAGGTTATTAGCTTTTTTCCTCCGAGGATGATCCGAAAAAAACATTTAAATCATGTCCAAAATAAAATATAGTCAGGACTTAGGAGCAGATATGGGCCTCGAAAGATCTTTTTACCACTCTTCAATGTTCTGGCACAATATCTCCTCACTCACAGCTGCCAGCCCAGCAAGGCAACAGAGCTTTCTCGGCCCAATATGTCCCGCGCGCCAGCTCCCTTCTCGGCGCTGAAGTGCTGAACTTCTCGCCAGTAGCGGCGATCGTCATTGCCTACGACGACTCCGGGGGCCGGGCCGGGCCGGGCCGAGCGAGCAGCTTGTTGTCTGCGGCAGACTCCCAGGTGGGACCAGCGCGAGCAACAGCGGCCATCTTGCTTGCTTCCCTGCGACGGACGAGTATGAAAGATAGCGAACTCTGGAGTCTGGACGAGTGAGTGGCACGGCAGCTGCGACGCTAATAATAGTGTCAGTGGAGTTTCATGTTAATTAAATAAGATGTCACATCAGTTTTTTATGAAACTAGAAGTAGAGAGAAGGAAAAAGTTTCATCCCACGAAATCTTTGAACGTTGTTTTTAAAACGGTGAAATCCTCATTGAAAGCATTATTGTGTTTCATCTCATACAACACGTGTTGTTCGAGGGAGAAAAAGAGAAGAAAGAGAGATTATGAGACCACAAAGCATATGAAACTGTACATGAGAGATATCTCTTAACAGAGATACGAAAATTATAAATTGAGACTTGGCCTAAGGATGAAGGAAGAGGGATAGATGTCGCCTTTTTTTGTCTTTTGGTGACCCGAAAATTGGTGAATCGCCTGATTGTTTGCCCCCCACCCCCAAAAAAATAGTACTGTTTAGTGCCTGTTTAATATCTGAAATTGGATGATTGAGATCTGTAAACTTTTGTTCAGTTCATAGTGTGCTGTAAATTTCTAATAATTGGGATGGATGGTGGTGATCTATCAACTTCTGTTCAGTTAATAGTGCACTGTTAAATTTCTGATAATCGGATGGATGGTGGTGATCTACCAACTTCTGTTCAGTTAATAGTGCACTGTTAAATTTCTGATAATCGGATGGATGATGTACAGTTTACTTTTGAATATGTACTGTTAAGTTTAGATTTCTGGTGGTGTCGCTTTGGCCATCCATTTTCATGGCCTCCTTGAGATGCGTGACAGATAGATACTCTATCTATGCTCCTAAATGAAATCATTTTGGATAATATTTGAGTCAAATATTAAAAATATAAATTATAAATAACTTTAAGTTATTGAGTTTCAAATATAACAACTGTATAATATAACAACTGTATGAATAGATTCGTCTTGAAATAATACTTTTATAAAAATACATATATGTTACTTTTAATAAATATTTTTATAAAAATAAAAAGTCAAAGTTATGTTTGGAAACTGTATCGCTGTTGAAAAACAAAATTATTTATGAATATGGAGGAGGAGATACCCACTCTCTTCGCTTTCAATAGGTAGCAGTAGCATAGCAAGAGCTTTTTTTTTGGACACTGCATAGCAAGAGTTGAGATTCTCTTGCCCTGCCTCCTCGCTTTCATTCGTCATTTTTTCTCTCCACCCAGAAAAAAGGAGTCATGCGCGTGCATACTAGTATCATGGGGAATTGGGGATTGGAATTTAGCTCCAGATTATATACTTGCTTTGCTTAACAGATGGGCGGCTCATAATCAGTCTCTGGTTCCGTCTGGCGCCGAAAGCGAATCCATAGGATGGAATGGCTCCATGTGCTGTGTGTCTAGTAGGTGCGCATTGCCAACCAAAAAAGAACATTACTTTGAACCCCTGCAGTGCAGTTCTCAAATGCCTCGTTAATTGAGACTGCTAATCCCTTCTCCAGATGAGTAGCTTTGGAATAAGGGGGTGTTGGTTCCCACACCCTTAGAGTTTAGCCACTAAAGTTTAGTCACTAAAGTTCCAAACACCCCTACTAAAAGTCACTTTTAACACTACAATCTAGTCACCTCCACTAAACTTTAGTGGCTAAACTCTAGGGGATGGGAACCAAACACCCCCTAAGTCTATTTGACAACCCCCACCCCCACCCTCCTCGTGAAACTGTTCGGTTGTTGATAAAATCTAAGAGGGTTGAGAGGGATTTTGACCTGCAAGAGACTTAAATCCTTTTCAATCCCTCTCGATCTCGTTAGTCGTTTGAAGATCAAACGAATAGTCTCAAATAACCTCTTGTGTGTGTGTTTTAACGGTTTTGTGCGGTATATGGATTCAACTGTTGACGTGACAATAGATTGGGAGTAGCATATTCAGACCATCTTTTATATTGCGAGGTATATCTCTTGACATAGTGAGTAGACCGGGGAACCGAGATAGAGATATGCGAAGAGAACAAAGACCCAAGAGATGGCAACATCAAATATATTGATGTAGCAATGTGATATGGCATGGCGGGATAACTTTGTCCATATTAGCATGCCCCACTGGCTACTCTATTTAGTCATAGGTTTCGTACGCAGTTGGTTCCTATAGATATGTTTAGTTCTAAAAATTTCGAAGGTTACATCAGATATCAGGGTTTAGGGTTAGGTTTCGTACGTAGAGTGTTGCATGAAGTGTTCGAATACGAATACTAATAAATAAATTACAGAATCCATCCATAAATCATGAGAGAAACTTTTTAAGCCTAATATAATTTGTCATTAGCACATGTGTTACTGAGCACTTTAGTGTCAAATATATAGATAATTATGCTTAAAAGATTCGTCTCACAGAATAAATGCAAAACTGGTGTAATTAGTTATTTTTTAGTCTATATTTACTCTCTATATAGTGTGTCCAAAGATTCGATATGTTTAGGACGCAAAGTTTTTGGTTTGGAATTAAACACGGCCGTAAGCTTGCTAATCCATATATATTACTCGTATCCAATCCAAGTAATAAAATATATGATATTATCCATGTAGTAGGGTTGGGTCTGTCAAGTAGTACTAGTATAGTGTAGTATATATATGGTGATAAGACGTGTGTATACCTGCACCACATACGCACCCCTGATCGAACATTTCTATCTTTTGCTTCTCTCTTTCTTTGTTTCAAAAAACAATCGTTTATATATACGTTGAGAATCAAGAAGATAAACCGCGATCAATAATTGTTTATAACCGTTAGAGACAACGATTTGATCAAAGTCAACCAAAAAGCCAGCAGCTTAATTATGCTATCGTTCTCTCACTCTCTTTGTAATCTTCTACTATACAGTTCTATATCTATCTGGTATCCTCACGTACTACGAACAGGGTCATAGGCCGATTCTCAAAATCGTCTTTAGTCTCGGGTGTTTTGCCGCCCGCCCGGACTAATAGACCCTTTAGTCCGCTGGCACCAACCGGGACCAACCGCAACAAAGAGTAACACGGACCGTGTTACTCTTTAGTCCCGGTTGGTGCCACGAATCGGGACTAAAGATTTTAGCCACGGTTTGTGGCTTGCCCGGGATAAATGATCACCTTTTAGCCCCAGTTTTAATACAAACCGGGACTAAAGCTCCCCGGTTTTTACACCTGACCAACTCTTCCTCCCCCGAGCTAGAGACATTCAAATTTCAGTGAGCTCTTGCTTGTTCTTGCTGTTGTTCTTGCTTGTTCTTCATTGTTCTTCGTCTCCGGCGTCAATTGGTGATCTTCTTCGACTCCGTCATCGTCTCTTTGCGTTAGAGGTAACTATTTTCATCTCCTACCATGTCTTTGAATATGAGAGGAATTTAATTAAAATATATACTTTGCAAGAACAAGCATAGAGAGTTGAGTAGTTATAAATTGGTTCATCACAATCACTTGATAGTTTTCTACTGCTAGGTAGTATCCATTCTATATATTCATACTTATTCAAGACGAGTAATATTGAATTTTATTGTCTTTTTAGTATATTTTCAATAATTAAATGTGGAATTTATAATAGTTTGCACAACAATAAATATAAAGAGTAGATAATGTGGAAATTGGTATTGTTATATCATATTTTTTTCGATTATCTAAACAAAAATTTAGAGTTTTTTTATTTTATAATTGTTTAGAAAATTAGGAATTTGCATGTAATAGTTTTAAAAAAATGAGCATGTATATAGTAGATGGCAACCGTGACCGGGTGGACCTCAGCATCTCATCATCGGGATCCGAAGCGTTTGCGCCGCAGATCTTCCTCTCATTGCTTGCGACGAGTGTAAGCAGAAGATTGTGAAGGAGTACCGAGTGAAAAAAGAGGGAATCAACAAGGGTCGTATATTCTACAAGTGTCCGGACCATGAGGTGGGATTATTTTACCCGCATTTGATTAATATGGTTCATCGTATCGGTTTTGCTTGATGATGTGTTTAAATTTTTATCTTGGTTCTAATTTTTTCTAATTGCAGTGGGAGGCACCGGCGGATGTAAAAGTTGGTACTGGGAGGAAGAGTATGTTCAGCACGTACGAAATTCTGTTGCACAGGAGGTTGCCGCTGAAGGTGATGAGGCAGTGAGTCAGCGGCAGTAGCCCATCCATGCTGATGAAGCGAATGATCTGTCTATTTTAGTTGGGATCGGACGCGAACTAATTATGTTGCTTAAGTGCATTTTATTTTAGTTTTTTTAGTGCTAGCTGCGATAGTCTTCGTTGTAGTCAAGCTTGTTTGAATTAATCAATCATGTGATGTCATGAGTGTTGTGCAATAACATGAGAAACTACTAAGTGCATGGTGTAATATTTAATGCAGATGTTTGTCACACAATTGGATGTATAATGTCGATCGCCGCTCCAAAGAGTTCATTGCTGGCGTGCACTATTCTTAGGTGTGGCTGAGGCAAACAAGCAGGATGGTTTCATGTGCTGCCCATGCGCCGTCTGTAAGAATTTGAAGGAATATTCATGCCCAAGGACTCTTCATACGCATTTGTTGAAGTCGGGTTTCGTAACAAACTATATTTGTTGTACGAAGCATGGAGAAAGGGAGTTGTAATGGATGATGGTGAAGAAGGTGAAGAAGAATTGGCTCACGCTGATATTATTGCTCAGTATGGTGCCTTTGATGATGATGCAGTGGGGGAGATGGTGAAGAAGATGCGGCAGCGACAGAAGATGTGGACAGCTGATGTTGATGCTCTTGGTGATGCCATTCGTGATGCACAAAGAGAATGTGAAAGTGACAAGAGGAGAAGGTCAAGTTTGAGCGCATGCTAGAGGATCATAGAAAATTGCTATATCCCACTGCTGAAGATGGCCAAAAAAAAGCTGGGTACTACGCTGGAACTGCTACAATGGAAGGCAAAGAATGGTACATCCGATAAGACATTTGGACAGTTATTGAAGATAATGAAAAAGATGCTTCCGAAAGCGAACGAATTGCCCACCACTACGTACGAAGCAAAACAAGTCGTCTGCCCTTTGGGATTAGAAATCCAGCAGATACACGCATGTCCTAATGACTGCATCCTGTACCGTGGGGGAATACGAGAATTTGGATGCATGCCCGGTATGTGAAGCATCACGGTATAAGATAAGGCGAGATGATCCTGGCGACGTAGAGGGTGAAGAACGTCCAAGCAGGAAGAAAATCCCTACCAAGGTTATGTGGTATGCTCCTATAATACCACGTTTGAACGTTTGTTCAGAAATAAGGACAATGCAAAGTTGTTGCGGTGGCATAAAGAAGACCGTAAGGTAGACAATATGCTGAGGCACCCAGCTGATGGATCCCAGTGGAGAGCGATAGACAGAGAATTCCCAGAGTTTGCAGATGAGGCTAGAAACTTGAGGTTCGCTTTAAGTACAGATGGTTTTAATCCTTTTGGGGAGCAAAGCAGTAGTCATAGCACTTGGCCAGTTACTATACATATCTACAACCTTCCTCTGTGGTTATGCATGAAGCGGAAGTTCATTATGATGTCGTTGCTCATCCAAGGGCCGAAGCAACCTGGCAACGACATCGATGTCTACCTGAGGCCATTAGTTGAGGAGCTTCTACTTCTATGGAGCAAACCAGTCATACGTGTGTGGGATGAGTACAAACATGAACACTTTGACCTGCGAGCATTATTGTTCGTAACAATCAATGATTGGCCGGCTCTAAGTAATCTTTCAGGCCAGACAAACAAGGGATATAATGCATGCACACACTGTTTTGAAGACCTTGACAGTTTATTTTTGAAAAACTGTTGGAAGGTCGTGTATGTTGGCACCGTCGGTTTCTTCCTGTGGGCCACCCAGTAAGAAAGAAAGGCAAACATTTTAAGGTAAGGCAGACCACCAAACCAAGCCTCGTAACCGAACGGAGATGATATACTCGAAATGGTGAAGGATACGAAAGTAGTATTTGGAAAGGACGGGGCAGCGAACCTGTTCCCAAAGACGCTTCGGGACACGCACCCATGTGGAAGAAGAAGTCCATATTCTGGGAGCTACTCTACTGGCATGTCCTAGAGGTTCGCCATGCGATCGACGTGATGCACCTGACAAAGAACCTTTGTGTGAACCTGCTTGGATTCATGGGTGTCTACGGAAAGCCTAAGGATTCACTTGAAGCACGACAGGACTTGCAGCGCATGAAAGAATGAGACAACTTGCATCGGGAAGACAGATGACGGGCGCCAGTACTTAAGCCCTGCTAGCTACACTCTTAGCAGAGAAGAAAAGGAAGCATGTTTGAATGCCTTAACTTACAGCATCAAGGTCCATCTGATTCTCCTCCATATTAAAGAGAGATAATTAATGTGCCAGAGAAGAAGTTCCAAAACTTGAAGTCCCATGACTGCCATGTGCTTATGACCCAATTGCTTCCTGTTGCTCTAAGAGGAATTCTACCTCCACATGTACGTTAGCCACCGTTGAAGCTATGTGCATTCCTCAATTCAATTTCACAAAAGGCAATCAATCCAGAGGAACTTTCTACTTTGCAGAATGATGTCGTTCAATGTCTCGTCAGCTTTGAGTTGGTGTTCCCTCCATCCTTCTTTGATATCATGACACACCTCCTAGTTCACCTGGTCAAGGAGATCATTATTCTCGGTCCTGTGTTCCTACACACCATGTTCCCATTCGAGAGGTTCATGAGTGTCCTGAAAAAATATGTTCATAACCGTTCTCGGCCTGAAGGAAGCATCGCCCAGGGCTACGGAACAGAGGAGGTCATAGAGTTTTGTGTGGGACTTTATTCCAGACCTTGACCCGATTGGCGTTCCCGAATCGCGACACGAGGGCAGACTCAGTGGCAAGGGAACACTAGGGAAGAAAACATATCGGTACACGAGACGATTACTTCGATAAAGCACACTACACAGTTCTACAGAACTCCTCATTGGTCGATCCATATATCGAGGTACATAAGGATTTCCTTCGATCCAAGTGGCCCGGTGTGGCAGAACCTCCTGAATTAAGTGCCCACATGCACCCATCATTGTCCTAAATACTTCTGATTGGCATGCACGAGTTCCAAATAACCCAAGAGATCTGTCGGGTGTCCTCGGGAAACCCGAATCATCCACGTTACATTCTTTTCAGGAATTCCCTCGTCAAGCATCACAGTATTCCAACAGTTTTATAGATAAGATAAATCAGAGTAAAAGCGGAAAGAGTATATAACATAGATTGAAACTTAAGTTTAAAAGTTTACAACCCATAAGTACTTATTACATAAAAGGTTCGGAACTTTATATTACTTATACCACACAACTTAGGTTACTTGCCCAAGGTCAAACATCAGCGTCATCATCACTCTCTTCCACGAGAGTGAAGAAACATTGACCACCAAAAGGATGATCAATGAACTCACCTGCAACAAAGGTTAACAAATCTTGAGTACAAAAGTACTCAACAAGACTTAACCGTCTGGAAAGAGGAGAAGACTCAGGTATGAAGGCTATAGGGATTCAAGGTAAGGCTTTAGCAAGATCAAAACATTTCTTTTGCATAAAAGCTTACTAAAAGAAAAACCCTACTTTCAAGTTTTAACTCAAGATTAAAATTTCATAACTATCCAAATTCTCAAACTTTCATAAGCATACCACATTTTTCGTTCTCATTTCATCAAGATCCCATTCATTACTACGGTGCGGGTCAGTGGATTGAGGCTCCATATCCGAGGAAACACGGTGATTCGAATCGTTCAAACCCAGTTGGGGATTCAGTACCACACGACATATGTAGAACTTAATCTTGCATACGTCAACCCTATCTATAGATCCTCCCATACAAGAACGGGTTCAGCGTCACCCGAGAGTACAGTACACCTCGAACCCGACTATCTCATAGCCCCGAGGGTACGCTACTCCCGCCATCTCTCCACTCCCAGTACGCGGTTAGCCGTTCTCAAGTATCGGAATAGCTATAGACGAGGCTTACCACCGCATGTGGGCTGTACTCAAAGGTCTCAATCACAGCAGGCCAACAACGATAAGGTCCTATGTTGAGTAACCTTACAACAAGACTCCATTCTTGGTGTAAGTTACTATCGTTATCATGTTATCTCAAGATTCATGATTTCCATAACATAGCAACCATTTTTAAAAGCACCTACTATAATGAAGTAGTAAAGCATGGCTAAGCATACTAAGCATTTTCATAAAACGGTTATCAAGGTTAAGTATTGGAATCATCAAGATCGGTAATGCATCAAATAGGATTCACTCAACTCCTATTCACTTAATGCATCATATTAACTCAAGTGATATAAATAACTTTATAAAAATACAAGGATAGGTTTAATGTCCAGGGCTTGCCTTGGTGATCAGCGAAGTCCGGAGATTCCGAAAAAGCAGAAGGATCCACACACTCAGGAGAAACCCACTGAGGATCAGGTCCTTCCAAAACGAGATCTACACGTAGAAGTGCATATGCATGATCAATGAGATGCTTATGACATGATCATGGTAAAGATGGAAATTTTCTAAGCTGTAGACATTTATCTGTACAATCTTTCATTATGGTAAAGTTGCAAATCAACAAAACCAACTTAGCTATTATATATTATTACCAAACAAATTTTATTGTCTTTATTAAGCAAGGTTATGTAACTAATAAGCAACAAAAAGTTATTTGCATAAAGGAATCCATAACCAGGGAGCAAATCATGCTAGTTTTCCATTGGTTGTCAAACAATTCCAAAAGTCACACAAATCCAAAGTGATTAACTATTTCTTTTTATTTTATAAGTCATTTTAATTAGCCCTTTATTTATACACAAATCATACTTATTCAAATAGAGCTGAAATTAATCATGAAGGTAGATATCAATGATATAAACTCACATGTCAAATTTCATGATTTTTGGAGAAACACAGAAATCACATAATTCATCAAAGTTGCATTTATTAATTAAAGTGCAGATTTAATTGTCATAGTAAAATTACTCAAAAGCCAAGTTTTATAATTTTTATATTAGCACAGACATGCTATCATCTAACATGTCAAATTTCACAAATAACAGAGCTATAGAAAAATTATAGCAAAAATAACAAAACTAGCTACTGTGCATAAGGCTAGAAAAAGAAAAACTTAAATCTAGCCCAAACTGGGCTTTCGGCCCGCTCCAGCGCGGCCCGACGCACGCGAAAGCCGGCCCGGCCTGGCTCCTGCCCGCGCGCCTCGGCGTTTTTGCAAAAAAGTCCTTCGGCTTAAACGAAAACAACCCGCAGTCCAAGACACTATTTAAATGAGTCACGGACTTTGCAACCAACACCCTGTAAAAAGTCGTCTTCGCAAGAGCGAGGTCCCCGACCATGGCCCGAGCGGACGGCGGCGCACCGAGCGCCGGCGAGCCTTACGCCGGCCAACTCCGGCCAGTAGAGACCTAACGGACTCGAGCACCAACACCGGCGAGTCACCCGCGGCCGATAGAGCCCCTAACCCCAAACGCTACCACTCTAGAGAGGTTTGGCCACGCACGGCGGCGGACCGAACCGCGGCGGAGCTGTTCCGGCGAACCTAGGCTAGCAACAGAAGAACGGAGGGGCTAGGAAGCTCCAGTAGCTTACCCTGCTACTGCCTGTGTAGTTGGTTCGAGCGGAGGAGGAACGGGAAGGCAAGGTCCACGGAGCAGTGGCTCGCGGCGGCGAGCTCCGGCGAAGAAGATGATGTTCCGGCGAGACCTGAGCACCAAATGGAAAACCACCAAGCCGATGAGTAACCGGGGGTTAAGGTGAAACAGAAACATGAAACAGAGAGAGTAGAGGAGTGCCCGGTTGGGCTGACCACGGTGAGGTAGAGCTCGGTGGCGATTTCGCCCGGCGGAAAGAAGAACGGCGAACACAAGCGCTCTGAAGCAGTAGAGGTCGAAGGGATGGGCTCTGGAGATGCGCAAGGAGGTAAGGAGATTATAACCGCGGTCAATTTTGGATGAGGACGATCAGAGACGGTGCATTTGTGGATTGGGTGAACTGGAGCCCGTCGGTGCACTAGGTGGCAAAACGGCGATGGCGAGCTCAGGAGAAAGCGCCACGACGCGAGGGGAGCGCCAGTAGGTGCTTCACTTCGCCACGGACTCAGTCGCGCGCTCATTCAGGAGAGATCGATGCCCAACGCGCTGGCGTCGGTCATTCCAGGTTCGGCCGTCCACCGCCATGAACAGGGAAGAAAGCTTATCTCCCCCTTCTCCTTTATACCCTTTCGGAAAATTTGAGATTACATCAGATTTTGAATATAAGTTGAAAATATGTTAAAATATCAAATGTTCAGAATTCAATACTGAACATCTTTTATTTTTGCAACATATGCAGAATATGCTTAGATTTTGAATTAGGGTTTGCAAATCAAAAGGGGACAAAAAGGGCAAAAGGGTATTTTCACAATTACTTTTGATTTCATATAAGAACTTGAAAAACTTTATACATCAAAGTTGATCCTTATCAAAAATGGAGCAACTTTGCTTTTTGAAGCATACTCAAATTCTTTTTAGATTTTGATTAATAGGAAAGGGGATAAAACAGGATTTTCAAATTAATTAAATTATTTAATTGGATTTCAACCAAATTGAATTATAACTCAATGGTGACTTGAAACATGTTCCAAATACACCTTTGAGACATAATACCAAGATGTGATCCAAATTCAAATACTATATAAGAAATTACCATAGTACCCTTATATAGCATAAAAGCATTATTTACCCCATAAGAAAACATAAACTAGGGTTTCAAACTTAAGCACTTCTTATCAACTAAGCACAAGCATGATGAATTAAAATTGTTTTTAGTGAATGCATAATTAGGTTATCAACTCAAATGAAATGCCAGTGCTAATGATGACATGTCAAGTTTTAGTCTGCTTAACACCAGAGTGTTACAGCTCTTTCCCCCTTAAAGAAATCTCGTCCCGAGATTTAACCTGTAGGCTAACTAATGGAAAAAGAAATGTGTCAGGCACTTCCATTACTAACCTTTACATAAAGCAGGGGATAGGTCATCATATTACAGATCACAAGGACTAGATAGAAGAAAGAAACTCAGGAAACTTTCTAAGAGAAACTCTTCCGACTCCTACGTGGCTTCTTCTTCAGTATGTTGATTCCATTGAACTTTGTAGAACTTGACAGTTCTTTTTCGAGTAACTCGATCTTTCTGGTCAAGAATCTTGATAGGATACTCTGAGTATGTCAGATCAGGCTCTAATTCAATCTCTTCAACATGAATAACATGATCAGGCACTTGAAGACATTTCTTTAACTGAGAGACATGAAACACATTATGAACTAATGATAGTTGTGGCGGTAAATCAAGTTGATATGCCACCTTCCACATGTTTTAAGGATCTGATAGGGACCTATATATCGAGGTGCCAACTTTCCTTTGATTCCAAATCGAGTAACTCCTTTCATTGGTGATACCTTGAGATAGACATAATCACCAACTTTAAAGGTAAGAGACTGTTGTCTCTTATCAGCATAACTCTTTTGCCTGGATTGTGCTTTCTTTCATGTTCTCTCGAATCAATCTGACTTTTTCTTCAGCTTCTTTGACTAAGTCAACTCCAAAGAGACTATGTTCTCCAGGTTCAGACCAACTTACGGTGTTCTGCATCTTCTGCCATACAGAGCTTCAAATGGTGTCATCTTAATGCTCTCTTGATAACTATTATTGTAAGAGAACTCTGCTAAAGGCAAACATTCATCTCATTTCTCTGAATAATTGAGTACACAGGATCTTAACATATCTTCTAAGATCTGATTAACTCTTTCAGTCTGACCCCCAGTCTGTGGATGATACGTTGTACTATGCAAAAGCTTGGTACCCAAAGACTCATGTAAATGCCTCCAGAAAACATTGACAATTGTGTCCCTCTATCAGACACAATAGTCTTTGGAATGCCATGCAAACTTACAATTCTGTCAAAATATATCTTGGCATAGATAGATGCTGGATATGCTGTTTTAACAGATATGAAATGAGCTGATTTGGTCAGACGATCAATAATGACCCATATGGAATCAAACCCTTTTGATGTTCTGGGCAGACCCACTATAAAGTCCATACTAATATCATCCCACTTCCAAGATGGAATTGGCAATGGTTGCAATTCTCCAGCAGACCTAAGGTGAACTGCCTTCACTTTCTGACAAGTATCACATTTAGCTACATAACTAGCAATTTCAAGTTTCATCTTAGTCCACCAGAATCTTTGTTTCAGATCATGATACATCTTATTACTGCCTGGATGTACTAAAAATCTTATTGCATGAGCTTCATCAAGAATCTGCTTTCTGAGCTCAGGAACCTTTGGAATCACTAACCGATCCTTAAACCAAATTACTCCAGCTTCATCTATTTTGAAATTGGAATTTTGCTCAAAGTGAATCTTTTTCTTTAGATGGTTCATACCCTTGCTTTCCTTTTGGGTTGCAATGATCTGATCTTTAATGGATGATTGAACGGTCATATTTGCAAGATTTCCTTGTGGAATCATTTCAAGGCTTAACCTTTCAAACTCATGGCACAAGGTAATATCTATTGGCTTGACTTTCAGACAATTGCAATGACCCTTTCGACTGAGTGCATCTGCCACTACATTGGCTTTACCTGGGTGATAGTGCACTTCAATATCATAATCTTTTATCAGTTCTAACCATCTTCTCTGACGCATATTCAACTCAGACTGAGTGAAGATGTATTTCAAGCTTTTATGATCAGTGTATATGTGACAAGTATTACCCAACAAATAATGTCGCCAGATCTTCAGAGCATGGACTACAGCTGCCAATTCTAGATCATGTGTTGGATAATGTTCTTCGTGCCGCTTAAGCTGTCGTGAAGCATAGGCAATGACTCTGCCTTCTTGCATCAGTACACACCCAATGCCTTTGCCTGAAGCATCACAATAAACATCAAAGGATTTTTCAATGTCTGGCTGAGCTAAAACTGGTGCAGTTGTCAAAAACTTTTTCAAAGTCTGAAAAGCTTCCTCACACTCCGTTGACCATACAAACTTGGTGTCATTCTTTAGCAGTGTTGTCATTGGTTTAGAGATCTTGGAGAAGTCAGGGATAAATCTACGATAATACCCTGCTAACCCTAAGAAACTCCGAACTTGATGTACTGACGTTGGTGACTTCCAGTCAAGAACTTCTTGGACTTTGCTTGGATCTACTGCAACACCTTCAGCTGATAGAACATGACCCAAGAATTGAACTTTGTCTATCCAGAACTCACATTTGTTGAATTTAGCATATAACTGATGTTCTCTCAGGTGAGTCAACACTATCCTGAGATGTTCTGCATGCTCTTCTTTGGTTTTGGAATAGATGAGAATATCATCAATAAACACAACCACGAACTTATCTAGCTCTGGCATGAATACTGAATTCATCAAATACATGAAGTGTGCTGGGGCATTGGTCAGACCAAAAGACATGACTAGATATTCATATAGACCATATCTGGTAGTGAATGCTGTTTTCGGAACATCTTCTGGTTTGATCTTGATCTGATGATACCCCGATCTCAAATCTATCTTCGAGAATACCTTCGCACTAGCAAGTTGATCAAAGAGAAGATCAATTCGAGGCAAAGGATACTTGTTCTTGATTGTCACTTCATTTAAGGGACGATAATTGTACCCTGTGTCAAGGCATAGCAACTGCATTAGGCACTGCAATTAGCCACTAAGCATAGCAATGCATTGCATCATTTCATGTGTATAAGTATGCCTTTGATCTTTTGTTGATTATTTGAAATTGGATTTCTATTTGACCTGATGCTTTGATTTTGGCTTTATTCTTGAGGAGGATTTAAAAGTGGTTTTCAGAAAAAGTGTTCTATATGAAAGTTGTAGAGAAAAATATTTTGAGCAACTTTTTATTTTGGGTCAAAGCCTGGTTTGGAGTTTTTCAAACTGTTTTTGAAAAGTCAAACTTTGGAAATTTCTGGAAAAAGAAAAAGAATCTTTTTTTTTCTTTCCCGTCGCCAACCTTTCGGCCATCCGGCCTTTCGGTCACTTCCCCGCCTCGGCCCAGCGCTCGCCGCCTCGCCCGCGCGCGCGCCCGCCCGCGCACCGCGCGCCGGCCACCCGACACGGCCGCGCCGTACGCCGGCCGGCTTGCCGCGTGGCGCCCCTTCTCTGCGTCAAATCCACGCTGACCACTCCCTCTCCGATCTTCTCCCGGCCCACCGGAGCACTCCAACGATCTTCGCCGCCACTCCCGCGCATCCTCGTCTGCCGAGCCGCCGTGGCCCCCGCCACGACCGGCCGCCCCTCCGCTCCGCCGGGCAAAAGCCGAGCGCCTCTCCCACTCCCTCACTCACTCGCACACTCACTCTCGCTCTCACTCCCCACTCTCACCCCGCGCACGAAGCGAACTGAGCACTCTCCGCTCGCTGCAACCACCGCCGCAAGGCCCCTTCCCAAATTCCAGTCACCACCTCCATCACCGGCCGATTAACCCCGGCCACTGCCCCGCCTTCGTCTCGGACACACGGTGCGCACCCCCGCGCCATCCGCCGAGCTCCACCACGACCGAAGTCTGAAGAGCCCCGCCGCGGAAGCTTTCAGCGCCGCTCGGAGCCCGGAACCGTTCGTCCCCGACCCGAGCTCCACCGCCTCCCTTCTTCCTCCTCCAGCTTCGCCAAGCCAAGGCAAGGTGAGAACACCAACTAGCCCTAACGCTATCGTTCCCTATCTCTCTGTTCACCACGGCCGAGCGCCATTGCCGCCATCGCGGACCTCACACGTGGCCAGCACGCACCAGCGCACCTCCGGCCAAACCATCACCCCTAGGACTCCCCCTAGGTTCACTGAGTCTCACACGCCCGCCAGTTTAGCCGGCGACCGCCGGAAACGGCGTAGCCGCGCGATGCCGTCGCCGCCGTGCGCTGCCGCTCGCCGCCGGCACGCTACGGCCATGCGCTGGCCAATCCCCAGTACCGCCGCCGATGCGCCTCGTCGAGACGAGTCCGCAGGGCCCAGCCTCCCCGCCGGCGACCTCACCGACGGCGAGAAATCGCCGGACCAATCCCTCCCCTGTTTCCGTCTCGTCCGAGCCCCGAGTCCGGCCTCGGACGAGCGCGCCTGTTTTCCGATTCGCCCGAGCCCGCGAGCCAGGCCTCGGACGAGCGTGCGTGTCCGCCGTCTCGCCCGAGCCCTCGAGCCAGGCCTCAGCCTCGAACCAGGCCTCGGACGGGCGTGTATCTTTCCGTCTCGCCCGACCCTCGAGCCAGGCCTCAGCCTCGAACCAGGCCTCGGACGGGCGTGTATCTTTCCGTCTCGCCCGAGCCCTCGAGCCAGGTCTCGGACGGGCTAATGTTCTTCCGTCTCGACCGAGCCCTCGAGCCAGGCCTCGGCCTCGAGCTCGGCCTCGAGCGAAACCTCGGGTGCGGTTCTCATCGAGCCAGGCCTCGACCGAATCGCTTTCCGCCGTGCGCCCGAGCCGAATGGATTCTGCTGACCCACGGGTCCCGCGCGTCAGCCCCTTACCGGTCCATAGACCGAGTTCTCGCAAGCCAGCCGGGAGAAGTTAAATGTTTTTCTTTTCGGTTTAATTTCCAGAGATGCTTGTTATTTTTGTGTAGCCTGTTTTATAAATCCAAATGAAGTGCTTCCAGTTTTATTAGCTTTCTGATGAATGGATCTATCATGGGAAAATATGAATGTATTTTTGATAGCAGTTTATTTTACTGTTTTCGTTTATTTCAGTTTATATGCTTTTGTTTAGATAAATGATTATAAGTGTTTTCTGGTTGAGATAATTCCTGGAAAATTTTGTGTAAGTTTATTATACTGTTTGGCACCTGTGAAAAATATATGATGCACTGTTTATGTAGAAAAAGTTACGGTTATAGTTAAAAGTCTCTTTTTGCTGATTTCTTAGAATAAGTGTTAAGGTGTTTTATATATGTGAAATAAATATGGGAAAATTTGTACAGTCTCTGTATGCCTTGTAGAATCTAAGAAAAATATGAACTTGATCTGTTTATGGAAAATTTGTAGTTGCTTTACAACTGTGCTTTTCTGTATAGATCTTTAGAAATTCATGTAAGAAAATATATGATGGTTCTGGTCATGGAACTTCCTGGATAAATATGAAATGTGAAGTAGAATCTGGGAAAAATAGGAAATAGAGCTATGCACTCTTTTACAGTAGGGTTGTAGTTCAAAGTACCTTTTTAGGCAGTTTGCTTGTCATTTTTGTATCTGCAGCTCTGTATTTTATCTTTGGCTGAAACTTGTTCAGTAGAGTCCAGCAAGTGTGGTTTACCTTCTGGAATTTTTGTGGATTTTTCTGAGCCCAGAAAAATACACTTGCAGTTCAAATCTGAGTTTCCTTTGATGTATTTAATAAGAAAGAGTTGAATACTCAGATTTTGTTTTATGAAATAAATGAGATATTGCCCCAATGTTAAAAGTGGTTCAACAAGTTGGCTTTGTTGGTTTGCAAGAGTTATTCTTTTCATGCCACTTCATCTTGCACCGCATTTATTGAATTATAAATTCATCGCACGCAATAGGATCGACCCCGCCGGAGCTTCACCAAGAGCAGGAGCTAAACGCCGAGCCGGAGATCCAGGAGCTCCAGCAGTCGGAGGAAGTCGACCCCGTCCACGACACTAACCTGCCCGAGTGCCCCTCCCACGAGGCCTCGGTTTTCACTCAAGGCAAGCCCCGGAGCATTCTAAGTCTCCCAGTTTTTGCAATTAATTTACTTGAGTCCTTTTATATTGTGATGCATTAGGTATAGGAGTTGATTGAATCCTAGTTTGTTGCATTACCCTTCCTTGATTATCGATTATTACCTGCCTTGTTACCTGTTACTGCTTTATAATGTAGAATTGCTTAGCCTGCTTAATAAAAGTAGTAGTTAAGGATGTTTCCGTAATACCCGATGGGTATTTACCGGATCACGGTTGGCTATATTTGCTATCGTGGAAAAGAACCTGAGTAGTAATGAAATACGGTCAACTGGAAGGCAAAGCACAAGTTTGGAAACTTGGGGCAGTCCGTCCGTTGGATCGTGTAGGTTTGTATCGATGTTGGCCCTCGTTCATTTTTGAACGCGCCCTTTTACTTAGGGATATGTCGGTGCCGTAATCATCGACCCCAAAGCCGGTTAGAAGCTGTTCGGGCCGGTCTCAACCCGTGTCGTGCCCTCTAGTACGGAAGTTGCGATCTGCCGCGTGAGGCCATCGCCAGACTCTGATTGGGCGGTCCGTGCTTGAGCCGCGACGATTACCACCACGAACAAGCGTCGAGCGGTTGCCCAATGCATGGACCCGACGGGGAAAGTGTGGGCTGGTATTAAAGGTCTTTCATCAGCTGATTTGGAATTCGATTCGAGTCGCCGTCTCCCCCGGTTAGTGGGAAACTATGCGCGACTTCACCACGATACAACTCCATGTGATGTTTAAAGGTTCAACTAAAATGTGGATAAGTCAACTGGATATGGTTATATTATTGTTTGTTAGATTCAAGTGAGTGCTCTAGTACAGGTAATAACCTAGAACTAAGGAGTAGGCTTAAAAATAACAGCTCATCATAATCATTAATTATCCCTTATCTGATTTGAGCCTTTCGCAACTAAAAGATCCCAGCTCCACCTCAAAAGCCTTGCATACCCTTGGAGTCTTTTTTTTTTTAGTTAGACGGGTAAGTCTAGCTGAGTACATTCCCGTACTCAGGGTTTATCCCGTTTGTTGCAGATGGCCAGGTCTACTTTGGCTATTGTAAGCACTGCCTCTACCCAGTGGAAGGTGATGAGGAGTAGGCCCAGGGCAGGGTCGTCAAGAAGCTTTCCTCCTTCTTTTGCCGGACTAAGACTACTGGTGGCACACTATCTTAAAAAGGAGGAATGACTTGTGTTGAGTTGGTTTATCAAACAATGTTTTATTTGGACCACGTTTGTTGTGGTCGTGTTTTAAACTTATTCGAGCTTCCGCACTTTTAAACTCAATATTGTAATAACTCTGTTTTAAATTCCGCACTCTGATGTTTTAAATTCGATTTCGTTTCGCTGTGATGTCTCTTTACGGATGTAACCTTTGAACGACGCGATCCTGTATGTTCTGGTGTAAGAAATCCTTCGAGATTTCCGGACTACCGGGGTTATATGGGTTCAAGTATGGGTCGAAGTCAGACGGATTTGACTAAGATAATACTTGAGCTCTTATAATCAGGACGGTTCCGCCACAGCTGGTATCGGAGCATTGTTCAAGTGATTACCTTCGTAAAGAGCTATTTTCGAACTAAAATGGGTATTTCAAAACTATTTTCAAAACTATTTTCAATTACTAAGTGTGCCCAGTCTCGTCCTTAAGCCCTATACTAGGATTCAGGTGGCTTAACTGCTAACAGGGTTCAGGGTTTTGCTCATGCTGGATCTTTATTTGCTGGTCCATTCTCGGGAAAAGAGAATGCGTCGATTGCGAAAACATGCATAAAATGATTTTGTGAGATATGAGAGCATGACCGTCCAACCGTCGGTCTAGGTGAGAGTTCTTATACCAAGTATGTGCGAGCTCCACGCAGACACATATGAGGGTATCAATGATTTTAAGGGTGATTTCTATTGGTGCATGGTGTTTAGTATTGGCTTCTATGTATTTTGCGCATATTGGCCAATACTCAGTTGTTTTATCATTGGGAATTTGTTGGGCTGAAATGAATCTTCTGCAGGTACACTAACTATGCGAACGAGTAGAACGTGTAGATAACGCATGAGAGATCGTTCTTGCCACCGACTAGAACGTTAGGACTTACGAGTCATTAATAGTGAGTGAGAACGTAAGTACGATCATGCATCATGTTTAAATTCTTGCATTTACATTACCTCCCCTTAATTAAAAGTTGTCTCTTTTCTATAAAATTTGCCAACTTAATATCTGTCTCACGAGAGTTCGAAACCCTTTTTGCTTCTACAGATGGCCCGAACCAAGTTGACTGCTCGCAAGGCCACCGGAGGCAGAGGAGTTCCGCGTCATCGCTTGGCCACCAAGCTGACCCGGAGGACGTTCCTGACCTACTTTGGGTTGCCGACTATCCTTTGGAGGATTTTGCAGGCCGTTGGTTACGAGGAAGGACAGCCCCAGTACTCCTGGCAGAAGGAGATTTACGGGCAGGATTCCTTGGTCATGGTGGAGATCAAGGTCAAGGCTCTACCTGCTAAGCCCCACTGGACAGGATGGACAGAGATCACCAGAGGCACTTGTGCCAAGGATGGAGCCAACAGGGCAGCATACCTAGTGCTGAAGGATATCATCGCTCGCTTCCCCCCGCCGCCACTTAGCCAGTGCGATGGCAGGAGTGTTTCCCCGTGGATCACTTTTCCCATTGCGCTGGAAGCAGACTCCAGAGTCAGCCTTGACAGGGAGCCCTGAGGAGCGTTTCTACTGCGAGACACCTGCGATGAGCGCCACTGGAGCTCTGTTGGGTGTATGTGAGAGTTTGGAGCACACTCTCGAGAGCGTGTCCTTCACTCTCACCGCCACCTACCAGAGCAAGAGGAAGCTTCAGGAGGACTTCGACGCTGAGGTTGCTCGTCTTCAGGAGAGGATTCAGCAGCTCACTCTAGAGCGTGACGACGCCCGCACCACTGCCGCAGCTCATCAGTCTACCGCCAGGACAGTCGCCGAGCAGATGTACCTGACCGCCGCTCTTCAGAGAGATGAGGCCCGTGCCGCACTTGACCACCTCAGAGAGGGAGCCCATCTTCTGGTTCAGCAGATCAACGCACAGCAGGTCTACATCGAGCAGCTCCATGAGGCCGTCCATGAGTTCCATCATGCAGCACAGGAGGCAGCAGCACCAGCAGCTCCCGCAGCAGAGGCCCCAGATCCCCAGGACGGAGAGGTTCTTGGTCCCGACGCCCCACCAGAGGAGGCTCATGCTGACGAGCCGATGATCGACGTTGACGCATAGGACGCTGCATCCGCCGCTGGAGACGTCTGAGCGCTAGTTTAGCTAGGAGACGTTTTTCTTTGTATAGCTTGAGCTTGCTCGCTAAGTGATGTAATGATTCAAACATGTGATGGTTTTATGTTTTAACTTATGATGGCATGTAATGGCTTTTGGACAAAGTCCGGACTTCGATCCGGCACCTCTTTTATGGAAATCCGTCGTTTGCATGTCTAATTCCAAGCGATTATTCTGTGATGTTGTATGGAAATGAGTAATTATACTTGGACGTGTGCTAAATTTCCGAATTTATGTACAGCACAGTATTTATTCATGATCGGTGTAACATCACCTAATGATTGCTTATTAATGGGATATGCAGATGCCGGCACACACCCGCAGCCAGCGTGGGCAGGGAGCAGGACAGGAGGAGAACTTGCCACCTCCCCCGCCGCCGCCAATGACGCCTGAAGCGTTCTTTGGACAGTTTCCTAGGTAGCCAGAGGAACATGGAAGAAATGCAGAGGCATATGGAGGCCACCCTCCGTAATATTGCCAACAACACCGCGCAGCAGCATCATCAGCGCCAAGGCCCGGAGCCTAACCAGTACAGCTCCTACCGTGATTTCTTGGACACTCGCCCTCCCGTGTTCAAGGAAGCCACCGAGCCGCTCGAAGCTGATGAATGGCTCAACTCTATCACACAGAAGTTCCGTCTGCTTCGTCTGACGGAAGAGCTTAAAGCGGAGTATGCCGCTCACATGTTGGAAGGACCCGCAGGTTTGTGGTGGACCCAGTACCGTGCATCTCTGCCAGCTAATGCACGTGTTACTTGGGATCAATTCTCTACTGCTATGCGCAACCACTACATCCCTAGTGGTCTGATGGAAATGAAGATTGCCGAGTTCATGAGGTTGTCCCAGGGGACCAGGTCCGTATCAGAGTACCTCCACAGCTTCAACAATCTGGCTCGCTATGCCCCAGATTTTGTAAATACTGAGGCCAAGAAGATTGCCAGTTTCAAGCGTGGCATGAATGCCACAATGCTATCCAAGATGGGTAACAGTCACCGCACCACCTTTAGTGACTTCGTCAGTGACTGTCTCAACCAAGAGGCCAATGACAGCCGGCTAGCAATAGAGACACGCCGTCGTGCGAACGAAGGAGGTTCGTCCCAGCAGAGGACCACTTTCGGAGCACGCCCCGTACCCCGTACCGCCCGCCTGTCACTGGAGCAAGGTACCGTCCCCCACAGAGAAAGATCACCACCAACCGTCCCCGTCCTAGTTTTCCAGAAGCCCTACACCGCCCCCATGATGCAAAACAAGAGCAAAGCAGGAAATGCAGCAGGTCCCAGGACTCCGTACGTAATTGGCCCATGCTACAATGCAACACTGTGGTCAAACCGGACACCTGTCACGTCAGTGCCCTCGACCGAAGAAGCAGTACACTCAGCCCCAGCCTCGTACCGGTCATGTGCACCACACCACTGTGGAAGAAGTGCCAGAAGGAGAGCCTGTCACCGCTGGTACGTTTCTTGTTAATCAATGCCCCGCAGTTGTGTTGTTTGATTCTGGAGCATCACATTCTTTCATAAGTGAGAATTTTGTTTTGAGAAGTAATCTTGAGTTGATAGAGTTAGACCGGGGATATCAGATAAGTTCCGCCGGAGCCGTTCTCTCCGCGCGAAAAATGGCTAAAGGAGTAGAAATGACCTTTGGGGATAAAAAGGCCATAGTGGACCCCATAGTCATTCCTGGTCTAGGTCTGGATGTAATCTTGGGTATGGGTTGGATGAAACTATGGAAGGTTACCTAGACACCGCAGAAAGAGTAGTGTCCATGGTTAGTCCCAGGAATGGATCTTCTTTCAGGTTCAAGTTACCCCGAAACCCCCATGAGATTGGAGTGTTGTTCAATATCACGGCAAAACAGATAGCTGAGATCCCTGTAGTATGTGAGTTTCCGGATGTCTTTCCTGATGAGTTGCCTGGTTTACCGCCTGATAGAGATGTGGAGTTTGCCATAGAGTTAATTCCGGGAACAGCACCTATATCCCGAAGACCGTATAGAATGCACGCTAAAGAGCTAGCAGAACTTAAGGTCCAAATACAAGAACTTTTGGATAAGGGTTTGATCCGTCCTAGTTCGTCGCCTTGGGGATGTCCCGCTATCTTTGTGAAGAAGAAAGATAAGACTCTGAGAATGTGTGTGGATTATAGGCCGCTCAATGCCGTAACTATAAAGAATAAGTACCCCTTACCCCGAATTGATGTCTTGTTTGATCAGTTGTCTAAAGCAAAAGTGTTTTCCAAGATTGACCTGAGATCAGGGTATCACCAAATCAAGATCAGACGGGAGGACATATCAAAAACCGCTTTCTCCACTAGATATGGACTGTATGAGTATCTTGTTATGTCTTTTGGGTTGACTAATGCACCGGCACATTTCATGTACCTAATGAATTCCGTCTTCATGCCAGAGTTGGACAAGTTTGTCGTAGTGTTCATCGATGATATTTTGGTATACTCTGAGAATGAGAAGGATCATGCTGAGCATCTACAAGTTGTTCTGACCCGACTTAGAGAGCATAAGTTGTATGCTAAGTTCAGTAAGTGTGAGTTTTGGTTGAAGAAGGTACTTTTCCTTGGTCACGTCCTTTCAGAGGAAGGAATCTCTGTAGACCCTTCTAAAGTACAAGAGGTTATGGATTGGCAAGCACCTACGAGTGTTTTTGAGGTTCGCAGCTTCTTAGGTTTGGCAGGGTATTACCGTCGGTTTATTCCGGATTTTTCAAGAATAGCCAAGCCTATGACCCGTTTGACACAGAAGAACAAGAAGTTCGAATGGACTCCAGAGTGTGAAACAGCTTTCCGCACTCTGCGAACGTTGTTGACTTCCGCACCAGTTTTGGCTCAGCCAAACTTGGAGGAACCTTTTGATGTGTTTTGTGACGCATCTAAGGTTGGACTCGGATGTGTACTCATGCAAAATGGGAGAGTTATCGCCTATGCTTCTCGTCAGTTGAGACCACACGAAGAGAATTACCCCACTCATGATTTGGAATTAGCAGCCGTCGTGCATGCACTCAAGATTTGGAGACATTACCTTATGGGAAATCTATGTCATGTGTACACGGATCATAAAAGTCTGAATATATCTTCACCCAGCCAGAGTTGAATATGAGGCAGAGAAGATGGTTAGAGCTAATTAAGGATTATAACCTGGAAGTGCATTACCACCCTGGAAAAGCGAACGTTGTAGCTGATGCCTTGAGCCGCAAGACTCATTGCAACTCGCTACAACCATTGTTAGAAGATGGATTCAATCTGATGCACCCTATCATGCTGAACAATATCACTCTTCAGTGCACCTTGGAAAGTGACATTATAGAGGGACAGAAAAATGATGCAGAGATTTGTCAGATTAAGAAGAGGTTAGAAACCAGTAGTTCGTTGAACTTCAGAACGGACGAGCAAGGAATCTTATGGTATATAACGGATAGTAGTTCCTAAGGATGCAGAGCTGAAAGGAAGAATTCTGGGTGAAGCTCACAATTCAAAGTTGTCTATCCACCCAGGAAGTAGTAAGATGTATCAGGATTTGAAAACCAGATATTGGTGGTCAAAGATGAAGAAAGAAGTTGCAGCCTATGTCGCCAGATGTGATACTTGTTGCAGGATAAAGGCTATACATCTAAAGCCCGCCGGACTGTTACAACCGTTGTCAATCCCAGAATGGAAATGGGAAGAGATCAGTATGGACTTTATCACAGGCTTCCCACTACTCAAAAAGGAATGATTCGATTTGGGTTATTGTGGATCGGTTGTCTAAAGTGGCTCATTTTATACCAGTCAAGACTACATACCGTCCGCATCAGTATGCAGACCTGTACATACAGATATCTTGAGATTGCATGGATTCCAAAAAGATTGTCTCTGATAGAGGACCCCAGTTCATAGCACGTTTTTGGGAACAGTTGCACAAGGAATTAGGAACCAAGTTGGTAAGAAGTTCCGCCTACCACCCCCAAACCGCAGGGCAAACGGAGAGAGTAAATCAGATTCTAGAAGATATCCTGAGAGCTTGTGTCTTGTCTTCAGGAGAGTCATGGGAGAAATGGTTACCCCTTGCTGAGTTTTCATATAATAACAGTTATCAAGAAAGTATAAAAATGGCACCTTTTGAGGTTCTATATGGACGAAGATGCAGAACCCCAGTAAATTGGGTTGAGTCTGGAGATCGAGGATTCTATGGGTCCGATTATGTAAAAGATGCCGAGGAATTGTGCAAACAGTACAGCAACATATCAAGGTAGCACAGTCTCGACAAAAGAGTTATGCTGACACCCGAAGGAGACCTTTGGAATTTCAAGTTGGAGACTATGTGTATCTCAAGGTTTCACCTATGAGAAAGGTCCAACGCTTTGGAATTAAAAAGAAGCTAGCACCTCGATATGTGGGACCTTATCAGATCATAGCAAAGAAGGGAAAAGTGGCATATGAAGTACAGTTACCCCCAGTGATGAGTGCAGTTTTCCCAGTGTTCCACGTATCACAGCTGAAGAAGTGCCTTCGAGTTCCCGAACAAGAGGAAGTTCGAGTCCCGGATGTCACGATCAGATCAGATCTGGAGTACTACGAACAACCTAAGGAGATTTTGGATACCAAGACTCGAGAGACTCGTAACCGAACAGTGAAGACTTACAAGATTCTCTGGAGTAATCACGGACCCAACGATGCTACATGGGAAACCGAGGAGTACCTAAGCGTAAACTACCCCGCTTTTTATAAAGATTGGTACGTAACTTAAATCTCGGGACGAGATTTCTTTAAGGGGGGAAGGGCTGTGACACCCTAGTGTCAAGCACTGCATTAGGCACTGCAATTAGCCACTAAGAAAGCATAAGCAATGCATTGCATCATTTCATGTGTATAAGTATGCCTTTGATCTTTTGTTGTTTATTTGAAATTGGATTTCTATTTGACTTGATGCTTTGATTTTGGCTTTATTCTTGAGGAGGATTTAAAAATGGTTTTCAGAAAAAGTGTTCTATATGAAAGTTGTAGAGAAAAATATTTTGAGCAACTTTTATATTTGGGTCAAAGCCTGGTTTGGAGTTTTTCAAACTGTTTTTGAGAAGTCAAACTTTGGAAATTTCTGGAAAAAGAAAAAGAATCTTTTTTTTCTTTCCGGCGCCAACCTTTCGGCCCATCCGGCCTTTCGGCCCACTTCCCCGCCTCGGCCCAGCGCTCGCCGCCTCGCCCGCGCGCGCGCCCGCCCGCGCACCGCGCGCCGGCCACCCGACACGGCCGCGCCGTACGCCGGCCGGCTTGCCGCGTGGCGCCCCTTCTCTGCGCCAAATCCACGCTGACCACTCCCTCTCCGATCTTCTCCCACCGGAGCACGCCAGCGATCTTCGCCGGCCACTCCCGCGCACCCCTCGTCTGCCGAGCCGCCGTGGCCCCCGCCACGACCGGCCGCCCCTCCGCTCCGCCGGGCAAAAGCCCGAGCGCCTCTCCCACTCCCTCACTCACTCGCACACTCACTCTCGCTCTCACTCCCCACTCTCACCCGCGCACGAAGCGAACTGAGCACTCTCCGCTCGCTGCAACCACCGCCGCAAGGCCCCTTCCCAAATTCCAGTCACCACCTCCATCACCGGCCGATTAACCCCGGCCACTGCCCCGCCTTCGTCTCGGACACACGGTGCGCACCCCCGCGCCATCCGCCGAGCTCCACCGACGCCGAAGTCCGAAGAGCCCCGCCGCGGAAGCTTTCAGCGCCGCTCGGAGCCCGGAACCGTTCGTCCCCGACCCGAGCTCCACCGCCTCCCTTCTTCCTCCTCCAGCTTCGCCAAGCCAAGGCAAGGTGAGAACACCAACTAGCCCTAACGCTATCGTTCCCTATCTCTCTGTTTCACCACGGCCGAGCGCCATTGCCGCCATCGCGGACCTCACACGTGGCCAGCACGCACCAGCGCACCTCCGGCCAAACCATCACCCCTAGGACTCCCCTCTAGGTTCACTGAGTCTCACACGCCCGCCAGTTTAGCCGGCGACCGCCGGAAACGGCGTAGCCGCGCGATGCCGTCGCCGCCGTGCGCTGCCGCTCGCCGCCGGCACGCTACGGCCGTGCGCTGGCCAATCCACCAGTACCGCCGGATGCGCCTCGTCGAGACGAGTCCGCAGGGCCCAGCCTCCCCGCCGGCGACCTCACCGACGGCGAGAAATCGCCGGACCAATCCCTCCCCTGTTTCCGTCTCGTCCGAGCCCCCGAGTCCGGCCTCGGACGAGCGCGCTCTGTTTTCCGATTCGCCCGAGCCCCGAGCCAGGCCTCGGACGAGCGTGCGTGTTTCCGTCTCGCCCGAGCCCTCGAGCCAGGCCTCAGCCTCGAACCAGGCCTCGGACGGGCGTGTATGTTCCGTCTCGCCCGAGCCCTCGAGCCAGGCCTCAGCCTCGACCAGGCCTCGGACGGGCGTGTTCTTTCCGTCTCGCCCGAGCCCTCGAGCCAGGTCTCGACGGGCTAATGTTCTTTCGTCTCGACCGAGCCCTCGAGCCAGGCCTCGGCCTCGAGCTCGGCCTCGAGCGAAACCTCGGGTGCGGTCTCGTTCGAGCCAGGCCTCGACCGATTCGCTTTCCGCCGTGCGCCCGAGCCCGAATGGGTTCTGCTGACCCACGGGTCCCGCGCGTCAGCCCCTTACCGGTCCATAGACCGAGTTCTCGCAAGCCAGCCGGGAGAAGTTAAATGTTTTTCTTTCGGTTTAATTTCCAGAGATGCTTGTTATTTTTGTGTAGCCTGTTTTATAAATCCAAATGAAGTGCTTCCAGTTTTATTAGCTTTCTGATGAATAGATCTATCATGGGAAAATATGAATGTATTTTTGATAGCAGTTTATTTTACTGTTTTCGTTTATTTCAGTTTATATGCTTTTGTTTAGATAAATGATTATAAGTGTTTTCTGGTTGAGATAATTCCTGGAAAATTTTGTGTAAGTTTATTATACTGTTTGGCACCTGTGAAAAATATATGATGCACTGTTTATGTAGAAAAAGTTACGGTTATAGTTAAAAGTCTCTTTTTGCTGATTTCTTAGAATAAGTGTTAAGGTGTTTTATATGTTGAAATAAATATGGGAAAATTTGTACAGTCTCTGTATGCCTTGTAGAATCTAAGAAAAATATGAACTTGATCTGTTTTATGGAAAAATTTGTAGTTGCTTTACAACTGTGCTTTTCTGTATAGATCTTTAGAAATTCATGTAAGAAAATATATGATGGTTCTGGTCATGGAACTTCCTGGATAAATATGAAATGTGAAGTAGAATCTGGGAAAAATAGGAAATAGAGCTATGCACTCTTTTACAGTAGGGTTGTAGTTCAAAGTACCTTTTTAGGCAGTTTGCTTGTCATTTTTGTATCTGCAGCTCTGTATTTTATCTTTGGCTGAAACTTGTTCAGTAGAGTCCAGCAAGTGTGGTTTACCTTCTGGAATTTTTGTGGATTTTTCTGAGCCCAGAAAAATACACTTGCAGTTCAAATCTGAGTTTCCTTTGATGTATTTTAATAAGAAAGAGTTGAATACTCAGATTTTGTTTTATGAAATAAATGAGATATTGCCCCAATGTTAAAGTGGTTCAACAAGTTGGCTTTGTTGGTTTGCAAGAGTTATTCTTTTCATGCCACTTCATCTTGCACCGCATTATTGAATTATAAATTCATCGCACGCAATAGGATCGACCCCGCCGAGCAGCTTCACCAAGAGCAGGAGCTAAACGCCGAGCCGGAGATCCAGGAGCTCCAGCAGTCGGAGGAAGTCGACCCCGTCCACGACACTAACCTGCCCGAGTGCCCCTCCCACGAGGCCTCGGTTTTCACTCAAGGCAAGCCCCGGAGCATTCTAAGTCTCCCAGTTTTTGCAATTAATTTACTTGAGTCCTTTTATATGTGATGCATTAGGTATAGGAGTTGATTGAATCCTAGTTGTTGCATTACCCTTCCTTGATTATTGATTATTACCTGCCTTGTTACCCTGTTACTGCTTTATAATGTAGAATTGCTTAGCCTGCTTAATAAAAGTAGTAGTTAAGGATGTTTCCGTAATACCCCGATGGGTATTTACCGGATCACGGTTGGCTATATTTGCTATCGTGGAAAAGAACCTGAGTAGTAATGAAATACGGTCAACTGGAAGGCAAAGCACAAGTTTGGAAACTTGGGGCAGTCCGTCCGTTGGATCGTGTAGGTTTGTATCGATGTTGGCCCTCGTTCATTTTTGAACGCGCCCTTTTACTTAGGGATATGTCGGTGCCGTAATCATCGACCCCAAAGCCGGTTAGAAGCTGTTCGGGCCGGTCTCAACCCGTGTCGTGCCCTCTAGTACGGAAGTTGCGATCTGCCGCGTGAGGCCATCGCCAGACTCTGATTGGGCGGTCCGTGCTTGAGCCGCGACGATTACCACCACGAACAAGCGTCGAGCGGTTGCCCAATGCATGGACCCGACGGGGAAAGTGTGGGCTGGTATTAAAGGTCTTTCATCAGCTGATTTGGAATTCGATTCGAGTCGCCGTCTCCCCCGGTTAGTGGGAAACTATGGAGTTTCACCACGATACAACTCCATGTGATGTTTAAAGGTTCAACTAAAATGTGGATAAGTCAACTGGATATGGTTATATTATTGTTTGTTAGATTCAAGTGAGTGCTCTAGTACAGGTAATAACCTAGAACTAAGGAGTAGGTTTAAAAATAACAGCTCATCATAATCATTAATTATCCCTTATCTGAATTGAGCCTTTCGCAACTAAAAGATCCCAGCTCCACCTCAAAAGCCTTGCATACCCTTGGAGTCTTTTATTTTCAGTTAGACGGGTAAGTCTAGCTGAGTACATTCCCGTACTCAGGGTTTATCCCGTTTGTTGCAGATGGCCAGGTCTACTTTGGCTATTGTAAGCACTGCCTCTACCCAGTGGAAGGTGATGAGGAGTAGGCCCAGGGCAGGGTCGTCAAGAAGCTTTCCTCCTTCTTTTGCCGGACTAAGACTACTGGTGGCACACTATCTTAAAAAGGAGGAATGACTTGTGTTGAGTTGGTTTATCAAACAATGTTTTATTTGGACCACGTTTGTTGTGGTCGTGTTTTAAACTTATTCGAGCTTCCGCACTTTTAAACTCAATATTGTAATAACTCTGTTTTAAATTCCGCACTCTGATGTTTTAAATTCGATTTTGGTTTTCGTTTCGCTATGATGTATCTTTACGAATGTAACTTGAACGATGCGATCCTGTATGTTCTGGTGTAAGAAATCCTTCGAGATTTCCGGACTACCGGGGTTATATGGGTTCAAGTATGGGTCGAAAGTCAGACGGATTTGACTAAGATAATACTTGAGCTCTTATAATCAGGACGGGTTCCGCCACACCGACCATGGCTGGTCGGTGGTACCGACCAGACCATCCTCGGGACTGAGGGAGTATAAATGCCTCCCTCTTCACTTTTCACGGTGACGAACTTAGAAGATACATTTATTGCTGACCTAGCTCTAGACAAACTCTCTCCAAGCATTGACTCACCCATCTCTCTCCCCCTTTGCTCCTAGATTCATTCCCTTGCAAGATTTGAGCTAGGGAAGTGAGATTCGAGAGTGGGAAGCATCAATCTTCGACTTGAGCACTTGGTTTCCATCTTGCCGGCTTGTTTTGTGTCTTTTACTCTTGAGCTCTTTGAGCTCTAGCCGGTTAGGGTTTCTTCGTGGTAGCCCGTATTGATTTACTTGTGAGGGCTCCCCGAAGCGTTTGTATTACCCTGAGATTCTAGTAGAGATACTCTCGTAGCCTTTGTGGTTGCTTGAGTGAGGCGAGGAGGTGAAATAGACTCCGACCTTTGTGGTCACCTCAACAACGAGGAAGTAGGCACTCCTTAGTGGATTGGCCGAACCTCGGGATAAATCTTGTGTCCCGTGTGCTTGTTGTTGTTGTCCCTATTTCTCTACTTCTCTTGTTATTGTGTTCTTCGTGTTCTTCCTATCCCTATCTTGCTCTTAGGTTGGGAAGGCTCGATCTACATCAAGGGGAGCAACCAAGGTTCATGAGAGTAGTTTTACCATAAATTATCTTTCGGAAAGTTGGCTAGAAACTTGTTTTATCTTCATATCTTATTTTCATCGGATTTGTAGTTTCTTTTAGGATCCCGGTTGTGCCGTTTGTTTGTGTTGGTAGTACCGGTGTTTCACACCCGGTAGTACCTACCCAAACAAACGGCCTCTCCGGTTGCTATCTAACTACATCTTATAGTTTGTGAAGTTTCAGATAGTCAAAAATCACCTATTCACCCCCCTCTAGGCTGATTCGGTCCTTTCAATGGTATCGGAGCCTAACCCTTGTGTTAGCGCTTCACCGCGTAAGGGAGAATCAATCTACCATATGTCAAGAACAGCTTGATGAGATTGTCAAGAAGGTTACTGCTCAGATAATTCAAGATCAAGCAAAGAAGCATGAAGATGAGATGAAGAGAATGAAAGATGAGATGGAGAGTTTGAGGCGAGCTTTGGAAAGCAAAGCCGAAGCATCCGGAAGCAGTGGAAATCAGCCGCCCAAGGATGACAAGAAGAAGGAAGATGAAGAGAAAGGCAAGAAAGACACCGAGTTCACTAGAGTGCCTATGACTATAACCATATGGGCAAGGTCATACAATTGCCTAGCGTCAATCTAGGCAAGCCACCTGCCTTTGATGGAATCAACTACAATGATTGGGCACACAAGATGAAGCTACACCTTCTTGCTGCAAGAGTTTGGGAGATTGTTGAAAATGGACCAAGTCATGTTGAAGGTCAAGAGTTCACCGACAATGATGTGTTTGAGTTTCAACAAAATGTTCAAGCCGCATCATTGATTCTATCATGCCTAAAGCCTGAAGAAAGCAACAAGGTACATGGAATGGAGAATGCCAAGAAGATTTGGGATACACTCAGGATATCATATGAGGGTGATGCGAGTGTGAGGAAGTGCAACATAGAGCTTCTTCATGGAAAGATTGAGAACTTTGCAATCAAGAAAAATGAGACCACTCAACAAATGTTTGACAGATTCATGACGTTGGTAAATCAGATTAGAGCACTCAGAGACACAAAGTGGGATGACTACTCAGCTGGAAGAAAGCTATTAAGAGCATATAGAAAGAGGAACAAGAACCTTGCATCAATCATCATGGAGAGACCTAACTATGAGAGCATGGGACCTCATGAGATGCTTGCCAAGATAAAGCATCATGAAGTCTTGGATGATGAAGATATAGAAGAACAAGAGGCAAGCCACAAAAGGTGGTAGCACTCAAGGCTAATCAAGAAGAAGGAAGCAAGGCCCGAGATGACTCTTCAAGCGAAGGAAGTGAAGACTCCGATGATGAGTTGGCCCTTATTGTGAAGAACTTTAGAAGATTCATGAGAAAGAAGATGCACAAGAAGGGCAAAGGTGGTTACTTCAAGAAGTCAAAGAAGAGAAATTGCTATGAATGTGGAGCGGATGATCATTTCATTGCCGATTGTCCACAAAAGAAGAACAAGAACAAGTATAGCAAGAGTGATGACAAGAAGCATAGAAGAAGAAAAGGTGGTGAAGCTCATCTTGGTGAGGAGTGGTTCTCGAAGATGACTCAAGTGATGAAGAGAAGAGCAAGAGCAAGGAGAAGGAGAAGGGAGCGGCCAACATCGCCATACACAAGACCTCTTCTCCAAGTCTCTTCTCCAACATGGCTACATCGACAACTTCGTCACGCTTGTTCGAGAACCTCTCCGACGACGAGGATGACTTCACTCATTCTTGCTTCATGGCTAAGAATGAGAAGGTATCACCTCACTCTCCTACTTGTTCTAGTGATGAATGTAGTGATGATGATATGGATGAATTTGAGCTTAATTTAATTAGAAAGTTTGGAAAGAAAGGTGGAGCTAAAAATCATAAAATTGCTCACTAAATTAGAGAGTCGGAATGAGAGTCTTGCAATGCAAGGGGACTTGATCTCTCAAGAGAGAGAAAAGAACCGTGCATTGGAAGCCTCTCTTGCTGAGGAGAAGTTGAAGGTTGAGAAATTGACCGTGGAACTATCCTTAGCCAATGACTCCTACAAGAAGTTGGCTAAGGAGTGTTCCATGAGCAATGACTCAATTGCAAGCCTAAAGAATGAGGTTAGCATGGTTCAAGAGAGCCTCACAAGCTCTCAAAATAAATATCAAACTCTTGAACTAAGCTACAACACTCTTTGGAATAGCACCTCTTCAACCTCTTCTAAGGATCCGGTGGCTCTAATGCCTCAACTAGTAATGGTTGCAAAAGATGCTATAAACATGATATAAATGCTTGTGCAACTAACCTTGTTGAGCTAGAAAAGAAAGACAAAGAAATTCATAGGTTGAACATGATCTTGAGAATGGTTGCAAGTGTAAGGTGCAACAACCAAAAGATATCCTCAAGACCGCAAGGCACCCATCCATCAAGGATGGAATTGGGTACAATAGGTATGGTGGTAAGGCTAACGGTAGAAAGATGGTCAATGGGGTACCTTTTGTTAACTTTAACAAAGGGGTTCCTCTCTTTGACCTAATGAACAAGCCAACAAAGTTGCCAATCCAAAGGCTCCACTTGCTAATGGTAAGATCAACAAGGAGAAGCAAGTGGAGGCCCTCAAGCAACAAAAGCCCATATCAAGAAGCTATACATGTGATTATTTGTGTTGTTGGGGTGATGATGGCAAAATAGTTGTCAAGTATGTTGGTGCCCTCAAGAAGAGGGAAATTATGAGAAATGTTTGGGTACCAAAAGCTTATGTGACTAACCCCCAAGGACCCAATCTCGTTTGGGTACCTAAATCTAGAACATAAACTTGTTTTGTAGGAATATGCCTCCGGTGGGTCAAGTTGGGTGTTGGATAGTGGATGCACCAATCATATGACCGGGGCAAAAGATATGTTCTCTCGTTTCAACCAAACAACGACTCATGCAACAACATTGTGTTTGGTGACAATGGTAAAGGAGAAGTGCTTGGTTTGGGTAAAAATGCTATCTCAACTGACAATTCCATATCTAATGTATTACTTGTGCATTCGTTGAGTTACAATTTGTTATCCGTTTCTCAACTTTGTGAAATGGGTTACGATTGTCTCTTTACGGATAAGGGTGTGACCGTCTCTAGAAGAAGGGATTCCTCTATTGCATTTAAAGGCGTTTGAAGGGAAAACTTTACTTAGTTGACTTCTCAACTAGTAAGGTAGAACCTACAACATGTCTAATGGCAAAATCTAGCATGGGTTGGCTTTGGCATCGCCGACTAGCTCATGTTGGGATGAGAACTGGCCCAACTTCAAAGAGAAGGGCACATCCTTGGACTAACCAATGTTTCTTTTGAGAAAGATAGGATTTGCAGTGCGTGCCAAGCCGGAAAGCAAGTAGGAGCAAAACATCCAATCAAGAACATTGTGTCGACCACAAGACCATTGGAGCTATTGCATATGGACCTCATCGGACCCGTTGCTTATCAAAGCATCGGCGGTAACAAATACGGTTTTGTTATTGTTGATGACTATTCTCGTTTCACTTGGGTGTTCTTTTTAGCAGACAAAAGCGAAACGCAAGGTATCTTCAAGAAGTTTGCTAGAAGAGCACAAAATGAGTTCGACATCAAAATCAAGAAAGTGAGAAGCGACAACGGGACCGAGTTTAGGAACACCAACATAGAAGAGTATCTTGATGAAGAAGGGATCAAGCATGAGTTCTCCGTTCCATATACCCACAACAAAATGGGGTTGTGGAAAGGAAGAATAGAACTCTTGTTGAAGCTGCAAGATCTATGTTGGATGAGTACAAGACTTCCCATGGATTTTGGGCAGAGGCAATGAACACGGCGTGTCATGCAATCAACCGCCTGTACCTTCACAAGCTAAGAGGGAAGACGCCATATGAGCTTCTAACCGGTAACAAACTAAAGGTGCATTACTTTCGAGTTTTTGGCTGCAAGTGTTTCATACTTAACAAAAGGGCCAAAAGTTCAAAGTTTGCACCTAAGGTACACGAAGGCTTTCTACTTGGTTATGGTACTAACGAACATGGCTACCGTGTATTCAATAATGCCACCAGCACTATTGAGTTAACGGTAGACGTGACTTTTGATGAATCCGACGGCTCTCAAAAGGAGCAAGTCAATGATGAGCTTGTAGGTAATGACGAGTCTCCATCCGAAGCTATCAAGAAGCTAGCAACTGGTGATGTGAGACCCGTTGAAATACAAGATGATGAAGATGAACCATCACACACTCCCACAAGATTCTCATATCCATCATGTGCATCCAAATGCGCATGATGAAGCTTCCGCAACTCCGAATGGTGGTAGTGTGGATGATGTTCAAGTGATACATCAAGTTGATGATCAAACACGAGCTCAACATGAAGTCCGACAAGAAGATGGGAACATCAATACATATGATGAAGATGATGAAGATGGACCCATCCAACGAAGATCACCTGTACCACACCCAAGAGTTCATCATACAGTTCAACGGGATCATCCCGTTGACAACATATTGGGGAGCATACGGCGTGGGGTAACGACACGTTCTCGTTTAGCAAATTTTTGTGAACATTACTTGTTTGTCTCCTCTTTGAAACCTCTTAGGGTGGAAGAAGCACTTGACGATCCGGACTGGGTGATGGCTATGCAAGAAGAGCTGAACAACTTCACCAGGAATGAAGTCTGGTCCTTGGTGGAAAGGCCCAAGCAAAATGTGATAGGAACCAAATGGGTTTTCCGCAACAAGCAAGACGAGCATGGCGTGGTGACAAGGAACAAAGCACGGTTGGTGGCTCAATGTTTCACTCAAATCGAAGGTTTGGATTTTGGGGAAACCTATGCACCTGTAGCTAGGCTCGAGTCAATTCGTATATTACTTGCCTTTGCTACTCACCATGATTTCAAGCTATATCAAATGGACGTGAAAAGTGCATCCTCAACGGCCCCCCCTCCGAATTGGTCTATGTGGAGCAACCACCGGGCTTCGAGGACCCAAAGTTTCCCAACCACGTCTACAAGCTCGACAAGGCGCTCTATGGGCTCAAACAAGCCCCTAGAGCTTGGTATGATTGTCTTAAGGACTTCCTACTCAAAAAGGGTTTTGAGATAGGAAGGGCCGATGCTACTTTATTTACTCGCAAAGTTGATAATGATCTCTTTGTGTGCCAATATATGTCGATGACATAATATTTGGTAGTACTAATGTTGCCTTTTTGTGAGGAATTTAGTAGGAATGACCAACAAAAGGTTCGAGATGTCCATGATGGGTGAGTTGAAGTACTTTCTTGGATTCCAAATCAAGCAACTCAAGGATGGCACGTTCATCAGTCAACCAAGTATACAACAGAGACATGCTAAAGAAGTTTGAGATGGACAAGGCCAAACCTATCAAGACACCTATGCCTACCAATGGACATCTTGATCTAAATGTGGATGGTAAGTCAGTGGACCAAAAGGTATATCGCTCTATGACCGGTTCATTACTTTACCTTTGTGCATCTAGGCCCGATATTATGCTTAGTGTGTGCATGTGTGCAAGGTTTCAAGCTAATCCGAAAGAATGTCATATTATGGCCGTTAAGAGAATTTTTCGATACTTAGTGCACACTCCGAATCTTGGTTTGTGGTATCCCAAGGGCTCCACTTTCGATCTACTTGGCTATTCCGATTCGGACTATGCCGGTTGCAAGGTAGACCGAAAGAGCACTACCGGGATTGCCAATTTATTGGGAGGTCTTTGGTGTCATGGAGTTCTAAGAAACAAAATAGTGTTGCCCTATCCACCGCCGAAGCCGAGTATGTGGGGGCCGGCGCTTGCTGTGCTCAACTACTTTGGATGAAGCAAACACTAAAGGACTTCGGATGTGAGAAACCAAATTCCACTTTTGTGTGACAATGAGAGTGCTATCAAACTAGCAAACAATCCCGTAAACCACTCTCGCACAAAACACATAGACATCCGACATCATTTCTTGAGAGACCATGAAGCCAAAGGAGATATCGCAATACGCCATGTGAGCACAAGCGGTTAGTTATCCGCTCCTTGACAGACAAGGACTCAGATGAGATTCAGTCTTTGGTGCAGAGGCTTGAGGAGTGGAGGATCTTGGGGTTGATCTCTGGTGAGCGCAGCTACAACCAGGAGATTCTCTGTCAGTTTTGGGCCACCTTGTTCATTGATAAGGAAGCTCGCGTGCTGCATTGGATGACCCAAGGGGTCCACTACCGGTGCAACTTTGTCACTTTCGCCCGGTTGTTGGGTTTCGACCATGTCGACAGGGATGCCCCTCGCTTGTCAGAGATGTATGGTGGGGGCATGTACCCGAGCAGCTGCAGAACTCAGGTGTCTACATGGATGGTGCCGAGGCAACCTTCAAGGTCCAAGGCCTGAAGCATGCCTTCTATGTGCTCAACAACCTGATGCGCCTAACTCTGGATCCTAAAGTTGGTGACCAGGACAACTTGAGAGATGATGCTGCCAAGGTCCTCGTCCGCTTTGCTCTGCCAGATGGACGGTTTAGTATCTCTCACTTTCTGTGGCAGAAAATCTCCGATGTTTACAATGATCCTCACAAGGCTTGCCATATGCTCCATATCTTATGCATATCATTGAGCATGTGGTTGGCGCCACCTTCGAGTATGATCGCACCATGAAGGAGTACAGTGTTCGTAAGTTCACCTCGGCTCCTTCCAAGGACAAAGAAAAAGTTGATGAAGGTGGTGAGGTCCCAGCAGATGCAGCAGCGCCTGGCGAGGCTCAGCCGGGTGGAGATGTTCCCCATGCTACCGCTCCTCCTCCGCGTCGTGAGAGGCGTAGGGGTGGCGGTCTTCGCTCCGCCCTTGGAAAGATCTTTGAGTGGATGTGCTATCGGCCCGATCGTGACGAGCGACATCAGCAGGAGGTGCGTCAGCATCTCGGTCTTCCTCCGCGCTCTCCGGTCCGACCCCATCCAGATCCGTTTGCTGAGTACGATGCTCAGGCCCGGAGTGGTGATGATGATGATGATGATGGTGGTGGTGGGCAGCCCCAGCAGCAGGCTCAGCAGCAGCCCCAGCAGCAGGCTCAGTAGCAGCCCCAGTTTCCAGGTGGTGGTGAGGCGGGTTTGTACAGCTCCATGCTGTATCCGCCCCATCAGTTCTATCCTCCGCCACCACCTCAGTACCAGCCTCATTCCTTCTTCCCTGACAATGGTATGGGCATGTCCTTTGCTGGCGGGTCCACATCGTATCAAGGAGGGGGTGGAGGCTCGTACATGGGCTTTGCTGGCCCCGACGCCGATCCAGCTGGGAGTGGTGGTCCTCGCGACTCTACACCACCACCTGATTCTTCGGCTCCTTCATCCTTCCCTGGTGGTGACGTTGGAGAGAGTGCCTATTCCTCTCTCTTCGGGGGCTCTATCATGATGGATCTTCTAGCAGTTATTATTGATTCTTTGCTTATCTTGGCCTACCTGCTTTGGTACTTGATGCCAAAGGGGGAGTGTTAGGCTTATCTTGTTGTAATAGCTGTAAGAAAGGGTAATCTTTGAGACTAAGTATGGTATGCTACATTTTATTTGTGATATGCTGAGGATGTAAACCTTTTATGCTTATTGTTATATTCATGCTTGGTTCATCCTCGTTATTGATGCTCTTGTCTTGGTGATTGTTGTTTTCGATATGGCTATGTGATTTGAGTTCTTTTCTTTCTTCAATAGCCATTCGCTTTTCTTATTACATTGTTATGTGTATCACCATGTCATACCGTTTATGCATCACAAATTGATATATTTGATATTGTCACACACTTAGGCACCCCACGGATTGCAAAATTTAGGGGGAGCTCTTGTTCTTGTGTATGCAACCTTGCTTTCTAATCAAGGTTTGAAATTAATATCCAAAGCATACACTAAGGGGGAGCTTCAACTAAATTTTGGAATTCAAAAGCTTCAATTCTTTCTATCCCTAATTGTAAGCCTAAGTTGGTTGTCATCAATTACCAAAAAGGGGGAGTTTGAAAGTGCATTCGCCCCCAATGTGGGTTTTGGCTAATTAATGACAATCAACTAGGGACTAACCAGTTTATAAAAGCATGTATGCAGGTGTTAGTCCTTTGAAAGATTTGAAACGTTGAAATCTCGTGAACAAAGCACGTAGGATATTTTTGGACATAAAGATGCCTAGCTCAAGTGGTAGTTTAAAATTTCAATTTAAACTTGAGTTATAGGTAAGCCGGACTATGAAGAGGGTCACAAAGTAAGTTGGCTAGATGTGGAGAAGTGCTCAAATCGACTAACCTTAGTTCGCTTGAGAGACACCGCACAATCACGAACACGTAGAGGGTAAATTCTTTTGGTCGGTGGTACCGACCATGGGTGGTCGGTGGTACCGACCACAGCTTCTCTGCGCAGCGCTCAAACACCTCTCTGTGTTGGTCAAAAAATGACCTGGCGGTAGTACCGCCATAACCTCGGTACTACCGCCCGCGGTGGTACCGACGCAAGGTCGGTAGTAACCTGGTTTGCAACCCTCTTTGGATAGAGTTGTTTTTGACTTGGCGGTGGTACCGCCATTACCTCGGTACCACCGCCTCGGAGGTACCGACCCATGGCCGGTAGTTTCCAATTTTGCGAGGCTCTCTGTTCGCGCTGTTTTTGGCCTGGCGGTAGTACCGCATTACTTCGGTAGTACCGCCGCCGGTGCTACCGACGCAAGGCCGGTGGTAACCAAGTTTGCAGAGCTCCCTGTGTAGAATTGAAAAAGGCCTGGCGGTGGTACCGCCATCAACCTCTCGGTACCACCGGACGGAGGTACCCTTGGACGGAGGTCGTGGTCACTTGGCTTTGCGGGCTCTCTGGACTGACTAGCTTTTGACTTGGCGGTGGTACCGCCATTACCTCGGTACCACCGACCTCGGAGGAACCGACCCTCGGGCGGTAGTTTCCGAGGGACCGAGTCCCTAACTGAGTTGCTCTCTGTTCGAGCTTGTTTTGGCCTGGCGGTGGTACCGCCATTGCCTCGGTACCACCGGCCTCGGTGGTTCCGACCTTGGCCCGGTGCTTGTCAGTTTGACCAGATCTGGTGTATGCGACCGTTGTGTCATGGTCGGTGGTACCGACCATGGCTGGTCGGTGGTACCGACCAGCCTCGGGACTGAGGGAGTATAAATGCCTCCCCTCTTCACTTTTCACGGTGACGGACTTAGAAGATACATTTATTGCTGACCTAACTCTAGACAAACTCTCTCCAAGCATTGACTCACCCATCTCTCTCCCCTTTGCTCCTAGATTCATTCCCTTGCAAGATTTGAGCTAGGGAAGTGAGATTCGAGAGTGGGAAGCATCAATCTTCGACTTGAGCACTTGGTTTCCATCTTGCCGGCTTGTTTTGTGTCTTTTACTCTTGAGCTCTTTGAGCTCTAGCCGGTTAGGTGTTCTTCGTGGTAGCCCGTATTGATTTACTTGTGAGGGCTCCCCGAAGCGTTTGTATTACCCTGAGATTTCTAGTAGAGATACTCTCGTAGCCTTTGTGGTTGCTTGAGTGAGGCGAGGAGGTGAAATAGACTCCGACCTTTGTGGTCACCTCAACAACGAGGAAGTAGGCACTCCTTAGTGGATTGGCCGAACCTCGGGATAAATCTTGTGTCCCGTGTGCTTGTTGTTGTTGTCCCTATTTTTCTACTTTCTCTTGTTATTGTGTTCTTCGTGTTCTTCCTATCCCTATCTTGCTCTTAGGTTGGGAAGGCTCGATCTACATCAAGGGGAGCAACCAAGGTTTCATGAGAGTAGTTTTACCATAATTATTCTTCGGAAAGTTGGCTAGAAACTTGTTTTATCTTCATATCTTATTTTCATCGGATTTGTAGTTTCTTTTAGGATCCCGGTTGTGCCGTTTGTTTGTGTTGGTAGTACCGGTGTTTCACACCCGGTAGTACCTACCCAAACAAACCGGCCTCTCCGTTGCTATCTAACTACATCTTATAGTTTGTGAAGTTTCAGATAGTCAAAATCACCTATTCACCCCCTCTAGGCTGATTCGGTCCTTTCACCTTTAATTTTGATAGATAACCAGTGTCAACATGTAACGCTCAACTACAAAGCACCGCCACGGAGTCATAGCCCACAAAGCAGGCTCCTGTCGGGCACGTCCCCTTGCGGCCTAGGACCTTGAGGCATTGGACCTCTAGGCCTAGCAGCTCTCCTTTGAGCATTCGGCACATGTACATCATGGAGGATGGTACATGTCCGCATTGTTCATCTCCCTTGCACGGCGCTCCTCTCTCTTGCGCCGAAAGCAAAACTCCCTCAAGTGTCCATCTCTCCACAGTGCTCACAGTGGTACCTCACCGCTCTCATAGGGGGTTGTTGGTACTCACGGTAGTGGGTGTGGATGAGTTGGCCTTTTTGTGGCATGAGCTCCTCTTGGATAGGTGGCATTGTGTCTAGCTTGTTTCTTAGGTGGTTGGGTTTAGGAGACCAAACTTGTTTCTTTGGTGGAGCTCTCGTAGGTTCCTCATACCTCCATCTTTGGTGTTAGGCTTAAGAGGCTCTTTGGTGGTATCTTGGTAAGTTTGGGAGTAGTGGTGGAGTTGGGCTTCTCACTCGGGTTAAACCACTAGACTCTCCAATCTTGCAAAAGAAGCAGCACTCTCCATCCCCTGAGCAAAGCCTATACCTGGACCGTCCAGCAGCATGCTTGAATTGGGCAATCATCATCCCAAGCTGCGGCTCACCAACAAGACACCCATGACAAGTGGTCCGAAGGTATGTGTTTTTTTCCTCCTCGGTTTGCATCTTGTCATGCTTCACGTTCGCAATCTCCATCCCAAACCTCACACAAGCACACCTAGACACACAAGTGCTACCCGAGCTGGCCTTCTCAAGAGACACAATCTTGGCATTCTTCTCTGCCAACTCGGATTGCAAGCCTGCGCAAGACTTGCACACACCAAGCACGGAGGATCTAGCTCTAAGTTCATTCACCTCTCCAACCAAAGCAACATACTTCCCCCTCAAAGTGAGAAGGTCTGTCATGTGCTTGGAGCACATCTCATACTCATCCTCCTCAAACACGACGATGGTGGACTTGACAGACTCAAGCTCTTTCACTACGTCCTCTCACTTCCTCCTAAACTCCTTTCTCTCCCTAGCGGCAAGCCTAAGCGGTTTATCTTGACTAAGGAGAGCAGCAGTAAGCTTGTCAACCTCAGCAGAGAGTTCGTCGGGAGTTTGAGATACCTGGGAGGTGTCGTCGTTGTCGTCGTCGTTCCAAGGGATCTCCTCCAGCTCGCCGTTGACTTCATCGCCGAGGGCCATGGTGCAGAAGCCCTCATTGTCGGCGAAGAAGCAAAGACCGTTCAGCTTGTCCTCGATCTTCTTCTTCTTCTCAGACTCGTCATCGCTTGATGCAGCGGAGTCGTCATCCGAGTCATCGACGTCACTGAGCGTGGCGAAGAAAGCACGCTGTTCAGCCTGGGCCTTCTCCAAATACTTCTCCTTGATGTACTCCTTGTTGAAGCCGCCCCTCCGCTTGTGCTTGGCGGGGACGTACTTCTCCTTGCGCTTGCCGGAGTCATACTTGTGGTCGTGATCCGCCTTGCCGAAGACTTGCTTGTTCTTCTTCAGGCAATTGGCGATGAAGTGGTCCGAGCCTCCACACTCGTAGCAGCCACCACGACCTCCTCCGTGGCGATGGTTCATGCGGTTGTTGTGGAACCGCGAGAACCGGTTGGCAAGCAGGGCCAACTCGTCGTCTGCCATGAACTCCAGCTGCTCCTCTGTGACAAAAAGAAGAGATGACAAAGCAAAGCCTCCAGAGGTGTTAGCAGAAGAGCCAGAAACCAAAGCCATCGACGGGCCAGAAGGATTTTCATAAGAAGCCCTCACCATGGCGTCAATCTCATTGGACTTGAGCTTACTAAAGAGCTCGTCGCACGTGAGAGTCTCATAGTGAGGCGATTCGATGATCGCCTGAACCTTAGTGTCCCACACCGACCGATCGAGAGTGTGTAAAAGCTTGAGAGCCCTCTCATGATCGTCAAAAGGCAGCAGCTCCTTGTTAGCTCTCATCCTGTTGACAATCACCTGACAGCGAGCGAATAAACCTTCTATGCTCTCGCTAGGCATGAGTCGAAAGTTCTCATACTCCCGCTTGTGCGACTCGTAGAGACGGGATTTGACTTGAGTGGTTCCCTCATGGAAACGCATGAGGGTCACCCAAATCTCCCGAGCCATGGGGAGGTGAGAAACGCGATCAAACTCGGACATGCTCAAACATGAGAAAAGAGCATTACAGGCTCGGATATTGGCATCGTGCTTGTCGATCTGCAGCTCAGTCACACGAGCTGCCAACACCACGTAATCAACCTTGTTGCAAATCTCCCGGACAGAAGCACCCATACTCTGAAGATAGGCCGACATGCGTATCTTCTAATACGCATAGTTCGTCCCATCGAAAAACGGCGGTTTGCCTACGCCGTGATCCATGTCGCCTTCTGTGGATCTGGAACCGGCTAAGGTAGAAGATCCTTAACCTTGCTCCGTTACCAATTGAAGGACCGAAAGTGCTATCAAAAGGTGACCAGAGGGGGGTGAATGGGAGCTTTAAATTTCTTTTCAGAAACTTTTATCCACTGTCCCGAGAATCATCCCCAAGAGAAAACCTAGAGCTTGTCAGTATCCATGACCCTAGATGTAGGGTGGATGCTTCCTAGAAGCACAGCGAGACACTACACAAGTCTAGAAACCTACCGCTAAAGTCCCAAAACAAATCCAAAGTCGGACGAGCAAACAGCGAACAAAACAGTGCAAAACCTGGAGCATCGGACGCTGGCCCGCGTCCGATGTCCAGGCACCGGACGCGTCCGATGCAAAATGCACTGTTCTAGAACCTCACTGCATGGTCATCGGACGCTGCAACAGTGAACCCTCAGCGTCTGATGCTTAGATCCTGGATGAGTCCGATGGTCAACGGAGCATCTGATGGTCAGCGTCCGATGCTCCTTCAAAAATGTTGTTCTGTGACATGTGGCACCTGAGCGTCCGATGTGACGAACTCAACGTCCGATGCCCCCGTGTCCAACGTCCGATGCCCTCGAAACTACACAGTTCTTCCGTGGATTCAACCCAATCTCCTCTGAATCAAAAGCTCTAAGGCATAGACTTGGTATGAGGAGTCCCAAGGAGGTTAGTGAGCTACCCCTAAGAGATCATGGCTCGAACCTAAATCCAAATCGGTGAATCGGAAGAATTCGGGGCAAGGGAGGCAAAAACCGATTCGAAATAAAAATCGATCGATCTACTAGCTCGTGAGGTTATTGGAAAATTCCTTCGGTAGAAAGATGCGCCTCATGATCTAGAACAACTCAGTTCAAACGGAATTGAAAATCGTTCCTCGGAGAAAGAGAACGAAGCAAATCACCGAGAGAACGAAAAGCAAAATGTGAAGAACACAGCTCAAAACGCGAATCGATCTCTATTTCCAGCCTAAACTTCTCCACATGAGGAGACAACGAGATTATGGTCTCGTTTCCTCAAAAAGCAAATACACAGAGGTATAATTCACCGTCTCTACGGATCTCAGTAGCTACAGCAAGGATGTGGGAGAGCAGGAAAACCTAGAATGAAAATAGCAATGGCTGAGATAGTCTGGAGAGAGGGGTTGCCTCTCCTTATATAGCCTAATACAATTATTCCCCTTTTTACCCCTACTACTAATGAGCGAGCAGGCTAACCCTAAGGGTATTCCTGACCAACTCGAAGTTGATGGTGATCTGATGGCCACGCCCGCACAACGGGTAGCTTCGCCTCGACGCGACCTCACCGATTGCCGCCACGTGCCGCCACCGCTTTGCTCGTCCTTTTCACGGACCTTCCCCCGGTTTTAAGGCTGAAACCGGGAAACCTGGGCCATCCCCCGGTTTTGAGGCTGAAACCGGGAAACCTGTCGTCCGTCGCCTGAGTTTTGTGGCCCAAACTCAGAAACCTGCTAGCACCCAGGTTTTGAGGCCCAAACCTGGAAACCGTCCTCTGCCCGAGTTTTGTGGCCCAAACTCAGAAACCGGCCGCACCCAGGTTTTGAGGCCCAAACCTGGAAACTGTCCACTTGGTGGTTTTTCTGTGGCTCAACCACCAAACCGAGCCGTAGAGGGGATGCACCGCCCGTGCTCCCCGTCCACACGCAAGTCTTCACTTGTCGTTGTCCCAGGCTGTCAGCCACCACGGCCGATCCTTAGGCAACCGGTCCGTCAGTCCATGCCTCACGTTCGCCCTTCACCGCTCTGGGTCCATCGGCACGACACGTCTCTACTTGACCTTCACCTTGCCTTTGATCACTGTATCCATGCTCAACACCTGCACAACACAAGCCAAAGAACATGCACATCATCCCAGTTGACAATCACTCATCATCTCAAGATCTGGCATACACCCATGTATCCGCAAAGATGATCTATCGTTCCCCGACAACGGCGCCAGAAATGCTTGTTGGTATAAATTAACGCACACTCTACTTTATCCGCAAGTGCACAGATAAAATCTACTGATGTAGCACTTAACCAGAGTAACCCAATTTTAATATCAAACCCAAAGCTTAAAGTCTAACCCCTGAGTAGCTAACAAGGACGGAGAATCTAGAAGCATAAAGGGGATCACTAAGGTTGTCTAATTCCAATTCAAGAGTGATATGTTATATTATTCTTAGTGGGGAAGTTGACATAAAAGGTCACAAACAGAGTATGTGTCTTTTATGCAAATGTATAATCCTACCGAGCCAACACACGGGTAAGTGGACTATAGAAGAATCAACAAGGCTATAAGAGTCACCCTTGCGAACAACCACTACTACCTGCATTATAGGAGGCAATTATGAGCTATCAAGTCTAAGCACCAAGCTTACACTATCCAACTACTCTAACTCTAGCGCGACTAGAATTAAAGTACTCAAAAGAGAGTCATAAACCTTAAGAATAATAAGAACAATGGCTCAAACTTAAATATAGTCATTGATTACCGAAACAATCGCTGAAGCAAGTTGACGAAGAACTTGAATCTGTAGGTACAAGATGAAGAAGTTGATCCGACAGGCCGGAGCTCCTTCTTGATCTCTTCCTCTCTCTCTCTCTTCTAATTCTAGTATAAGACTAGGTTCTAAACCTAAACTAGAGGAGTATCTAGTCTTCTACTTGAAAGCTGGCTCTTGAAGTCTCTTCTAGGGTTTCTGAATGAGGCGTAGACTTTTCTGAAGAGGAACCTTGTTCTTCCCTGGGGCCTGGGGGCCTGTATATATAGCCCTGAGGGATCAACCGCAGCCGTTAGATCAAACCGACTTCACGTAGGGCTGAGATGGATCCTCAAAGGCGATAGAGGAAGGTTCTAGAAGAGGGAGACCGGCGGCTCCCTGGGCCAACCGACCAGTGGGGCCCACCGACCGGTCGGTCCCACCTAGAGGTGGCCTGGGGTGCCCCACCTCGTGGAGTCTTCAGGTGTTCTCTAGAGTCTCCTAGAGTATTCCTGACTTGGCCGTTGTGTTATCTCCCGTCGGTTTCCTTCTAGGGGAAGCAATTGAGGGTTGTTTTCCTGTTTAATCCCTGCAGATTCGCAATTCACCAAAACTCATGGAATTCATTAGTTTTAAAACCCCATACTAAGGTGGAATTCATGTATTTATCCATTTCCATGTTTAATTGACCTTTAATAATAAGAGTAAATTAATGTCAATAGTGGCCACCTTTTTACGGATGATCTTGTCGTGAATCTTGCGAACACAAGGTTGATATGTGCCCTTGTGGTTCCCTTCCTGAGTGATGAGTGATCGGTCAACGGGCAACATGTCTCTTGGCTGTGTTGATGTGCAGGTGTGGAGCTCGGAGACAGTGGTCGAAGGTGAGGTGAAGGTCAAGTAGAGACGTGCTGTGCCGACGGACCGGGAGTGGTGAAGGGCGGACGTGAGGCTTGGACCGACGGACTGGGAGACCTGAGGACCAGTTGTGGTAGCTGGCATGTGGCATTTGCAAGCAAGAGCACATGGGGATGTGCGGTGCATCGGCCGAGTCGGGAGGAAGGTGATGGCGTCGTGACACTTAGCGGGAGGCCGAGATGGAAGGCGAATGCACTATGCTCGACGTGGAGGCTGGACATGCTCCGGCATTGGTGTCGAAACTCAAGGTGTGCGAACCACATCCCGTCTACGACACGGGTTTGGTAGTTGAGCCTCGAAAAACTACCCTCGACGATTTCCGAGTTTGGGCCTCAAAACTCGGCGAGGACGGTTTCCAGGTTTGGGCCTCAAAACCTGGGCTCGCGGGTTTCTGAGTTTGGGCCGCAAAACTCAGCCGGAGGACAAGTTTCCTGGTTTCAGCCTCAAAACCGGGGGGAGGTCCAAAAAGGACGGTCGACGCATGGCGGCATGGAGAGGCTGGCTCTGCGGCAGAGCTATCCACGAGGAAGGTGCGGCGGTCGATAGGACGGCACGTGGCGGCATCTAGAGGCTTGCGTCGAGGCGAAGCAAAGGATGAGGAAGGTGTGTGGCCGTCGGATCAAAACTCTTAGAGTTGGACCGGGATGCCCATAGGGTTGGCCGCTTCGCTCTTGTATCTAGGGGTAGAAGGGGACTATTGTACTTAGGCTATAAATAAGAGAGACGCCCCTCCTCTCATTCTATCCTTGCAGCAATTACTTCCTGAGCTTTCTCTCTCTAGCCCTCGCTTAGGTTCTAATCATACCTCGCTGCCTGTGATCCGCAGAGATGGCTAATCATACCTTTATGTATTTGGATTTGGAGGAAATGAGACCGTAATCTCGTTGTCTCCTTGTGTGAAGGAGTTTCGGCTGGAAATTAAGATCAATTCGCGTTTTGAGTTGTGTTCTTCGCGTTTTGGTTTTTGCTTCTCGGAGATTTGCTTCGTTCTCCCTCTTCGACGAACGGTTTTTGATTCCACTTGAACTAAGTTGCTCTAGATCGTGAGGTGCATCTTTTCACCGAAGGAATTCGCCTCTAATCTCACGAGCTAGTAGATCGCTCGGTTTTTGTGTTGGATCAGTTTTCCTCCCGTTTCCCCCAAACTTCTTTGATTCACCGATTTGGAGTTAGGCTCGAGCCATGATCTCCTAGGAGTAGCTCACTAACATCCTTGCGACAGTTTCCAGGTCTGGAACACCCTTAGGGCTAGCCTGCCCGCTCATTAGCTGTAGGGGTAGAAGGGGAATAATTGTATTAGGCTATATAAGGAGTGGCAACCCCTCCCTCCATCCTATCTCAGCCATTTGCTACTTTCACTTAGGGTTTTCTGCTTCCCATTCCTTGCTGTAGCTACTGAGATCCGCAGAGACGGCTAATCATACCTCTGTGTTCTTGAGATTTTGAGGAAACGGGATCGTAATCCCGCTGTCTCTTCGTGGGGACGATTTCCGGCTAGCAATTGAGATTGTGATTCGCGTTCTTGAGTTGTTCTTCGCGTTTCGCTTTTTGTCTCAATTTTCCCTTCGATCGTTCTCTCTCTACGTTGCTCCGTTTGCAAAACTGTTTGAATCAATTGTTCTTTATTGTGAGGGGATCATTTCCACCAAAGGAATTCAACTCAAACCTCATGAACAAGTAGATCGGTTGGTTTTCATTTTGGATCAACTTTTCTCTTCTCTTCCCCCGAACTTCTTTGATTCATCGATTTGGAGATAGGTTCGAGCCATGATCTCCTAGGAGTAGCTCACTATCATCCCTGTGACTCCTCTCACCAAGTTTGAGCCCTAGAGGTTTCGTTTTGGGAGAGATCGAGTCGAATCGGTGAACGAACAGCACGGTTTCGGGGTGACCGGACGCACTAGTCAAAGTGATCGGACTCTGGTCATTGGGTCCGGTCGTTGAAGGCTCGGCTGCTCTGTTTTGCCAGCTTTTGACCGGACGCTCGGTTTACACGTGACCGGACGCGTAGGAGACACTGTTCACTGCACTTTGGTGTTGATCGGACGCATCCTGAGTTATGACCGGACGCAGCAGTGAGTCTGGTCAGTGCTGATCAGCGCGTTTTTGTCCGCAGTTCGTTCATCTGACTTTTGATTTGGTTTTGGGTTTTTGCGTTGGGTTTCTAGAGTCGTCTAGTGGCCCACTTTGCTTCTTGGAAGCATCCACCCTACATCTAGGGTCGTGGACACTATCGAGCTCTAGGTTTGCTCTTGGGTTGATTTTTGGGACAGTGGTTATAAGTTTCTGAAAAGAAATTTAAAGCTTCCATTCACCCCCCCCCCCCCTCTGGTCGCCTTTGTGTAGCACTTTCGGTCCTTCAGCTGGTCATAGGTAGCACTATACATCTTGATGAAGACTCCTTTGAGTTGCTCCCAGGTGTCGATGGAGCCTTCGGCGAGCTTGTGTAGCCAGTTATTCGCTGAGGAAGACAGCATGACCGGGAGGTACTTGGCCATCACATCAGATCCTCCCCGGTAGCTTGGATGGCGATTTCATACGTGGTTAGCCATTGCTCAGGGTTGGCTTTCCCATCGTACTTGTCCACCGTGTTGACGTTGAAGCCTTGGGGCCACTGGATGGCCCGGAGTCGAGCAGTGAAGGGGAAGGCCCGGTGGAAGCATCGAGAGCCGGCGCTCAGTGAGCGCCGTGGTTCCCATGGGAGACCTCCTGGTCGCGATGCGGCGGCAACTGCCTCCTATGGGAGCGGTGAGGACTTTGAGGGGTCCTGCTGTATGAAGAGTCAAAGGGAGAGGGCCGATGCGGTGAGGACTTTAAGGGGTCCTGCTGTATGACCGCAGCAGCTTTGACGTGGGCGTCGATGTTTTGTAGCTCCGGAGTGACGGGGAGTTTGGAGAGCTCGTTGGTGATGACGGCCAGGTTGGCGCTTGGAGGTGCATAGACAGGCTGGTCGTCGACCATGTCGAACTCGTAGCGGAGGTCAAGGCTGTAACACCCTCGGTGTTAAGCATTCCTTAAACTGCATAATTTGTCATGGCATAAGCATAGCATCTCATTGTTTCATATGCATATGTTTGAATAAGTGCTTAAGTCCTTGCATAGTCTCTAGTGTAACCTTATTTTGCTTTCTGTTTCTAGCTTAGTGCCTTAAAACAAAGTTGTAGATCTTGATGAAATGAGCAACTTTGTTTAAAAGCACTTTCTCAGAAAAAGTTGTTAAAATGTGATTTCTTGCATTAGAAAAATGGATTAGAAGTAAATTTCTTTTTCTAAGCAGAATTTGGACTTGAGCCTTAAAGATGATTTGTTCCTTACAAAATTCTAAGCAACTTTGCTTTTAGGACCTTTTCCTAATTCGGCTTAGTTTGGAAGTTATGGAGCATCAAAGTTTTTAACCAAACTTCATTAGTTTAAACCCTAGTGGGCCCGGCCTGTCAGCCTCTCCTTCTTCTCCCCATAGCGCACGCCGCTCCCTCCGCGCCGGCAGAAACCGCCCGCCGCCGCGAGACCGCCTCGCCGGCCGGCCAAACCGCCGTCATCGCCGCCCGTGGTTTGCGCAAAACTCGCCACGTCGCCCTGGCTAGTATTAGTCTCGCCGAGCCTCAAGCTCGCCGGGAAGAGCTTCGTCGTCGCGTCGCAGAGCCGCCGCTCCGCCATGGCTGCCGTCGAGCTTGCTCCGGTATCCCTCTGGCTCAGCAAGTCAGTTAGTCGTGTTCGTCTCGCAAACCCGCGTCCAGTGGTGGTCTCGGCGTCACCGGAAGCTTCGCCGCCGACGAGCTAGGGCCAGTCAACGACAACGGCGCCAAAGTCCGTCGTTGACTGCCGAGCCTAGCCTCGCCTAGTAACTTGGTCGCCTGACCAGTGGGCCTCGCCGACAGAGACAGAGAGAGTGTGAGAGAGAAAAAGGGAAATCTGGGTACAGTAGGCCTCGGAAAGCCGGGTGTGCCGAGCGTTTGCCTCGATCCTCGGCTGAGTCAAGTTGGGTGTCCGTAGCATTTTAGGATTGAGTTTTCTTTTAATTTGTTTTTGCGGAATTATGTAAAGGCTTCAAAAATTCCTACAAGGCTCATTTTAAGTCCAAGTCCTGCGAAACAAATTTTGTTATGTCAAGCATGTTTAGATCTATCTGTGAAAAATGTTGAATGCATTTTTGGTGATACTTTTATGTGTAGATTAATTTAAATTGGTAAGTTGCTGTTAACTTGGAAAATGCATAACTAATTATGTATAAGTCAGAAAAATGTGATTCTAGTTTTGTTAGGTTTGTATGGATATATAGTTTCAGGGAAAAATATAATATAAGGTTGTTCTGTGAATTATTTTTAGCAGTAGCTTTTAAAATGGTTAAATGTTGTTTTCTTGTGAATTTTGTAGTAATTAAAATATGAGGGATATGAACTTGAAAATTTTTGCTGTCTGCTCTTGTGCTAAGAAGTTCAGGAGAAAATTATGAAATTTGTTGTTTGACACTTTTTAATATGATGTGTAGTTCAAAGCACCTTTTCATGGTAGAATTTGTCTTTTTCATAGGGGATAGAGTTTAAGTCCAAATGGGTTGAAAATTTGACAGAGAGCTAGTTTGAGTGTTGTTAACTTCCAGTAATTTCTGTAGATTTTTCTGAAGCTGTCTAGGTTGGGTTGCTGTTTTAAGCATGTTTAAATAGATTTATTTCAGTAAGTATTTAGAGGGTAATAAACTCATTAAGTAAACTTTGATGTGGTGACAACATAGCTTAATGAGTTGATTATGATAGGTTAAATAGTTGGGATAATGTTGACTACCTTATTGAAGAGAATGCAGTAGATGACATGTGCTTATCTCCTGATTGCTGTTAATCATGTGCATCACATATGCATTCTATGTGCATTCATCCTATTCATGCACATTATGCATCATACAGGATCAGCGGAGGAGATCCAGACCCAGTCGACACCGGAAGAACCCAGTCCGGAGGAGAACCTGACAGAGGAAGCCGGAGGGACAGACGCCGACGAGCTACCAGAGTGCCGCGACCACCGCCCGTCGGACTTTGAGAAAGGCAAGCCCCGGAGCATTCTAACTCCTACGGTTTGCAAATGCTTTACAATTAACCTGATGATGGATGTTGCATTAAGTTATAGGAATTGATTGCTACCGTTGATGCATTACTACTTATCCTTGACCACCTGCAATATATCTTGATATCCCTGTTTAGGTCTAGGCTCGTTAAATGCTTAGCCCTGCTTAGATCGGTAAAAGTCGGGTGATTCCTTGTCTCTCGCATTAGGTGGATACTGATCATGTTTAGCCTGTGCTATCATGAAGATAACCATGTGATAATTAATTTGAGACAGAGGCGGGATGTAAGAGCAGCAGGACATGGGTTCTGTATGCTAGTAGGCTCCCGTCTGTGTTGCATAGGACCCGTTCGGGAATGTCCCTTCAGTCAAATTGAACGCGTCGATCACTTTACGGAGTAGGTCTGAGTGCCTCCCGTGAAGCCGAGTAAGGTTATTCGAGCCGGTGATGGAGATGTTGACGCCTAACACCCAGGGCCTCAGCTGTACCGTGGGCAACTATTCTGATCGACCTGGCATGGTCCGAGGGCAGGCAGGGCCTGATCGACCTGGCATGACCGTGGGCAGTTATAGATTGAGCGACCTGGCACTGAGATAACCCCCGGTGTAGAAGGGCCCATGGCCGTCCCGCGCGTTGTGTTCTCGAATTTCCTGACTGGTAGCTTACGACTGCCGTAGCCGGAATGTGTCGGGCAAGTGTGAGACATTTTATCCCCAGCTGGTAGGAATCGATTATAATCGCCATCGCTCCTGGACAGTGAGCAGTTGACTGTAGATCATCGCCCGTAGAACTTATGGAACTAAAGATGGTTATGATGTTGAATATGAAAGGCTATTGATGAAATAGTCACTCTTGCTTGATTAATTAGCCAAGTGATTGCTCTAGATCAGGTGCAAATCTAGTTAATCAGGTTGATTATATAAAATTGACTGCTAATACTCTAGTGATGATTATTTAATAATGAAAATGCTTTTATGCAAAGGAGTCATTGTATGGCCAACCCCAGATACAACCTTGCATGATCCTTGGTGTCTCATTATTTCTGGTTTGTCGGGTAAGTCTAGCTGAGTACCTTCTTGTACTCAGGGTTTTATTCCCTTGTTGTTGCAGATGGCCAATGCTTTTATGGCTACTGTGAGAATTGCTTGTACCCGGTGACGGGAGATGACTAGACCAAGGGCATGGTCGCCACTTATCTCATCTGTGCGGATACATGGATGTATGTCGAGTCTCTGAGTGATGAGTGATTGTCAACGGGTTTGATCGCAGGGTCTTTGGCTTGTGTTGTGCAGGTGTCGAGCACAGAGACAGTGATCGAGGGCAAGGTGAACGTCAAGTTGAGACGGGTCGTGCCGACGGACCGGGTGCGGTGAAGGATGGGCGTGCCGTGCGGCGGACGTGCCATGCCGATGAACCGAGCGGTGAAGGGCGGACGTGAGGCTTGGACTGAGGGACCAGAGTGCCTGAGGATCAGCTGTGGTGGCTGGCAGCCTGGGACAGCGACAAGTGAAGACTTGCGGGGCACGGTGTTGCTCGGGTCGAGGACCTGGGGACACGTGTCAGTGGACGGGGTGCACAGGCGGTGCATCCCCTCTACAGTTTCGGTTTGGTGGCAGAGCCAGGGAAAAAACCATCGGGTGGACGGTTTCCAGGTTTGGGCCTCAAAACCTGGGCGCTGAGGGTTTGCTGGGTTTGGCCTCAAAACTCAGATGCTGGTGGGCTGGTTTCCCGGTTTGGGCCTCAAAACCGGGGGATAGCTGGAAAAGGCTGGTTTCCCGGTTTGGGCCACAAAACCGGGGGTGCAGAGCGAGGGCGGCACGTGGCGGCAATCGGAAGGTTGCGTGGAGGCAACGCGGACGAGTTGTGCGGGCGTGGCCGTCGGATACACCTACCACTGAGTTGGTCCAGAATAACCCTAGGGTTTAGCTGGTTCGCTCTGCAATTAGATTAGAGAGGGGTAGAGTAGGAATTGTACTTAGACTAGAATTAGGATAAGTAGTCGGGGAGACACCCTCCTCCCCCTATCTCAGTCATTTTGCTCTTTCGCACTTAGGGTTTCCTGCTCTCCCATCCCCTGCTATAGCTAGCTGAGATCCGCAGAGAGACTTGCCTCTGTGTACTGTTGATTGTGAGGAAGTGAGGTTGTATCCTCACCTTTGCAGTGCAGATCGATGACTTGATTCGCATTTTGATTCGTGTTCTTCGCGTTCTTCATTTCTTCGCGATTTTCCCGTCACTCGATCTCCCTCTCCGGTGCGTCTTTGCGAAATCCGTTTGAACCAATTTGTTCGTATCATTGAGGAGGTCATTTCGACCAAAGGAATTCATCTAACTCCTCATGATCGAATAGATCGGGACGATTTCGTTTTCGTGGCGCTTTTTCCGTTCATCCACCTTCCCTTTTGATTTCCTGGTGATTTGGTTGATTTGAGCGGATGATTTCTTGGGGATAGTCTCCTAACTACCCCGGGGTCATCTTCTCCAAGTTTGGGAACTTGGGATTTTGAGTTGGATCGGATTTGAGAGGATTTGGGAGAGAGGCGATCAAAATCGCCCTCCCTGTTCATCCGCGGACAGTCCGCCACTGGACCCGCGGACTGTCCGGGGGTTGGGCTCCGACCGAGCATTGGTCGCGTGGCCTTGACTGTTTTGCCTCGGGTGACCGGCGGACAGTCCGCAGGTCAAAGTCGCGGACAGTCCGCGAGCCGTCCAGCAAGGGTTCAGCAACCTTGCTGTTTTGGGTTTTCTACCGGCGGACAGTCCGCCAGTGAACCGCGGACAGTCCGGGACCGTACCGGCGGACAGTCCGGGATTTGGCTGTTTGCTCCGGTTTAGTGCGTTTGCTCTCCCGGCTTGTTCGCTTGGTTTCCGAACTTCTCGTTTGGCCCTGTAGTTGACCAAGGAACCTCTCTAGATATCTTTGCTACTTGTTAGCATAGGTATTTAGGAGTTTCTCGACGTAGCCGTCTATCTACGTCCGGGACTTGGTTTTTGGGGTTGTGTTCGAGCCGGAACTTTTGGAGTTTGGTTTGCTTCTTCTTGGTGGTGCTCCGCTGTGATCTTAGGGATCATCCACCCTCTTCCAAGGGTCGTGAGCATCACGGTTTCGGTCGCCATTTCTCGGGGTTGATTTTGGGACATTTGGCCAAAGTTTCTGAGAAGAATTTTGAGCTCCCATTCACCCCCCCCCCCTCTGGTCGCCTTGCTAGTGCTTTCTCGGTCCTTCAATTGGTATCGGAGCGGGTTAAGGATCTTCCACCTTAGCCGGTTCCAGATCCACAGAAGGCGACATGGATCGCGGCGTGGGCAAACCGCCGTTCTTTGATGGGACAAACTATGCATAATGGAAGATACGCATGTCGGCCTATCTTCAGAGCATGGGCTCTTCTATTTGGGAGATTTGCAACAGGGACGATTACGTGGTCTTGGCTGCTCGTGTCACTCAGCTCCAGATCGTTGAGCACGAGGCAAATAGCCGGGCACGTAACGCCTTGTTCTCCTGTTTGAGCATGGGTGAGTTTGATCGCGTTTCTCACCTCTCTACGGCTCGGGAGATTTGGGCCACCCTCATGCGCTTTCATGAGGGCACCTCTCAAGTCAAAACCTGACTCTACGAGTCGTTCAAGAGAGAGTATGAGAACTTTCGACATCATCCTGGCGAGAGCATAGAAAGTTTATTCGCTCGCTTTCAGGTGATTGTCAACAGGATGAGGGCTAACAAGGAGCAGTTGTCTTTCGACGATCATGAGAGGGCTTTGAAGCTTTTGCATACTCTTGATCGGTCGGTGTGGGATTCCAAGGTTCAGGCGATCATCGAATCGCCTAACTATGAGACCCTCACGTGCGACGAGCTCTTCAGTAAGCTCAAGTCCAGTGAGATTGACGCCATGTCGAGGGCTTCTTATGTGAATCCTTCTGGCCCGACTATGGCTTTGGTTTCTGGCTCTTCCGCTAACCCCTCTGCTGGCTTTGCGCTTTCATCTCTCTTTTCTGTCACAGAGGATCAGCTGGAGTCTTTGGGAGATGAGGAGTTGGCTTTGCTTGCCAACCGGTTCACGCGGTTCCACAACAACCGCATGAACCGTCGCCGCGCAGGAGGACGCTCAGGATGCTATGAGTGCGGCGATCCCGACCACTTCATCGCCAACTGCCCCAAGAAGAACAAGCATTCGGGGAAGGGCGATCATGGGCACAAGTACGACTTCAGGCACAAGGAGAAGCACGCCCCCCCAAGGCACAAGAAGAAGGGCAGCTTCAACAAAGAGTACATCAAGAAGAAGTACTTGGAGAAGGCCCAGGCTGAGCAGCGTGCATTCTTTGCCATGCTCAGCGATGTCGACGGCTCGGATGACGACTCCGCTTCATCAAGCGACGACGAGTCCAAGAAGAAGAAGAGGATCGAGGACAAGCTGAACGGTCTTTGCTTCTTCACCGGCGACGGAGGCCTCTACACCATGGCGCTTGGTGATGAGGTCGGAGGCGAGCTGGAGCACTCCCCTCGGGACGACGACGACACCTCCCAGGTATCCCTCACCTACGACGATCTCTCTGCCGAGGTTGAGAAGCTTACTGCCGCGCTCCTTAGTGAGGACAAGTTGCTTAGGCGTGCCACTAGAGAGCGCAAGGAGTTTAGGCAGAAGTGGGAGGACACGGTGAGAGAGCTTGAGTTTGCCAAGTCCACCGTGGTCGTGTCGGAGGAGGTTGAGTGTGAGTCGTGCACCACGCACATGACTGACCTTCTCACTTTGAGAGGTAAGTATGCTGCGTTGGTTGGAGAGGTGGATGAGCTCCGTGCTAGGCCGCAGCTGTTGGGTGCGTGCAAGACTTGTCCTGTCTTGCAATCCGAGTTGGCAGAGAAGAATGCCAAGATTGAGTCTTTAGAGAAGGCCAACTCGGGTAGCACTTGTGTCACGAGGTGTGCTTTGTGTGAGGGCTTGGAGATGGAGATTGCTAATGTGAAGCATGGCAAGATGCAAACCGAGGAAGAAAACACATACCTTCGGACCATCTTGTCATGGGTCTCTTGTGGTGAGCCGCAGCTCGGGATGATGATCTCCCAATTCAAGCGAGTTGCTGGAGCTCCAGGTGTAGGTTTTGCTCCGGGTGTTGATCTTTCTGCTTTTGGGAAGATTGGAGAGTCGAGTGGTCTGAACTCGAGTGAGAAGCCCAACTCCACCACTGCTCCCAAACTTACCAAGCTTCCACCCAAGGAGCCACCTAAGCCTACCACCAAGGATGGGGTATTTGAGGAACCCCCGAGAGCTCCGCCCAAGAACCAAGTGTGGGCACCCAAGCCAAACCACCTCAAGAACAAGCTTGACACAATGCCACCCATTCAGGAGGAGTGCTTGCCACAGAAGGGCAAAGTGATCCACACCCACAGCCATGATTACAAACAACCCCCTTTGCGTGCGGTGAGGTATCATTGTGATTTCTGTGGGAGAGATGGACACTTGAGCGAGTTCTGCTTTCGGCACAAGAGAGAGGCGCGCCGTGCTAGGGAGATGGACAACCCGGACATGTACCACCCTTTCCATGGTGTGCATGTGTCGAATGTCCAGAGGAGAGCTGCTAGGCCCAGAGGTCCAGAACCTCAAGTCCCCAGGCCTAGGCAGCAGAGAGCTCCGAGGAGAGATGCTAGGCCTAGAGGCGCAGTGCCTCAAGTTGCTAGGCCTAGGCCTCGTAGAGAGCGTGCCCGACGGGGTCCTGCTTTTGCAGGCTATGGACCCTGTGGCGGAGGCTTTGTTGAGCGCTTTCCCCCACCGCGTTTGGAGTATCGCGGTGAGCGCTTCTTCCCCAGTGGATCATGTTTTCCTGTGCGTGATGATCGCTACCCTCGTAGACATGCTAGGAATGGTTTTTCTGCTAACCGTTCTTTTGAGCAGCCGGCCCAACACTGGTATTCTTCCTACTTCACTAACCCCAGTGTTGGACCGTATGCTCACCCTATGTCTTTTTATTGATGTAGGTAAAGCGGTTGGAGGACATTTGGTTGGTGGATTCCGGTTGCTCGAGGCACATGACCGGAAACGCCAAGTGGTTCTCCAGCCTTAGTCCTGTTGCCGGAAAGGAGTACATAACCTTCGGCGACAATAGCAAAGGTAAAGTTTTGTCTCACGGGTCGGTGCGAGTTAATGAGCACTTTGTGTTGCGCGATGTTGCTCTTGTTTCTAACTTGCATTTTAACCTTCTTTCTATTTCGCAACTTTTTGACGACGACTATGAGATTCGTTTTAAACCGAATCTCAGTCGTATTTTGGATCCTCAGGGCAATCTTGTGTGTTTGATTTCGCCCTTTGGAAAAGTCTTTTGTGCGAATTTCTCGGAGTATTTTGGTACTTCTCGTTGTCTTGTGGCTGGACCTTCCTCCTCCGATCTTTGGAAGTGGCATAGGAGACTTGGACATTTGAGCTTCGACTTGCTTGCAAGGCTTAGTTCACTTGGCCTAATCCGAGGATTGCCCAAGTTGCATATGGAGAAGGATCTTGTTTGCCACTCTTGTAGACACGGGAAGATGGTTGCCGCTCCCCACCATCCAGTGACTCAGGTCATGACCAAGCGCCCTTGAAAGCTTTTGCACATGGACCTTGTTGGTCCGGCTCGGGTGAGCTCGGTTGGAGGGAAGTGGTATGTGCTTGTTGTTGTTGATGACTTTTCGAGATATTCGTGGGTCTTCTTTTTAGCTGAGAAGACCGAGACTTTCTCCTTTGTTCGCAATCTGATTTTGCGTCTTCAGAACGAGTTCCCTTTGAACTCGATGCGAGCCATTAGGAGTGATAATGGTTCCGAATTCAAAAATTCAGATTTTGAGAAGTTTTGTAACTCTTTGGGTTTGGAGCACCAGTTTTCTTCCCCTCACACACCCCCTCAGAATGGTGTTGTAGAGAGGAAGAATCGGACCCTTGTTGAGATGGCCAGGACGATGCTCGATGAGCATAGGACTCCTAGGCATTATTGGGCCGAAGCTATGAACACTGCGTGCTATATTTCCAATCGCATTTGTCTGAGAGCTTTCTTGAAGAAGACTTCTTATGAGTTGCGTTTTGGAAAACAGCCCAAGGTAAGTTATTTTAGAGTCTTCGGTTGCCATTGTTTTATATTGAAGAAAGGCAACCTGGACAAGTTTGAGTCTCGTTCTTCAGACGGTGTGTTTTTGGGTTATGGCACTCACACTCGAGCTTATCGTGTACTTAACCTTGACACTAACCGAGTCATGGAGACATCCGATGTCACCTTCGACGAGACTCTCGTTTGTCCTTCTTCTCATTTTGAGCGTGCAGGTGATCATGAGGTTGGTGAGCCTCTTTTTGATGACGAGGACGAGGGTGCTGAAGGTATGGATGATCCAGCACCCCCTCCACCTGCCGTGCCACAAAGAGCGGCTTCTACGATGACTCACGGCCCCGACACCTCTTCTTCCTGGGGGCCGTGGGATCCGCCACCCCGAGTGGTACCATTTGTACCCGGGGAGGCACCAGCTGCTGTTGAGGGGGAGGCTACTTCAGTCCGGGAGGCGCCACGACACATTCAGCGCCAGCACCCGCCTCAGCAGATGATCGGCAGCATCGACGAATGGGTTACACGGTCTAGGTCACAGCACATCTCTCACTTCGCTCATTCTGCTTTTGTTGCTAATTTTGAGCCCCGAGATGTTGGACACGCTTTGACGGATCCGGATTGGGTCAATGACATGCATGAGGAGTTAGAAAACTTTGAGAGAAATCGGGTTTGGGTTCTAGTTCCTCCTCCTCCTAACTGTAATCCTATTGGAACAAAATGGGTTTTCAAAAATAAACAAGGAGAGGACGGCCACATTGTGAGGAACAAAGCGCGTCTTGTGGCCAAGGGTTATAGTCAGAAGGAGGGGATAGACTTTGAGGATACTTTTGCTCCTGTAGCTCGTTAGGAGGCTATTAGGATACTCTTGGCTTTTGCTGCATCCAAAGGTTTTAAACTCTTCCAAATGGATGTCAAGAGTGCCTTCTTAAACGGCTACATAGAAGAAGAAGTGTATGTTGAGCAACCCCCCGGTTTTGAAAATCCCAAGTTTCCGAACCATGTTTTTAAACTTCATAAAGCTTTATATGGTTTGAAACAAGCCCCTAGAGCCTGGTATGATAGGTTGAAAACCTTTTTGCTTGCTAAGGGTTTTAAAATGGGTTGTGTAGATAAAACACTCTTTCTCCTCAAGCAAGGCAAAGACACTCTCTTGGTCCAGATTTACGTGGATGATATCATTTTCGGTGGTTCTTCTCACGCTTTGGTTGCCAAGTTTGCAGATATTATGAGCAGGGAGTTCGAGATGAGCATGATGGGCGAGCTGACCTTCTTTCTCGGGTTGCAAATCAAGCAATCCCGAGAGGGGACGTTTGTGCACCAGGGCAAGTACACCAAGGACTTGCTGAAGCGGTTCGATATGGGTGAGGCCAAGCCTCTTCCAACACCCATGTCGACGACGACTGCCCTGGATGCGGATGTGGATGGAGAAGCAGTGGACCAGAAGGAGTACCGAAGCATGATCGGATCGCTCCTCTACCTGATGGTGACACGCCCGGACATCCAGATCGCGGTGTGTCTGTGTGCGCGCTTTCAGGCGTCGCCGCACACCTCTCACCGTCAGGCGGTGAAGCGCATATTCAGGTACCTTCGTTTCTCACCTGAGTTCGGGATTTGGTATTCTGCTTCCTCCACCCTCTCCCTTTGCGGTTATTCGGATGCCGATTTTGCTGGTTGCCGTATTGAGCGCAAGTCCACTTCTGGGACTTGCCAGTTTATTGGTTCTTCTCTTGTTTCGTGGTCTTCTCGTAAGCAGTCTAGTGTCGCTCAGTCCACTACAGAGGCTGAATATGTTGCTGCGGCTAGCTGCTGTTCCCAGTTGCTTTGGATGATGGCCACTTTGCGTGATTTTGGTCTGAGCTTTACTCGTGTTCCTTTGCTTTGTGACAGCACGAGTGCTATTAGCGTTGCTAAGAACCCTGTGCTTCACTCGAAGACCAAACACATTGATGTGCGCTTTCATTTCTTGCGAGACCACCAGGAGAAGGGTGATATCGACCTTCGCCATGTCGATACTCATCATCAACTGGCTGATATTTTCACCAAGCCTTTAGACGAATCAACCTTTAATCGGTTGAGGGGTGAGCTTGGTGTGTGTTTCCCCTTTTAGATGGGGGAAACATTTTTGGATCTTGTATAGTAGACTGACTTTCTTTCGTTTGTCTTTCTTTTCTCTTGCATTTTAGCATACGCATTTACATTCTGAGCTTCATGTCTATAATCACTAGAATGTAACCATGCTCTATGTAGTATGCTCCGATGCTTATGTTGATGCTTGTAGTTTATGCTCTTTCTGATCACTAGTACATGTTGTGAGCTGAGCTATTTATGAAATGGTGAATTTGCTTAATAACTTCAAATCTGAAAATGTTCACCATTGAGATATGCAACTAGCATGTGTAGGATGTGTTGAGTCCATTCATGCTTTTCATATATGCTAGGTTGCTATGTCTCTAGTTCTGAGTCATTCACTTGCTTGGTATGTTCATATCATGTTTAAAATTTTGAACCAAGTTTTAGTGAATTGAAAAGATCGAGATGGGATTGCTTGTCAACACATCACGGTATCGAGACTGTCTCCCATTGCATTTTGAGTTAAACTTGAGCCGTGTAGTGTATGACCCAAACCGCAGCTTTAAGCTTCTGATTGCTTCGGCATAGGCTTCGCTCGGTTGAAAAGTTAGGCAATGACAAGCTTTCAACCTCTCGCAATCACATGCTAATAATTGAACTTGTGAAATTTTCACCACTGCAATTCCGATATTAAATTTGAAATCACAAGTGTATGTTTCATTCCTATGCATGATGATTGAACTTTGCTAGGGGTAGTTCACCTTGTATACATGTTTAGCACTCGTTTGGATTCATGTCTATACATGTGTAGTGCTATTTTGATGGTGACTCCCTTTTTGGCTAAAAACTGCTCACATGCTCATATGTTCATATTTCGTATGTGTGATCAGTTTGAGCCTTTGCTATTTGAGTGCCTAGTTGAGTCATTGGAGTTCTACTGTTTAGAGCATCTTTGCACTCTTGTGAATATATGCCTGAAGCTACTAACTTGCATTTCTGACTTCATATGCATGTTGGAAGGGGGAGTTTCTTGCCTTGATGCCTTTCTTGATAAGTGCATTTTCAACTAAGGAGGAGAGTTTTTTGCAAATCATATACTCCTGGATGTTCAACTAAGGGGAGTTTTCCTAGTTGCTTGCACTTGTCGAGGGGGAGTTTGCTAGTTGTGTTGAGCCTTTGCCTCTGTCTTGAGGGACTAGCAAACATTTTCAGGGTTTTTCGATCGATTGGTTCTCTTTTGGTTTGGAGTCATTCCAATTGGTTCGGAGCATGTTTGGCCGAAAGGCATTGGTTTTGAGCTTTCTGTGCTAGTTGTGTTGAGCCTCTGTGCCTCTATCTTGAGGGACTAGCATTTTGCTTCGATTTTCATTCGGCTTCAATTGGTTTTGAGCTCTTTTCTCTAGAGTTTCCAATTGGTATCTGCTAGCGGTGTTGAGCCTGTTCTACCTCTTCTTGAGGGCTAGCTTTGCTTTGCTTGGTTGCGTCGAGCCGTTGCCCATGTCTTTGGGGACCAAGTTCTTTTGCTCTTTCCACTTGACCTTCTTCGGCTTTGCTAGGCTTTTGGGTCATTTGGTCGAGTTCTCTCTTCTTCTTCCTTCCTTCTTCCTCTTTCTATTATGATTTGTGTGAGTAGTTGACAATGCACTCATCAAGGGGGAGATTGTGCGGATACATGGATGTATGCCGAGTCTCTGAGTGATGAGTGATTGTCAACAGGTTTGATCGCAGGGTCTTTGGCTTGTGTTGTGCAGGTGTCGAGCACAGAGACAGTGATCGAGGGCAAGGTGAAGGTCAAGTTGAGACGGGTCGTGCCGACGGACCGGGTGCGGTGAAGGATGGGCGTGCCGTGCGGCGGACGTGCCATGCCGATGAACCGAGCGGGGAAGGATGTTCGCTTGGTTTCCGGACTTCTCGTTTGGCCTTGTAGTTGACCAAGGAACCTCTCTAGATATCTTTGCTACTTGTTAGCATAGGTATTTAGGAGTTTCTCGACGTAGCCGTCTATCTACGTCCGGGACTTGGTTTTTGGGGTTGTGTTCGAGCCGGAACTTTTGGAGTTTGGTTTGCTTCTTCTTGGTGGTGCTCCGCTGTGATCTTAGGGATCATCCACCCTCTTCCAAGGGTCGTGAGCATCACGGTTTCGGTCGCCGTTTCTCGGGGTTGATTTTGGGACATTTGGCCAAAGTTTCTGAGAAGAATTTTGAGCTCCCATTCACCCCCCCCCCCCCCCCTCTAGTCGCCTTGCTAGTGCTTTCTCGGTCCTTCATCATCTGTTGCTTTTGTGGACCTGATCAACTGATGGCACCGTATTATGAACAATCCAAAACTTATGTTTAAAGACTATGTTGCTTCCGCTACTTCTATTAAACTATGGTTTGTAATATTATTTCGTACTCCGATGTAATTTGAACTATGTGCAACTGTGTTGTAATCTGTGAGCATGTTCACTGAACTACTACGATCTTGGCTGGATGTTGTTGAATGATTTGAAATCCTTCAAGATTTCCGGACTACCGGGTTTGTACGAGCTTAAGTACTTGAGGATCTTTGCGTTAAGCGGAGGTTTCAGTGCTTAATCTGGTGCAAATTGGTCGGTTCTGTCACAGCTGGCATCGGAGCATGGTTCAGTGTTACTGTTCATAGGTGTATTTTAAAAATAGTATTTTGCAAAGAATAAAGCTGTATTTGCCAACTTATGGTTATATTAGGATTTGGAAAATCTTAAGAATTTAAGCTAAGGTGTGTCAGTGATCAAGTCCTTATGCCCAGTAGGTTTCTAGGTGGCTATTTAAGTACTAACTTGGGGGTTGTGCATCATATTTAAATTCTGTTATTTCTGTCGTCCATACGACAAGGGTGAAATTGTATGGGTGCTATTCTTCGGAATAGTAATGTATGGATCAATTGCCTCTACGCCAAGGTAATAAGTGAGTTGTGAGAGCATGATTGGACAACCGCCGGTCTAGGGGAGTGCTTGAATGATGCTGACATGTATACCTGTTGCACATAAGTATATGTAAAAGTATTGATTGTGGGAGTAATACTTTTCTGATGGGTGCATATACTGCTTACGTGTATACTGGGTGTGCACCTAAGTCAGTATTAGATTTAATTTTCAGCAATGCATGATATTCATATTGTGGGTAGGGCTGAAATGAATTTTCTGCAGGTACGCTAATTTGCAAACGTGTAGTACGCTAGTTAACGCTATGAGTGAACATTGTATGCCACTGTCTAGCCGATAGATTGTTAGGCAGTGAGGACGTATGTTACGCTCATGCATCATGATCATATAATTTTGCATTAATCTTACTTCCTTCCTTATGTTATCCGTCCCGTTTCCTTAAATAAAAGTTGTTCTCAACTAATTAAAAACTGTGTGGATAAACTTCTTTCAGATGGCCCGCACCAAGCGTACCGCCCGTAAGTCGACCGGAGGCAGGAGGCCCAATTATATGCTGGGACCCTGGACAGCCGAGGGGTCAGAGGATTTTCTGGAGGAGTTCGGCATGCCTACTCTTTTGTGGAGGGTGTTGCACTTAGTCGGATACCAGGAGGGCCAAGAGCCGCAATATGAGTGGCATCGAGTTCAGTTTTCAGAGGATCACTACATGTACACAGTTGAGGTGGACGTGCCCAGCCGTGATCCGCAGGATCAGGTGTGGTGCCGTAGGGTGTTCGCTCTTCAGGGCAGGACTTCATGGGATGGAGCTAACCAGGTTGCTTACACTGTTCTTCGGGATATCATGGAGGATCATCCGGAGGTAGTTGCCCAAGCTGCAGCTGGTGTCTTCCCCACAACAGATCCGTACCAGTCGGTGTGGCGTCAGCCAGGTGCCACCGTGTTGGAGGCCAGTTCTTCGGAGCGCGAGCACTGCGCAGGACTAGCTGGGAGTGCTATGGCCGCACTCATGGCTACCTATGGGAGTTTGTCACGTAGCTACGACCACCTGGACCACATCCTCAGCGGGGAGATAGCTTCACATCACCAGAGGCAGGAAGAGCATGCTACAGAGATCGACCTTCTCACCACCCAGCTAGCCCACATGACAGTTGAGAGAGACCAGGCTCGTCAGAGAGAGCAGGAGACAGCACAGCAGCTGAGTGACCAGCAGGGGATGACGACCTTCTTATCCACCATCATGGCCGAGACCGAGGAGTCGCTACGTGGTGTTTGTCTCGAGGGTATGCGCGCGACGGAGCAGAACAGGCTTCTCAGGCTACAGGTGGGAGATTTGGAGCTGCAACTTCATCATCTCCAGGACTACAATGACCGCCTGCATGAGGAGATTCATCGCCGTGAGAATGAGAGGAACCCTATCCTTCCTCAGGAGGACCCGGATTCTCATGCTTCGTCCAGTGGTTCTTCGGACATCTCGAGTGATGATGATGACGACGACGATGATGACGATGGTGCCATTAGGGAGTAGACTAGTTAGTGTTAGCGTGTAGTGATCTTGTCTCATGTCCTAGCGCTTGATCTTTTGGGGTTATCATGTGGATGTAAGGTTGTGTGATGGACCTGTGCGCGTGTGGCGCAAAACCTTTGAAGGTCCCGTATGTATGGGCACCTATGGATGTTATGTTGACTTTTGAGCGTTATGTGATGAGCACTTTTTATCATGTGATGATGCAATGTGGATCGAAATTTATTATGCCTCTACAATTGTTTGGCGAATTCATTTTTTTTCCGAATAATTTCCGTTGGCATGATTTATTGTTCTCCGCAATAATGGCAACGTCATTTAATAAATATTGCTATCACTACATGCAGATGACGATGACTCGCAGTGGAGCAGGTGGTAGTGGTGGTAATGATGATAGCAGGGAGAACCGCAATCCACCACCTCCCCCACCACCCACGGCAGAGCAACTCTTTGCTCAATTTCTGGGGAGTCAACGCAACATTGAGGCACTTTTGCGGGAGAATTTGGCACATGGCAATCACCGCCCTGAGCCGAATCAATACAGCTCGTTCAAGGATTTTCTGGATACCAAACCACCGGTTTTCAAGGAAGCTACAGAACCCCTAGAAGCAGAAGAGTGGTTGCATACGTTGGAGCAGAAGTTTCGGCTGCTCAGGCTTACAGAGGAATTAAAGGCAGAATATGCTGCACATCAGCTACAAGGACCAGCCGGGATTTGGTGGGGTCATCACCGTACCACCTACCCTGCCAATGTTCCCATCACCTGGAGAGTGTTCACTAACGCTGTTCGTGGGCACTACATTCCGCCAGGCTTCACTCAAATGAAGGTGGCTGAGTTCATGAGCTTGACACAAGGAACTCGATCTGTGACCGAGTATCATCATTTGTTCAACTCTTTATCTCGTTATGCACCAGACTTTGTTGATACCGATGGTAAGAAGATAGCTAGCTTCAAGAGAGGGCTGAATACCAAGATGGGAAAGTCAGTGGGTACTTCGTCTTGCACAGTGTTCAATGACTTCATCAGTGATTGCTTGATTCAGGAGAATCACAACAACAAACATGCGGCAGGTAAGGCCAGAAAGAGGACCCTGGAATCTGGACCATCTCAGCCTAGAGGACCACCCGCCCAGCGTTCTCAATACCGACCACCAGCACCTGGGGCTCGCTTCAGGCCGCCTCAGAAGAAGGGGCAGCAACAAGCTCAGCGTGGTCAACGACCATACAAGATAGCAGCCAATCAAGCTCGAGCAGGCCAAGGCAGTTCAACTGGAAGCAAGTCGCTAGTTCGTGGGTCGTGCTTCAATTGCAATCAAGAAGGGCACTTTGCAAGATATTGTCCACATCCGAAGAAGCAGCAGACTAATTATCCAGCGCGTCTGCATAACATGACTGCTGAAGAAGCTCGTGCAGGAGAGCCCGTGACTGCCGGTATGTGTCTCGTAAACCATCATCCTGCAGTTGTTTTATTTGATACTGGATCATCGCATTCTTTCATGAGCAAGGCATTTGCACAAAAGCATAACCAAGAAATGTCTGAAATGGATTATGGGTTTCGCGTGAGCTCCGTGGGGAGTAGCGTGTTATCTAGACAGATGGTGTGTAATGTGACCATCGATATTGGAGGGCATAAATTTGGAGCCAACTTAGTGGTTTTGCAAGGACTAAGTATGGATGTAGTCTTAGGAATGAGTTGGATGACTATGTGGAATGCGGTGTTAGACACTGCAAACAGAACTCGTACCTTATCTGATAGTCGGACAGGTAACAAACTTCGTGTATCTCTGCCTCGAGGTGCCGATTTTGTTGACCTATCTTGCACTCTTGCTATAGAAGACCTCTCCAAAATTCCAGTTGTCAGCGGAGGAGATCCAGACCCAGTCAACGCCGGAAGAACCCAGTCCGGAGGAGAACCTGACAGAGGAAACCGGAGGGACAGACGCCGACGAGCTACCAGAGTGCCGCGACCACTGCCCGTCAGACTTTGAGAAAGGCAAGCCCCGGAGCATTCTAACTCCTACGGTTTGCAAATGCTTTACAATTAACCTGATGATGGATGTTGCATTAAGTTATAGGAATTGATTGCTACCGTTGATGCATTACTACTTATCCTTGACCACCTGCAATATATCTTGATATCCCTGTTTAGGTCTAGGCTCGTTAAATGCTTAGCCCTGCTTAGATCGGTAAAAGTCGGGTGATTCCCTGTCTCCCGCATTAGGTGGATACTGATCATGTTTAGCCTGTGCTATCATGAAGATAACCATGTGATAATTAATTTGAGACAGAGGCGGGATGTAAGAGCAGTAGGACATGGGTTCTGTATGCTAGTAGGCTCCCATCTGTGTCGCATAGGACCCGTTCGGGAATGTCCCTTCAGTCAAATTGAACGCGTCGATCACTTAACGGAGTAGGTCTGAGTGCCTCCCGTGAAGCCGAGTAAGGTTATTCGAGCCGGTGATGGAGATGTTGACGCCTAACACACAGGGCCTCAGTTGTACCGTGGGCAACTATTCTGATCGACCTGGCATGGTCCGAGGGTAGGCAGGGCCTGATCGACCTGGCATGACCGTGGGCAGTTATAGATTGAGCGACCTGGCACTGAGATAACCCCCGGTGTAGAAGGGCCCATGGCCGTCCCGCGCGTTGTGTTCTCGAATTTCCTGACTGGTAGCTTACGACTGCCGTAGCCGGAATGTGCCGGGCGAGTGTGAGACATTTTATCCCCAGCTGGTAGGAATCGATTATAATCGCCATCGCTCCTGGACAGTGAGCAGTTGACTGTAGATCATCGCCCGTAGAACTTATGGAACTAAAGATGGTTATGATGTTGAATATGAAAGGCTATTGATGAAATAGTCACTCTTGCTTGATTAATTAGCCAAGTGATTGCTCTAGATCAGGTGCAAATCTAGTTAATCAGGTTGATTATATAAAATTGACTGCTAATACTCTAGTGATGATTATTTAATAATGAAAATGCTTTTATGCAAAGGAGTCATTGTATGGCCAACCCTAGATACAACCTTCCATGATCCTTGGTGTCTCATTATTTCTGGTTTGTCGGGTAAGTCTAGCTGAGTACCTTCTTGTACTCAGGGTTTTATTCCCTTATTGTTGCAGATGGCCAATGCTTTTATGGCTATTGTGAGAATTGCTTGTACCCGGTGACGGGAGATGACTAGACCAAGGGCATGGTCGCCACTTATCTCATCTGTTGCTTTTGTGGACCTGATCAACTGATGGCACCGTATTATGAACAATCCAAAACTTATGTTTAAAGACTATGTTGTTTCCGCTACTTCTATTAAACTATGGTTTGTAATATTATTTCGTACTCTGATGTAATTTGAACTATGTGCAACTGTGTTGTAATCTGTGAGCATGTTCACTAAACTAGTACGATCTTGGCTGGATGTTGTTGAATGAATTGAAATCCTTCGAGATTTCCGGACTACCGGGTTTGTACGAGCTTAAGTACTTGAGGATCTTTGCGTTAAGCGGAGGTTTCAGTGCTTAATCTGGTGCAAATTGGTCGGTTCTGTCACAAAGGCCTCCGTAGTACTCCCGATCGCAGCGCTCTCGGTCACGGCGTTCCTCATCACAGCGCTCCCGGTCGCGGCACTCCTGGTCACGCTGTTCATCATCACGACGGTGTTGATGCTCGACGTTGCGCTGCTCCCAGTTGGCGCGTTCGGCGTCCGTCTCATTCGGTTGTGGAGCGCTGTCGGTGGAGACATTGAAGATGATACCTCCACAGTATGGCGGGAAGCCAGCGCCAGACTCCGTGGAGATGATGGTGGTAGTCTGCGTGGAGATGGAGTTGCTCGAAGGAGTAGACTCGGACGCGGAGGTCGCCGAGACAGTATCGTCGGAGAGCTCACGGAGGGTCACCATGCCGATGAGTGGAGCCACAGATCCCTGGTCGGGCAGGCTGGTTGGAGCCATCTGGTCGGAGCCGAAGGGCAGAGCCTAGTCGGAGAGTTGTCGCAGCGCCTGGCGCTAGAAAGTAGATGTCGCATCGCGCAGCCCGAAGGGCATGGAGTTCGTCGATGGAGCGTGGCGATGCGCCGGATGCAGATCCGATCTGGGGCAGCGGGCGGGTTGAGCGCTGGAGACTCCTGACGGCGTACGCTGGCGATGCTGAAGATGAGGACGACCGAAGAGCTGCAAGCGAGCTGCCTCGACGAAGTTACTTAGATCAAGCATATTAAGCTCACTTCGCAATCTACAAAGGGTACTCTCATCTAGGGGTTTAGTGAAGATATCTGCCAATTGATCTTCGGTTCTAACTCCTTCTAGAGATATATCTTTCTTTGAAACATGGTCTCTTAGAAAGTGATGGCGAATATCTATGTGCGTTGTGCGAGATTGTTGAACCAGGTTGTTAGCAAGCTTAACCGCGCTCTCATTGTCACACAACAAAGGTACCGCTTCTAAAACTACAGCATAGTCTAGAAGGGTTTGTTTCATATAAAGGATTTGTGCACAACAAGCTCCCACGGCTATGTATTCCGCCTCGGCGGTAGATAAGGTCACACTATTTTGCTTTTTCGAACTCCATGAAACTAGTGATCTCCTAAGCAAATGGCACCCTCCAGATGTGCTCTTTCTATCAATTTTGCAACCCACGTAATCCGAATCGGAATACCCAACGAGTTGGAAGTTAGCTCCTTTGGGATACCAAAGGCCAATGCTTGGGGTGTGCTTTAGGTACCTAAGGATTCTTTTTACAGCTGAGATGTGATTCCTTAGGATTGGCTTGAAACCTAACACACATGCATACACAAAACATGATGTCAGGCCTAGATGCGGTCAAGTATAACAAGCTACCAATCATAGGACGGTAGAGAGTTTGATCAACCGAGTTACCTCCCTCATCTAGGTCGAGATGTCCATTTGTTGGCATTGGAGTCTTGATAGGCTTGCAATCATTCATATTGAAGCGCTTGAGGTCTTTTGTATACTTGTCTTGAGATATAAAAGTCCCCTCCTTCATTTGCTTGACTTGGAAGCCTAGGAAGAATGTGAGCTCGCCAATCATGGACATTTCAAACTCCTTCGACATCAAGTCACCAAATTCCTTGCAATATTCTTCATTTGTTGACCCGAAGATGATATCATCAACATAGACTTGACAAATGAAGATCTCTCCATCAAGCTTCTTGGTGAATAGTGTGGTGTCGACCTTCCCAATGGTGAAGCCCTTCTCAATGAGGAAGTCCCGGAGGCGCTCGTACCACGCTCTAGGGGCTTGCTTGAGCCCATATAGCACCTTGGACAACCTATAAACATGATTAGGATATCTAGGGTCTTCAAACCTAGGAGGTTGATAAACATAGACTAGTTCATTTATGAAGCCATTTAAAAATGCACTTTTCACATCCAATTGATAAAGTTTAATGTCATGATGTGATGCATATGCAAGGAGGATACGAATGACTTCAAGTCTTGCAACTGGTGCAAAGGTCTCTCCAAAATCCAAGCCTTCAACTTGAGAGAGCCCCTTTGCCACTAGCCTTGCCTTGTTTCTAACAACCACGCCTTGATTATCTTGCTTGTTCCTAAACACCCATTTGGTTCCAATGACACTTGCGTCTTTGGGTCGCTCTTCAAGGGTCCAAACTTGATTGCGGGTCAAGTTATTCAATTCTTCATGCATAGCATTCGCCCAATTCGGATCCTTTAGAGCATCATCTACAATGGCAGGCTCAACAAGAGAAACAAAGGAGTGATGTTCCATAAATAAAGCAAGTTTTTGAGATCAAGTCATTACACCACTTGTTGGACTCCCTATGATGAGATCTTGAGGATGAGCTTGTAGTAGAGAGTAGTCCTTCAATCAACCACTTGAGGAGCCGCTTGTGGAGCATCAACATCTTGAGCTTGTACCACCATTTGATCTTAGGAGACATGAGTGTCTTCATTTGGGTCTCTCCCATCTTTGTCATCATCATGTGGTACATTTGATGAGGATGGCTTGTCAATGACTTGCACATCATCATCATCATCTTTAGGCTTGATTGCTCCAACTGGCATGTTTTTCATTGCTTCCCTCAATGGTTCATCACCTACATCATCAGGATTCTCATGTGCTCCTTGAGAGCCATTAGATTCATCAAATTCTACATCATATGTTTCTTCTACCATCCAAGTGGCATGGTTGAATACTCGATATGCTTTGGACTTCAATGAGTAACCAACAAGAAAATCAATATCACATCGGCGTTGAAACTTCCCTAGGTGTTGGCGCTTCTTGTAGATGTAGCATTTGCATCCAAACACTCTAAAGAATGATGCATCCGGCTTCTTGTTGTTGAGTAGCTCATAGGGTGTCTTGCCAAGGAGACGATGAGGGAACAATCGGTTGCATGCATAGCATGCGGTGTTGATTGCTTCCGCCCAAAATCTTTCTGGTGTAGAGTACTCATCTAACATTGTTCTTGCTAGGGTGATTAGTGCCCAGTTCTTCCTCTCAACTACCCCATTTTGTTGTGGTGTTTAGGTTGCGGAGACTTCATGTTTGATCCCAACTTCATCACAATATAGCTCAATGCGGGTGTTGTCAAACTCCTTTCCATTATCACTTCTTATCTTCTTGATCTTCAAGTCAAACTCATTTTGGGCTCTCTTGGCAAACTTCTTGAATGAATGGGTTGCTTCGAACTTGTCATGAAGAAAGAATACCCAAGTGTATCTTCAATAGTCATCAACAATCACTAGGCAATAGAGATTTCCACCCAAGCTAGCATATGTTGTTGGCCCAAATAAATCCATGTGAAGTAGCTCCAACTCTCTTGATGTTGACACAAAGGCTTTGGTTGGATGAGTATTTGCAACTTGCTTGCCAGCTTGACATGCACTACACAATTTGTCCTTCTCAAATTTGACATCCTTCAAGCCTCTAACCAAATCCTTCTTCAATAGCTTGTTGAGAGTGTTCATGCCAACATGTGTCAATCTTCTATGCCATAACCAACCAAGAGATTGCTTCGTGAACAAACATGTCTTCAAGTTGGCATCTTCGGAGGTCAAATCCACTAGATAGAGATTGTTGTATCTAAAGCCTTGAAATATCACTTGAGAATCATCCTTCTTTGTCACAACCACTTCTTTCTCGGTGAATAAGCATTGAAAGCCAAGATCACATAATTGCCCAACAGATAGCAAGTTGAAGCTCAATGAAGCAACTAGGAGCACATTTGATATTGTATGATCATTGGATATTGCCACTTTGCCCAAACCCTTGACATTTCCCTTTGAGTTGTCACCAAATGTAATCTTTTCTTGGTCATTGACATTCTCTCATAATGAGGTGAACATCCGGGGATCACCATTCATATGTTGTGTGCAACCACTATCAATCGCCCAATGATATCCACCGGTCTTGTAGTTCACCTACACACACAAGAAATCAAGCTTGAGCTTTTGGGACCCAAACTTGTTGAGGCTCCTTAACCTTGTCAACTAGAGACTTTGCAACCCATATTTGCTTAGGCCTATTCTTGTTTGGAGGCCCCATGAACATGACTTTCACTTTGCCACTAGAGTCTTGTCTAAGCATGTAGTGAGCATTGAAAGCAAAGGGCCTAGCATGCTTGGGCAAGGGTGTGTGTGGTGGTGCTTCATAATTATGTGCAAAGTGTCCTTGTCCACACTCAAAACATCTTCCCAACTTCTTCTTTTGCTTAGGCTTTGAGTTGCGCTTGTGTTGCTTCAACCTTTCTTCAAGATAGCCAATACCACATCTATTTGTCATCACAGTGTTCAGAAGTAGCTCACTTTGAAGACATTGACCCTTGGTGAACTTCTTCAACCCGATGGCTAGATGTTCTTTTTCTTTCTTTAGCTTATCATTCTCTTGTTGGAGTTCCACTTGGGATGGTGACATTTTGTAGTCCCTCTCCATCTTCAATCTCTTGTTCTCTTCTTTCAACGTATCAAGCTCAAGTGTCATGCTATAATCTTCATCATGAGTTTCAATGACAACTTGCTTGGTGGTTGCTAGCTTCTCTAGATCAATCTTGAGCTTTGCATTCTCATTCTTGATCTTCATGTAATCATCATAATCTTCGGCCACAACCACTTTCTTGCCCTTGCTACTAGCTCTTTGCTCATCATGCTCACTAAGCAAATCCTCACAAGATGTTGCTATATCACACTTAACAACATGGTTAGGAGCATCATGTGTCTCATGGGAAAGTAAATCATAAGCAATAACAAGTGCATCATGATCAACTTTAACTTGAGTAAATTGATCTTTGAGCAAAGCATAACTAGTGTTGAGCTCATTATGCATCTTATCAAGTTTCTCATTTTTAGCTTTGAGCTCTTTGTTAGAAGACTTGAGCTCCTTGATAGAAGATGACATACTAGCAAGTTCATTTTGTAACTCATCACTAGCATGGGTAGCATTGTTATACTTGTCAACAAGAGATTTATTGTCACGAACAAGCCTTTCATTTTTAGCTCTAGTCTTTCTTATGATTTTAGAGTAGTTATTAAGCAATTCAACAAGTTCATCATAAGAGGGAGACTCAAATTCACCATCACTAGATTCATCATAAGAGGGAGACTCAAATTCACCATCACTTTGTACCTTCCGGTCACCCTTTGCCATGAGGCATAGGTGTGTAGAGGATGATGGTGACGGTGGTGGTGGTGGAGTAGAAGTCCCAATGACTAGAGCGACCACCTTCTCCTTCTCATCGTCACTATCTTCATTCGATGAGCCACCGGAGGAGTTAATGTCGGTGAGCCAATCACCAACAATGTAAGCCTTGCCATCTTTCTTGTGATATTGCTTTTTCTTGCCATCTTTCTTCTTGTGGGGCTTCTCACTTTTCTTCTCATCTTCACTTGATGAGTCATACTTCTTGCCCTTGTTCTTTTCTTGTAGTTCTCTTTCTTGGGCTTGGTGCATTGGTGAGCAAGATGGCCAAGATCACCGCAATTGTAGCAATCCATTTTGGATATTGGCCTTCTCTTGCTACTTGTGAAGAACTTCTTTCTTGAATCAAAGTTGATTCCATTCTTGTGAAGCTTCTTCAACATCTTTGTAGTCCTCTTCACCATGAGTGCAATGTTGGTGTCATCTTCATCATCGGTTGTGCTCTCATGGTGGACCTCAATTGCCTTGGACTTGCCCTTCTTATCATGACTTGCTTTGAAGGCCAAGTCCTTCTTGTCGGTGGAAGAGCCAACACTTGGTGTGATGTGCATGTACATCTCATGAGCATTGATCTTTCCCGAGACTTGAGTTGGTGTAGCGGTGGAAAGATCACTTTGATGAAGCACCGTCATAATGTGTCCATATAAAGATCACTTTGATGAAGCACCATCACAATGTGTCCATATTTATCAATTGGGAGGACACAAAGGATCTTCCTCACAACATCGGATGGTTGCATTTGTGTGAGGACAAGTCCATTCAATTCTTCTACAAGAACATTCAAGCGTGAGTACATTTCATTTGCATTTTCATGTGCATGCATTTCGAAAGAATTAAGCTTTTGCATGACCAAATGATAACGCTCCTCATGCTCACTCTTAGTTCCCTCATGGAGCGCTATTGACACTGGTTATCTATCAAAATTAATAGAGAAATAAATATGAAAAGGGCATGAATTCAATCACCAACAAAGGTTTTCGGGTTTAATTGATAATATTCCACGAGTTTTGGTGAATTGTAATTCTGCAGGGACTAAACAGGAAAACCAGCACTGATTACTTCTCCTAGAAGGAACCCGACGGAAGATTACGGAACCGACGCATCAGGAATACTCCAGAAGGACCTAGAGGACACCAGAGGGAACCACGAGGCGACCCACGGGGGGAGGCCACTGGGCCCCACCGACCGGCCAGGTGGGCCCACCGGTCGGTCACCCCCTGGGCCCGATGGCCTCCATCTTCTGGAACCTTCTTTCATCGCCTATGAGGATGCATCTCCGCCGTACCTAAAGTCGGTTTGATCCAAGGGCCACGGTTCCTCGCCCAGGGCTATATAACTAGACCCCAGACCCCCTCTCTCAATCATCATCATATCTCAAGTCATTAGAAGAGGAGGAGGATCAATCAGAAACCCTAACTTCCTTAGAGCCACATCAACTTAGGCATAGCTAGATAGAATTAGAATTAGAAGAGGCAAGCTTCGCTTGGATTCCGGATCTAGTCGCGAGATGGCTCGGTAAACCCAAGATCTTCTCTCTTGTATCAACATTATGGATCTAATTATGTTTCTAGTTCATAATTGTTCTTCTAGTTCTTCATTGTTCTTCATTATTCATGTTCTAGTTCATCGTCTAGTTCATTGTCTAGTTCTTAATCTAGTTCTAGTTCGTGTTCTAGTTCATACTCTAGTTCTTGTCCTTATTCACCTCACTTCATTCCTAGTGCTAAATATAAATAACGACACTTGGAACATCTCTGGGTAAAATGCTGCTACAACGGGTGTATTTATCTGTGCGCTTGCGGGTAAATATTTATCTTTAGAGTCAATGCTATGATATAATCACATTGCTAGTTTCATGTTGGGGATGACAACTTGACGCTAAGTGATGCTAGTAGTGTTCCGTGCATTTCTAGTGCCTTCACTAGGTTAGTATTCATAAAGTATATTTTTGAGTGACCGCACTAAGAAGTGTCAACAAGCATTTTTGGCGTCGTTGCCGGGGAATGAATGAGTAATTAAGGACGGTAGCTAGAATACATTTTCAACATCTTGGAGCACTTTACACATGTGATAATTGAGATATAATATTCACCCATTATCCAAACAGACACACCCTGGCTTTTGTATAGTTTTGATCTTATGCAGGGTGAGGTGTATGACTGGTTTTGAACTTCCGACAAACTACGTTGCGAATCCAGAGGCTTTGCTCGACAAGAGTCAATCTCAAGAACCATTCAGCCACTTTGCCAAGAATCAACCAGATAAGGTATAGACAATAATCGTCACTTTGACTTTCCGCCCACAAGGATCGAGAAGAAGGTCAACATTACAAGTTTTCAAACACATGACGAGTGACGACACCAGACGCTGCACCAACCACAAGTTCCATTGTGAGTCATGGTAAGTTTAATCGAGGTGAGTTGGTCTTGCTCATGGACTTTAAATTGATGAGTAGTTATCTTATTAAATTCTTTGCATATCATTACATGTTTACTTTAAATGAATCATACATTCACTCCACTTAGTTTATGCTTTCACATACATATCACTTGCATGCATTCATCTAAAAAAAAATAATACACTACTCACCTTGATGACACTCTTTCATCTCCATTAAAGTGAATCTCTATAGTGCTTTCATGCCACTGTTATTTACTATAGTATGCTTAAGGTTTGGAGTATGTTCATACATCTTTTAAATTAAGCATGGTGCTTAGTCTAGAGGTGTTGATCTTACTTTCAAAGGCTTTTTAAATTAAGCGTGGTGCTTAGGTTAAAATGTCTTCCTAGATTAAATTAGACATGGCATCTAGTTTGATTTTTGAACCAAGAGTATGCTCTAGTAGGTATCGGTTATTTTGTTGGACTAACCCCTGCAGAAATCTCTCAATATCAATCTGGGGAAGTCAAGAGATAAACTCACACTAGGATGAAGCAAGGCATAGGATGAACTCCAACAACTTCATACAAAAGACATTGGCTCATTCATCATTGATGGAAGAACTGTAAGTAGCAAAGAATATTCACTTGTCTTTTCCTATAAGTCACCTTCTCCTTGAACCATGAAACAATACAGCCACCAAATTGTCTATGAACTATGATGAATCATGTCTATGCTAAAGCAATTCCAAATCCATCTACCCATTAGCATAGATAAGGATTATAAATTTGGTAGTGGACAACCTGTATCTCAACTTTATCTATTCCCTCAAGTATGTGTCCATTAAAGAAAGGTCTTGCTCCACGAACCTAAACCACGAGCCCTCGCCGAGAGGTAAATCGGTATTTATCTTATGACTTTAAGAATCTTGTCTTAATTTAAAAAAAATATGAACACATGAAGGTCCAATTATAGAAGTCGAATTATAAAAAAAGATTTTGTTCTTAGGACTAGTTCCCTTCGGGTACTCTTGGTCACTAACCACTGCAGGATAAGATCTATAAGTGAAAGGGGTGAACAATATCCGAGAACATGGAAGTTGCAAATACACCGCTAGGGATGCTTCAACATTCACACTTTCCTTTGTCTAAGTGTGGGGAGGAAGGCTAGCTCTTCTACAAATTCTACAATCATGCTCGTCCTCCCAATCAACAAGTTGTCAACATCCCGACACACTGGTTTGCAATCTCTCCACTCACTGTTACTTTGTCTCTTTAAGTTTGAATGATCTCACAAATTCCATGCTTGAAAATCAAACTTAAGATATAAAACAAAATTAAATCCTTTATAGAAGAAGTAATGGTGAATGATGAAGGTAAATAAAATATGGGATACAAGTTCTATGTTGATTAAAATGCCAAGATTAACTTCTCTATAGCATAGAAAGTAACTTTAGCTCAATGACAACACTACCCTTGTTATTACTTGTAGATCCCTTCGGGTATGTGTTGTCCACTAATGCTTTGCAGGAACAAGATAATGAGTGGAGCAATAGGTCCAAACACGATTCATGAGGAGAGAGTAAAATGATAGCAATTAAAGGTTGAGGAAGATGAAGTGTAACATAGGATACAAGATGCTCAGGAACAAGCTCAAGATGCAAGGAGAAACTTCAACAGGAGAAAGGGTCACGATAGATCATCTATCCTTTGTCACATGGTGACACCACGCTTCAATGACAAAGGTAACATTTTAAGGTAAGTGATCATTCTCTACAAAAGTTTTCCCATAGTCTTGCTCCGCACTTAAACAAAAAGAATTAAAATGTCTGAGTTACAACTTTAAATGTTTAATCTATAAAACTCAACATGCTTTTTTTTCTTTGAGTATCACTCTCTTAATCACTTAGTCTTGAAGAACTCAACCCTCGTTGTCAAATTCATGCTCACTCTTCTGATTTCATCCCCCATGTTTTAACAATGAAACAATGTACAAAACACCAATCTTATCATATTAAATGTGCCTAAGGTTAGAGTAGAGTAAATGAAGTTTTGGTTCTGTTGGTGTTTTCTCACTAGCAGAACTTATGCACTTGATCTCTGCCTTAGTTTTGAGAGTAGGACACACTGTACAAAGAATGGTCTCCCAAAGTTTCACGAGTTCTAAAGGACGTTGCTAGCTTCCACTATTAATGCTTCACTTTAAAATGCTGGTTTGACATTTACTTTCCATTTCTTGATACATATGTGATAAAATAAATATTGCATCATCATTGAGTCACATACATAAATGGAAATCCAAAACTCTGTTGTTTTGTGCTTGAAAGAAATAAATCAAGGCTCTAAAATGATTAAGGTATAGTTTTTCACTAACCATTAATCTATTCCACAAGCTTTGTTGTCTATTTGAGTTTCAACAGAAGACCAAAAATTCCCTATGATGCCGACGATATCTACATCCACTCAAGAACTCTACTTCAACATTCGTAGCCCAAGAGAAGTGATGAACATCTACGCTATCAAGGATTCAAAGTAAATGACCATGCCAACACCCATTAAAAGACATGAAGAGCAATAAACCAAAGGAGACAAGTCCACCAGCCATTTGAACGAAGAAAGAGAGTTCTACTGAAGTGCAATTAAGGTCTTCACCACAAGGACCTGTTAACGCACCCAAGGAAGAATTAAGAGCGTGCAAGAAGTCCTGTTCGATGGACTATAAACATCGAATCCTCGCCGGAAGGTAACTCGGTAGTTATCATATTTTTTTAGTATTAAATTCAGTACTGCATAATCATATCATTTTACTTCTAGTTGCATATTTACTTCATAGCAATTATATCTGCATCAGAAAACAAAATAAAAATATGAAAAACTCTAAGCCCCATGAGAGTAGTTAGTGGTGTGTTAAAACCCATTAATATACTTTTTGTGGAGGCATAAAATAAAAAGACATCTGCATATTTAATTTCTACACTGCATCTGTAAAAAGAAAAATCTAAAAAGAGACACTTTGGGAAACTGCTGAAATTCTAAAATGAGACACTATGGGAAACTGCTGAAATTCTGCTTAGTGGAAAGTAAGAACATAAATGATCTTAAGAGATTTAGACAACTTGACAAAGGGAAAGAGTGTTATTATTAACGCTTAATCAAGTTCCACTAGTTGTGTTGTCTATTTGAGTTCAGTAGAAAATAAAGAGGAGAAGGACTAAAGCAATTGCTAACGGTCTACTCATCTTCTGGGAAAAGAATTACGTCAAAATCCAGCTTGGGGGAAGGCATCCCCTGTGTATCAGCTAAGTATCTATTATCCTATAGAGTCATATAGTCAGAAATACATAAAAAGAATAATAGCCCAAAAAACAAAATAGAATTCGACATTAAGAGTCCTATATATTGTCTTAAAAGAAAATACCAAAAATATGTGAGTACATGAAGACTCACTTTTTATTCTTTTGAGTCTTAGCTAGTATTATTGTTTAAATAAATAGATTAGTTTAAAGTGTCAATGCCTAGGTTGATATAAACTTAATTTTGCTCATGATGAAAATGATGAATAGTTGCTTTGTCGTAATCTCTTTTAAGTGCCTAGTGGTAGCCCTTAAATTTTCCTGAGTAAGGCTGTTTTGACAAGAAAATGAACTCTGATCTGAAACTTGTGGGTTGCAAATGCTTGATCTAAAGTCTAGGTAAATTGCTAGATATGATATAAGAAGGTTTGAGTTGTTGTTCATCTAATTCCTAGTGATACTTGAGTTCTGGGATATAATTTTGAAAAGCTTAAAAATTCACATGATGAGATCCTGTATGACATAACATGAATTCCTACCTAGAGCCTTATATACATTAAAAGAATCTTAAACTAAAGGCTACTTGCTTTGTTTTAAGTTTTTAGCTATGGTTTGAAAAATTTATCATACTCTAGAGGTCAAGATCATTTTATTAAAAGATTCACTCTTCCGAAGTAGTATTGTGTTAGAAGCATGGGACTATGCAAAGTATAATAAGGAGGAAATAAAAGGGACAAGTGTTCGACTACCTCAAAAGGAAAAAAAGAAAGAGTATTGTGATAAAAATATGAAAGAAAAAGAATGATAGCCCATGGTCCCTCTAATTGCAACATGCCAGCAAGAGATGACAAATTACTATGAGTATGACATCTTTCTCCCTAGCTTTGAGCTTTGACTTGGTAAGGTATGCTACTAACTTCTTAAATATCCATATTTATCTATAGAAATAAGGAAAATGCACTGATAAGGAATTATAAAAAATAAATGAGTGACTTGAGAGTGTCATACAGTGGAATCTCTGAGTTTTATTTTGAAAGCGTATAAAAACTCCAGAACGAAGGTTGATCAAAGAATTAGAGACACAGTGCTTCACTTGATTGTTCTGTCTTTGAATTCCTCAAGACCCAAGTAAGGTCAAAAGCTCCACAGTTGAAGGTAATATGAGTAAGTTTGAAGTCAGAATAGTTAACTCTAATCCAATGAAAAATTCTTGTTTGAACACATGTGTACCTTTGAGGTGTGAAAGCATTGTAGCAATTCCTGATTCATCATGAATATTTGTAAGGAACTAGTAAAGGGTAAGCTTGGGGGAGTTATTGACACTGGTTATCTATCAAAATTAATAGAGAAATGAATATGAAAGGGTATGAATTCAATCACCAACAAAGGTTTAGGGGTTTAATTGATAATATTCCACGAGTTTTGGTGAATTGTGATTCTGCAGGGACTAAACAGGAAAACCAGCACTCATTACTTCTCCTAGAAGGAACCCGATGGAAGATTACGGAACCGACGCATCAGGAATACTCTAGAAGGACCTAGAGGACACCAGAGGGCACCACGAGGCGACCCATGGGGGGAGACCACTGGGCCCCTCGACCGGTCAGGTGGGCCCACCGGTCGGTCCCCCCTGGGCCCGATGGCCTCCATCTTCTGGAACCTTCTTTCACCGCCTATGAGGATGCATCTCCGCCGTACCTAAAGTCAGTTTGATCCAAGGGCCACGGTTCCTCGCCCAGGGCTATATAACTAGACCCCAGACCCCCTCTCTCAATCATCATCAGATCTCAAGTCATTAGAAGAGTAGGAGGATCAATCAGAAACCCTAACTTCCTTAGAGCCACATCAACTTAGGCATAGCTAGATAGAATTAGAATTAGAAGAGGCAAGCTTCGCTTGGATTCCGGATCTAGTCACGAGAAGGCTCGGTAAACCCAAGATCTTCTCTCTTGTATCAACATTATGGATCTAATTATGTTTCTAGTTCATAATTGTTCTTCATTGTTCATGTTCTAGTTCATCGTCTAGTTCATCTTCTAGTTCTTAATCTAGTTCTAGTTCGTGTTCTAGTTCATACTCTAGTTCATCTACATGTTCTAGTTCATCATATTGTTCATCCTTGTGTGCTAGTTCATAATAGTTTAGAGACAATTGATATGACTAAGACATTAATTACTATATTCTCAATTATAATGTTCATAGTCTGCTTTGATTATATATTTGGCATAGATAGACTATCTTCGTATTCATGCTCATGTTCGTATAGCACTCACCCTATCGTGCGAGGGGTGGGTGGTAGACATTGTGTAAGCGTGGTGTTTATACATTGTTTATCTGCGAATGCTCCCTATGTTCCGGATAGAGTGGTAGATCGCGGGTGTGACAGGCATGTTGAGTCCTTTGTATTCCACCCCTCGAATATAGGCATCGTATGGCTCAATTAACTCATGGTCTAGGGGTTACTCTGTTTGGCACCTTTACTATAGAGTTGCCTCTTGAATATGAATATGGGATAACCTAGCCAATGATTGCCAAATATAATTGCACTAATCAATGTATATTATGACTTATAGTTAGAATAACTTAGGAATACTTCTTTATAATGTCTATTCTAATCCGCATGCCTTGTCTAAGTTGAAATGCTCTAAGGATTATCATAGATTGATCTGTTATCATATATTCCTTTATAGTGTACCTCATTATTTGACTGATCCCTGTTTAGGATAAAGGAGTGTGTTCTCACTTTGTTCTCAATTCTCCTATCACATGTGTATAGTAGCTTTAGTTCTTGTCCTTATTCACCTCACTTCATTCCTAGTGCTAAATATAAATAACGACACTTGGAACATCTCTGGGTAAAATGCTGCTACAACGGGTGTATTTATCTGTGCGCTTGCAGGTAAATATTTATCTTTAGAGTCAGTGCTATGATATAATCACATTGCTAGTTTCATGTTGGGGATGACAACTTGACGCTAAGTGATGCTAGTAGTGTCCCGTGCATTTCTAGTGCCTTCACTAGGTTGGTATTCATAAAGTATATTTTTGAGTGACCGCACTAAGAAGTGTCAACATGCGCACAAATGTTCTCCCATAATTCATGGGCGTCCTTGTGGTTCCAAACACGATTGAACACATCCTTGCAAATGCCTCTAAAGATTATGTTTTTGGCCTTTGCATTCCACTTTTCATTTTCCTCCTCATGTGGAGTAAGATGAGTGGCGTCTTTGGGCTTGGTGAAGCCGTTGATCGCGACTTGGCGGCATTTGACATCTACCGCCTCTAGGTACGACTCCATACGGATTTTCCAATATGGAAAGTCGTCTCCCTTGAACATGGGAGGTGGTCCATCACCTCCGGACATCTTAACTCTAGGCGGTTAAGCCTAAATCGAGAGCACGAGGCTCCGATACCAATTGAAAGGATCAAGATGCCCAAGAGGGGGTGAATTGGGCTTTTCTAAACTTTTTGCAACAATTAAAACCTATAAGCCCAATTGACCCCTTTGTGCCTAAAGTGTGTTTCGCTAAACTCTACCGCACAAAAGACTGTCTCTAATCCATTCCTACTCTAGCATGGCAATTCAATTATGAAAGAACAAGAAAATTGCGGAATTGAATTGCTCAAATGTAAATACGTATGTAAAGAGAGTAGAAATGACTCGACGACTTTTTCCCGAGGTATCGAGGTGTCGGCACACCCCCTAGTCCTCGTTGGAGCACCCGCGCAAGGGTATAGCTCCCCCTTGATCCGCGCAAGGATCAAGTGCTCACTATGAGCTGATTCTTCGCCACTCTGGCCCAGTGAATCGCTCACTATCGGTCACAACTTCGCTTGGATCACCCACAAAGCCTCCGGATGATCACCAAGCTTCTCAATCACCACCAAGCTGTCTAGGTGATGCCGATCACCAAGAGTAACAAGATAGAACTCTCACTTGACCAAGCCAAGGCCAAAGAGATGGATGGATGCACACTTGCTACTCAATTCTCACTAGGAGGTCACTAATTCTCACAATTAGCAAATCTCTCAACCTCACTAGGGCTCTTGCTCTTCCTTGCTCTCTCAAGGTGTTTTTTAACAGGTGAAATGGGCAAGAACACTCTAATAGAGGTTGAGGAGGAGTATTAATACTCCCCCCAACCGACCATCCAAAAGAGCACTGAAACAGTACAGTTTCGGGGGCATCGGACGCTCTGATGCCTGGCATCGGACGCTCCGATGCCCTCGACCCAACGGTCAACTGTACTTTTCTGACACACATTTTAAAGGAGCATCAGACGCTGGTGGCATCGTCCGATGCCTCTGCCTCGGACGCGTCCGATGCAGATTCAACCTCTCTGGACCTACATCGGACGCTGGCCCTCAGCGTCAGATGCCAGCGTCCGATGTGCCCCTCAGGGCACTCTCTCATGAACAGTGGCATGGGCGTGTCCGATGTGACACCATCGAAGCGTCTGATGCCACGCACTAGCATCTTCCAAGTCTAGTGAGCATCGGACACGCGTTCGATGCCCACCAGGCCAGCGTCTGATGCCCTTCTGAGTGCCAAAACGATTTCGGATCGCGAGCTGCCTTAACGATTTTTCATCCTCACGACATAAGGGCTCTCTCTCAGCTACCTAGGGCTATGAAATAACAAGTGTGCACCACACCTCCTAAGACTATTTTACTACCGATGCCCTAAGAGATAGTACAGTTGAGGCAACGGTCAACTGAAGGGGGGGTTGTAGACATCGTACTACCTGTTAGACATTTTAAAGGAGCAGCGTCCGATGCCATCACATAGGACGCGTCCGATGCAGATTCAACCTCTCTGGACCTACATCGGACGCTGGCCCTAAACATTCGATGTCAGCGTCCGATGTGCCCCTCAGGGCACTCTCTCATGAACAGTGGCACGGGCGTGTCCGATGTGACACCATCAGAGCGTATGATGCCACGCACTAGCATCTTCCTTCCAAGTCTAGTGAGCATCGGACGCGCGTCTGATGCCCACCAGGCCAACATCTGATGCCCTTCTGAGGGTCGAAACGACTTCGGATCGCGACGCTGCCTTAATGACTTTTCATCCTCACGACATAAGGGCTCTCTCTCAGCTACCTAGGGCTACGAAATAACAAGTATGCACGACACCTACCTCAATAGTCTTATCTAGGTCAAGCTACTGATTCACACTCCCCTTTATAGTACGGTCAAAGGAAAAATAAAGACCTAAAACCTAAGTGTCCTCCAACACTAAGTGACACTTAGCGCTAGCCTATCACCATCTTCGTCGTCTGTCTTTTAAAAACTGAATCGATTTCCATCGCCAGGGACATGAACTCCATATGCCCTTATCGTCGCCATTACCATGACCTAACTTATCCCTGTTTCTACAAAACACACGTTAGTCACAGCAATCTTGTGTTTCATCCAATCACTGAAACCCACTAGGGGCCTAGATGCTTTCACGGGTGTTATCTGAAGTGCAGGGATGGGCACCAAGAGCTCCAATGCTGAAGGCGGACAAGTTTGCAATTGCTCTGATCAAGAACCAAGTACTCCATGGACAGAGCAAGCACATCGAGCTGAAGTATCACTTTGTGTGAGTCTGCAGACAATGACCTAATCAACATGGATTTTGTCAAAAGTGAAGAACAACTAGATGACATTCTGACAAAGGCTCTAAGCAGAGTCAGATTTCATGTGTTGCATGCCAGGATCGATATGCTTGTTGTAAATATTCAGCACAGCAAGGTCTAGAAGATTGTTGATTGTATTCCTTGTGTGCTGATTAGACTTAGAGCCGTTAGGTTCCCACCCACTAAACTTTAGTCACTTTTAATAGCAACTCTTACTAAAAAGGAGATGTTTGGTATTTTAGCCGCTAAAAGTGACTAAAGCTTAGTGGGTATGATCCAAACAGGCCCTTAGCATATTTGCACTTAGTATCTTAAGTTTGACAGCACCAAACGAGATCGTGTCCACTGTGTTCGCGTGAGTTGTGTATGTGTGTGTTCCTGGCCGTGACGTGATCTTGCCGGCAGCGCTGTTTGCGTTCTCTCCGGCAAGTTCTAACAGCTGAAACAATCGTTTGCATGTGAAGCGACATGTTTATTTCATTGTTATGGAATTAAACCAACATTCACGACGACGTGTCTGTTATTCATCTCCATATGCAATAGAACAAGAAGACAGACATTCATTCTTATTCAACATTAAATGGCCATTTCTAACTCATGGATTTATTGAATGGCTGCAGCTATGGTAATCAAATATTACCGTTGGAGCACACGAAACTGATTGCCATCTGCGAACGGAAGTAAAGGACTTCCTTGCAATTTACTACACGCTTAAAATGGAACAGAAGTTAATCTTCGAAATTAGAGCGCTCTGAAACCAGAATTCCAATGCTTACTAGGTTCAGCTCAGCTCATAATTCCACAGAAGCCTCATCAGATTCTTCAAGAATGTGAAGCTGTTGCAGCATGTAATCAGGAAAAACCAGCAACTAACATGGCTGGTGAGCTGTTTTAAAAGTACTGCTGCCTTTGGTTCCATGTGATCACAAACAAAAGTTACTATGTTCATTTTTCTAGTTTCTGGCTGCGGTGCCTCCTGTTGCCAACAATAACCTGTTGTACAATAGTAACTTTCAATGATATGATCGCCGTAATTGTTAAAAGGTAAAAGAGTGAAGGTTACTATCTTCTGCAAAATGTTTGTAAGTTTAACAATATGGTCTAATAATTTGCAGTAGTACAGGCAATACAATGCTAACATCTTATCTTAAAAAAATAATGCCTCAATGACATTGCAAATAATGAACTGTTATTAGTGTTTTTTAGATTCGTATAATTAAAACATTTCATTGTCAGTCAATCCAGGAATCTCCAAGGAGACTTTTGCCACTAAACTGCAGGTCAGTGATCAGATTGTTACATCTCAAGAGGATCAACAGGATGCTGTTCTGGATTTCTATGATAATCTGCTAGGTTCACCTGAAGACAGAGACTATAGAATAGACCACTCTGCCCTCCATATACAGCAACATGATCTTGCATCCCAAGATGATCCATTCTTGGAAAAGGAAGCATGGGCAACTAACAAAGGCATGCCATTGGACAAAACCCCAGGGCCAGATGGGTGCACGGGCCGTTTTTATAGGTCCTGTTGGGGCATTATAAAAGGTGATGTGCTGCAGGCTCTTTCAGCTATTGAGTGTGGTCATGTTTTCAGATTTAAACTCCTCGACATAGCTTTCATAACTCTGTTACCCGAACTGGAGGATGCCATGCAAGTTAAAGACTGCAGACCGATTAGCCTTGTATACAGCTTTGCGAAGTTGGTGACAAAAACCTTGACCAACCGATTAGCTCCTTTACCAGTTTGATATCTATAAATCAAAGTGCTTTTGTGTGAGGAAGGAATATTCACAATAACTTCTTATTTGTCCAACAACTGGCTAGGAGTCTGCACAAAAAGAAGCCAGACATCCACCCGAAATTAGAGATTTCTAAGGCTTCTGACTCAGTTTCTTGGTCTACTTGTTGGAAGTGTTACAACATAAGGGGTTTTGGTTGGCGCTGGAGGAATCTCATGTCTGCTGTAATCTACCTCCTCAACGCGGATTATTTTGAATGGAGAGCCTGGGAGATCCTTTCTCAGGGAGATCCTTTATCCCCAGTGTTGTTTATCCTTGTTATGGATGTTCTTAATTCCCTGGTGAACCAAGCTGCTGAAATGAATCTGTTGCAACCACTTGCTGTCCAAGGAGCCAAGCACAGGATCTTTCTATGCAAATGATGCAGTAGTATTCCTTCGGCCTTTGAGTGTTGATCATCATACTATCATGCTGGTGCTACAAATTTTTGGTCATGCCTCGGGTCTCAAGACTAACATGACAAAAAGTTCAGTGACATCCATTCAATGTTCAGAGAAGGATTTAGTTCTCACCTCCAATATTCTGTCATGTGCTGTGAAAGGTTTCCCTTGCACTTACCTTGGCCTACCACTAACAATACGTAAACCTACAAAGTCCGATACCCCTAGTGGATAAGGTCGCTGGTCATCTTCCAGGTTGGAAGTCTTCTCTCATGAACAGGGTACTACTATCCAGCACAACTATCCATTACTTGATTGCTTTGGATTTACTAAAATGGGTGTTTAAAGCAATTGACAAGAAGCGAAGAGAGTTTCTTTGGAAAGGTCAGAAGCAGGCCAATGGTTGTCTAGTTTCTTGGGAAAAGGTTCATCACCCTTTGCAGTATGGTGGGCTGGGTATACATAAGCTCGAAACTTTGAGCAGGGCTAAACAAAGATAATTTGCGACCTTGAGTGGATTACCTATCCAAGTCCAGCAGAATGGCCGAGCCCTTTTTGTCATCGCTGTTATCTGTATATTGGGCCTTGGAGAATCTGTAAAATTCTGGAAAGATCATTGGCTACAAGGAAAGACTATGGCTGAGCTTTCCCCAAACCTGTACAGTTCGGTTCCTAAAACTATAATACAGGCTAGGACAGTTGCTCAGGCCCTCTGTCAAGGGCGGGGTTGAACCCTCGGGTAGCTGGACCTCGGCTGCGACGCCGAACGAGCAATTGGATCGCTTGGCGCAGGATGGTGAGGACGACGCGGAGGTGTCAGAGGTGGTCCGCCCAAAGTAGTGTTGTAGATTTGAATATCGTCAAAGAAGACAAGCACAAACCGGCGGAGGTAGGCGCGCAGAACGTCGTTCATCAAGACCTAGAATGTCGTTGGGGCGTTACACAACCCAAACGGCATCACCAGGAACTCATAGAGGCCATCGTGGGTGCGGAACGCCGTCTTGTGGACGTCCTCCGGCCGCATCCGCACTTGATGGTACCCTGACCTCAGGTCCAGCTTGGTGAAGAAACGCTCTCCATGGAGCTCGTCGACGATGGGGATGGGGAACGCATCCTTGACGGTGAGGGTGTTGAGGGCGCGGTAATCGACGCAGAAGCGCCATGAGACGTCAGCCTTCGTGACCAGGAGGACCCGTGAGGAGAACGCAGAGTCGCTGTGGCGGACAATGCCCTGCTCGATCATGACGGCACATTGCCGCTCCAGTTCATCCTTGTGGGCCGTCGAGTACCGGTACAGCGGACTGCGACGGGGGGTGCACCTGCCTTAAGGATGATGGCGTGGTCACGGGCGCGCTGCGGGGGCAGACCCCTAGGCTCGGCGAAGACGTCCTCGAAGGAGAACAAGAGTGCGTCGAGGAGCGACCCACTGGCCCTATCGCTGCGTGGAGGCGCGGATCGCTGGCCGATGGCACGCCCCATCAACAGAAGGCGCGCTCGTAGTACCAGAAGGACATGGAGCACTCCTCGAAGTCCAAGACGATCGGGCCCAGTGTCGCCATCCACTGAGTGCCCAGAACCATGTCGTACCTTGCAAGCGGCATGGCAAAGAGATCGACGGTGAAGGTCGTGTTGTCGATGGAGACCGGGGCATGTCGGATCACGCCAGGGTAGGCGACCTTCTCGTCATTGGCCACGGTCGCCATCAGGCGCGGACGGGGCTGAACTGGCAGCCCAGTGCGCTGAGCTGCCTCCTCGGCGAGGAAGCTGTGGGTGGAGCCGCTATCCAGGAGGGCGAGGAGGACGTAGTGCCCAATGACACCCTGATCTGCATGGTGTCATGGTGTCGGAGAACGGGACACCCGCGACCGCGTGCAAGGAGAAGATGGGCGCCTCCATCTCGGGTGCCCCCATCCCCGGCGTCTGCGGCGTCGTCGGTGACCTCATCGTTGTCATCCACTATGCTATGCAGGAGGAACAGGCGCTTGCAAACGCGGTTGTGCCCTCGACCATACTTCTCGTCGCAGTTGTAGCACAAGCCGAGGCGGCGACGCTCCTCTTGTTCCGCCTGGGAGAGGCGTTTGATGGTGCGCCCCTCCACTGTGATGGTCGTCGGGAGCCTGGGAGAGGCGGGAGCCCGGCACCGACCAGCGCGGGCAGGGCCAGCCGCTGGGTCGGTGCCGGCAGGAGCCCGCGAGGTGCAGCCCTGGGCGGCTGTGGGGCGTACTGCTCGCGGAGCTCGAACTGTCGGGCCAAACTCATGGCCGCCACCAAGGACTACGGGTTCTGGATCCGTACGTCAATGCTGAGCAGCGGTTGAAGGCCGCCGGTGAATAGCTACACCCACTGGGCTTCGTCGAGGGGGCCGGCCCGTGGAAGGAGCGCTTGGAAGCGGTCCTGGTAGTCGGCGACCGTGGTGTGGCGCCGGCACTCAGCAAACTCAACCAAGGGGGCCAAACGCAGCGGTGGTCCGTAGCGGAGGTTGAGGAGCTCCTTGAACCGGCCCCACGATGGGGTACCCTCATCCGTTTCGACTTGGATGTACCACATCCGTGCCCCTTCGTCGAGGTTGTAGGACGCCACCCACACCTTCTCTTCTTCCATGATCCGCTGCTGGTGGAAGTACGACTCGCATCGGTTGATGAAGATGAGTGGGTCAGACTTGTCGTCGAATTTCGGAAAGTCCATCTTCTGGCTGAAGGCCTGCTTGCCGCCCGACGAGGAGGAACGGTCGGAGTAGAGGGCCGCGATGGCCTTAGCGTTGGCCTCCATCGCCTTGGCGTTAGCCTCCGCGGTGGCCTGCAGGGTCTTGATGGCTGCTGCTAGGGCCTCGACGGAGATCTTGAGGTCGCCGTTGTCACCCATTGAGGCGGGCGCGGCTGTTGGAGGGAATGAGGGCGCAGCGGCTGCTGGTGGTGGGTTAGGCGACGTGGTGGTTGTAGGGGAAGTAGAGCGGAAGGACGAGGATCGCCGGAATCCAGATACCAAGTGTCAAGGGCGTCGAACCCTTGGGTAGCTGGACCTTGGCTACGTAGTTCGTATTCGCGATCCGTCTTCTCCAGCGAGGTTTTGCCCCTTTGCCGCAGAGGCTTAGGGTTTAGACAACGGGAGAGAGATTAGATGGGAATATCTTTCTTTTTAAAACAACGTACGGTACAGGGGATATATGGCAGAGGCCCAAACCAAACTTTCCTAAACTTATCGAGCCAAACTAGGAAACTAATCTCTCTTTCCCAATCCTAGCCACCTGCGGTTGCCTCCTCCTGCGCGCAGGGCGAGCCCACACGCGCGCCTGCTGCGCGCTCAGTAGCGCGGAGAACGCACGCTCGTTGGCGCTCGGGGCGCCTGGTGTACGTGCGCCGCCACATGACACCCTCAACAAATTTGAGGGTGGGTGAAAGACATTAGAGGTGCTCTATCTGTCTAGGTCTTGTCAAATATTTGAAGGTCTGGGATTTGGTTGATGGGATCTTTGAAGCAAATATACACCTGACCAATTTCACTGCAAGTTGTCACAATCCGGCACCTACGGTAGCAAGTCAGCCTAAGCTGTTTTTCCTAGGAACCATCAAATTTTCTCCTTAGAGAAGGATTGGAGGAGTTGGCTCCACTAAAATGCAGATTCTTCATCTGGCTAGCCATCAACATCTGTTGTTGGACAGTTGATGTACTGGCCAAACACAGGTTGCCCCACCCATTGGACGCCCCTTATGTCTTGTCATTGACCAGGTCCACCACTTGTGTACGATGATCTGAGATGAACTAATCCACCTATCACAAAATTGTTATTCATGTAGCCATCAGCATGGAACTATTAGCATTGTTGGCCTTTACTGCATTGCCTCCACATTTTGAGCAACCATTGGCTATCTTGGCACCACCAGTGATTTATCAATGTCAACAGAAGGCAGTAATGTTTCATCAAGATCACAAAGGGAAAGAGAAGCTATAGTTATTGTCCCAGAAAATTAGGTGGTGGTCTGGGCAATGGGCAAGAATACTCCCTCGTTTTTCAAAATATTTGACGAGAGTAACCGATCCACAATATTTGCTAATTGAGGATATCCAAAATGTAATTATAGCAAAGTTCAACAAGGCGCTAGGCGCTTCTAGGCGATAACCCACCGCCTAGAGTCTAGGCGAGCTTAGGCGTTTTTTCTAGGCAGTGGACTAATACATGCATAAATACTTGAAAGAAAAGAAAAAAATTGGAGATCAGTTGAAATGGTGAAAATACTTAAAGAAAAAAAAAAGATTAGTGGAATGGTGAGAAAGAGGCAATGTTTTCAGGACGTCCGATTAATCGTGACTAATCATCCTGGACGCTTTTAGGTACTCGACCAGGGCCTCCGACCGACCAGACCGTCCAAGAACTGGACGTCCGATTAATCGTCGTCCAATCGCGATAATCGGCCGTCCAGCCAGAGAGGACTCCAATTCAATATTGAGCCCAACTAGGTGTTTTTGGCCCAAGCCCATTAGGGTTTCTTTCTTTCCTACCCCCACTCTCTCAGGCCTCTCACTCTACGCAGAAGACAGCCACTCTCTTCTCCTTGCTGCAGTTTGCAGCTCTCTCTCCTCTCCATTGCTGCAGTCGCCGCCTCCATTGCTATAATTTCAGGTTGGCAGCAGCAGTCAACAAGATAACAAGGGGCTCTGCAGCAGCCAGGTAAGTGGCCATTGGCCAGCTGACCTATCAGTAGAGCCTAGAACATGTAGTATACTAGTATATATATAGTACAATGTATATTGTATAAACTATATAATATATATATATATATATATATAATATATATATATGGCATATATCAGTCCTCATAGGTAGGGGATGCCCGGACGCCCAGGGGACTCGTCCAGGGTTGATTAATCGTCCTGGACGACGACTAATCGTCCTGGACGGTCCTCAGGCGTCCAGGCTCGACCAGCCGTCCTGAAAACATTGGAAAGAGGAAAGGCGCATTTAACAGCCCAAGTCTCCCACGGTACCAGTCCTCTTTTATTGAATCTTATCCCCTCCCCCAGCCTCTATGTTCCCGTCTCTCTCCCTCCGACTCCCGACTCTGCTTGCAATCCTCGCACCCGTCGCTCGCCCGTGCCGCCACACCCGAGGTCGCCTCCTCCACCAGTCGTCGCGCCCCGCCCCCGCCGACGCTACCCAACTCCCCCACCGCCGCCGACGTCCGCCGCCCCCACGCATCCTGCCTTTGCGGATCTGCCTGCCGCCACCGCCTGATGTTGCCTCTTTCGCACCAGATGTCGCTGCCTCACGGAGCTCCTCCCCATCGTCACCGGACCTCTGCGCGCCCCACGCCCACCCTACCAGGTGGGGATCTGGACACCTTTACGGCAACAGTTGGGCAGCCGCCTAGGTACCCGCCACCCCCATAGGCGAGGCGGTACCCCGTTGACCTAGGCGAGCGCTAGAAGCGCCTTTGAACCTTGAATTATAGTAGTATTCCACTCCCCGCCCCTAAGTAAATACCCTAAGTAAGAGAAATGAATGTATTTAACATATAACATATAATAGGGGTAGGGGTATGGATGGTCATCTTATATTGATTTTCCTTTTGGAACTATAGTATATGTCCTAGACCCATGCACCATGCACGAATATTAGAACAGAGGGACGAGTTAGTAAAAGGCTAAAAGCACTCCTTAGTGGACTGTGCAGCAATGTTTTCAGATCGGACGACTATCACGATAATCGCGACTAGTCGTCCTGATCGTAACTTCGTGCTCGATAAGGGCGTTCGATTAGTTTTGGTCGATTAGAAATCTTATCGTCCGACTAATCGCGACTAGTCACAATTAGTCGTCCGATTAGCCTTGTTGTAAACAAGACAGTAAAGACTAAGGAAATGTAAAGATTAGGAGAACAAGGCAAAAACCTTAAAATCCAGCATCAACAAGCACCAGCTACAAGTAGTGTCCAGATCAGTAGTAAATCACTGTGATAATGATTCATTAAGACATGATTATGACCATGTTACATATATTACATCATATAATAACTATAACATGGCGATAAGGTCATCCAAGCACTAGGACGACTAAATGTCCGATTAGCCGACTAGACGATCAGATCGACAAATCGGCCCTGATCGACGACTAATCACGATTAGTCGGCTGATCGGTGGTCTTACGACTAGCCTCGATAATATGATCTGAAAACATTTCTATGCAGTGGCAAAAAATAGCAAAGAAAGCTGGTACAGTGACCTACATGAGGAAAGAACTAGATGAACCTAAGTGACAATGTGATTACTGTCTTAATGGCATTTCATGAATTAATAAATATTTGTAACATCATCTAACCTCGGATACCATTTCCCAACGGCATTTTGCGTCTTCAACATCTTTGCAATGGCATATAACTAGCATTACTTGGGCAACATGAAGTTGCACCGGATGTTGTGCCTCAATAGCAGAATGACATAAAAGGCATTTGTTAAAGAAATTAGTACCTCAGATGGCACAAGCAGTCTATTTCATAAGAGCTACCCCATCACCACCATGATCAGCATTTATGTCCACCCCATCACATATGTTCCGGCTCGCAACATATTCACCTTTGCCAACTTGCTTGAGCTCCTTTTGCTGTACTTCTTATAGGGACCCACCAAATAATCCTGCTGTGTAACACATGAGGACCTTTTCTTTTAGCTTTCATGCTCTCCTTAGCGTGTTGCCTTTCACACATTCCCAGCGAAGAACCACTGTGACAGAGGAATCAGAACTCCTAAGGCACTTTAAAACCCTGTTGCAACCTGGTTCTTCTTCTCATCAAGCTGAGCACCATATTGGTTATGCAAATCTCCTGATTTATGTTGCAAATCCTACCACCAACCCCATCATTCTCCACTTGCCTGGCTCGCCAGAGCCACCACCAGATGAATTACCCGAACGTGAAATCCTCTGTGATCCATTCATTGCCAGGTGCAGCTGCAAAGCTAACTCTTCGTCCAGCAGAACCTGAACACCACTGTTCCTCTCCACCAACCCACTGCTGCCAACGGCGTTGTTGCCCCGCTTGGAAGCCAACTTCACCTCCGCAGCCTTCCTCAAAGCGTTCTCCCAGCAACGGAGGTACGATCCCAGAAGCAAACCTCCAGATTCAGCCCCAAATTGAAGCCCCCATTCTTCGATCTCACGGTGGGACAGCAATCGACGCAGAGGAAATCCTCCACACGACCGGCTGGATCACGGTCGTGCGGTGTTCAGCAGGGATACAGGATCGGTGAACACAGCGCTGCAGCGGCGGCAGACGACGGCGGAGTCCTCGGGCGGCAGGTTGTCGAGGGAAGAGGCAGTAGGAGCATACAGCGGCGGAGCGGACGAGGGACGAGGGAGAGGCATTCGGTGCAAAGCAGGACGACGCGCCATAGGGAGCTGAGTGGAACGGACCGGGCGGCGCTTGGGCCTGGCCCCCGGCTGGGGCGTTGGGAAGCGGACCGCCGCAGCAGTGGCACAGGTTGAGATCGGGCAGGGCACGCGCGGGCGCTGGCGGCGCCGCAGATGGTGGCAGGGGCGGGCGAGGAGCCGCGGCGCGGCGGCGCGGGCGGGTGCTAGAAGAAGGCGGGACGGCGAAGCGGGGTGATCGGCCCGCGGAGGCAAGTGCGTTGGGTGCGTCTCGCACCATGGGTGGTGACACAGTGACAGGGTGAGGTTAGGGTTTGAGTGAGGCGTGGTCGGAATGGCCTTTCGGGGGAGAGAGCGGTGGGTCTGATTCGAGTCTTTCTGAAGTGTCTTCTCTAATCTCTAATAAAACTAAAAGACTAAAAGTGGAAATGTTTTTGGGGCGACAAAAATTCGCTCCATCGTCCTGCCTCCGTGCGATAGTGCGACGTCACCTGAGCCTGTCCTCTATGCGATTCTCCACGCCGTGCAATCATCGGCTCTGTCGTCCTCACCGAGAAGGAAACCCACCCGCCCTCCAGCCACCCAAAAAGGAAGCCACAGAAATCACGCCTCCAACGCCACGCCCTACCCCCTTCGCCTCGACGGACTCTCGGCTCTAGCTTGGTCGATGCGCCGCCCTACCCCGCCTCAGCCACATCACCGCACCTCCTGCATCTAGGGTTTCACCCACTACCGCCGACAACCGCCGCCCTATCCGAGGTGAGCCGACCCGCAGCAGCCACGGCGCTGCCGTCCCAGGCCCCATCTAACTCAGGGTCGCACGCACGAGCCAGATCCGGTCAGTTCTGGCGGCCCGCTGCTGTATTCTCTCTTTGTTCGTGTTCGTCGTCCCCTCCCAGCGGGGCTCGTGCTGATGGTGCCTTCCTTTGTTCCGGCAGTTGATCCATTGTACCCCTCCAAGCTGCTCTATCGCGCGCTCAACGTCGAGCTCAAGGTTCTGTTTTGTTCTCGCTATTCTATTCTTTATCCTCCCCAAGTTTTTGCTACCAATTCCGCACCTCGTGCGGTCGCTAAACCCTGCGGCGAGCAATTCCATCTCAAACTGGGCAAAATAACGCGAAACCGAAAACCGAACCCGAAACAGACCGAGCCCGAACCCGAACAGATCGAAAATTCGGTCCTCAGTCTTTAGATCGGTTACAGGTTGCTAGAAACCGAACTATATCGGGTACTGGGTTTTTTCACTCAGTTACCCAATAAGACCGAGAGAAGCTTCGAACAAGTCCAACAGCAGCCTCAAGTCCCCAAAGTGAGCCTGCTCCAAACCCAACGAAACATACCACCCGAGTCCGGAGCGGCCACCTGACCTCAATGCCCGAGTCCCCAACTCTCCTAACCCTAGCCGCCAGCTCGCCGCAACAGCGTGTGCGGCTGCACCGTTCTCCACTCCAGAGCTGGATTCCATAGTCTGCCGCTTCATCGTCCAGTCCAGCTACTCCGCCATCTACCGACTGACGTCATCGGGTCCGTCGTCCGCCTCCGAGCCTCCGACTGCGCCAGTCCTGCGGATCCAGCAGCACCATTGTTGGAGCTCGTGCGCCGTGAGCGCGAGGTGCTGCGCTCCCATCGTTTCACGGTGCTGTCACAGACCGGAACTCCAGAAGAAAGAGCTTCGTGTTGCAGAAACATAAAACGAGTAGTCCCTAGAATCTTGCAATGTATGTATGAAAAACTCGATCTACTAATTGTCGAATCGTGTTGCTTTTTTTTGTTCAAACATGTACGGCTGTAGCACGTAGCATGTAGCAATATTAATATTTTTGGTCACCAGAACTCTAAGTAGCAAATTGCAACACCTGTACTGTACGGGCTGTATACGGTGGTTTTCTAATTTAGACTATTTCCTGATTTTAGGTGTCGATATTAGTGTTCTTGGCTTCTAATTTGTAGATGCCCTCTGAAAACTGAAAGGAAATTGAAATGGGAGCCGAAAAATATTGAACTGGAGGATGCATGAGAAAAGCACAGTGAGGAGGTCCTTCAACTTGAGGGACATGAACAAGAGAAGGGTAAAGGTGAAGATGGGGATGGCAATGGCAAGAAGAAAAATGCAAGGAAACCAATGGAAGCAAGGTCTAAAATTTGGCAACACTTCCACAAGATAAAGGATGAGAATGATGTGGTGAAGAAGGGGAAAGGAAAATGCAAATATCGTAGTCGATTAATCAAGGCAGATTCATATGTTAATGGTACTACTGCAATGAAGAGACACTTTAATATTTACAAGTGTAATCCTCATGTGAACAACAAGGATCCGAAGCAGGCCACTTTGGCAGCAACTAAAGGAGAAGGCAGCATTACCACGTGGAGGTATGATCCTGAAGCAATTAGAGAAGCCTTTGTGAACTGAAATGGTGATAGAAGATGAAATGCCTTTGTTACCGGGAAGAGAAGAGAGGATTTAAGAAATTTATGATGTAGCTTGCCCACGTTGGAGTACACCATCTCGAGAAAAGAAACGAAAACTAGGGACACTGTTTGAATTTATTTTAAGAAAGAAAAAAGCAAGCTGAAGCTGTTTTTGAAGGATAGTTGCGAAAGAGTTTGCTTAACCACCGATGGTTGGACTCACCCAGCAAGACAGTTGCATGACAGTGACTGCGCACTTCATTGACAAAAATTGGCAATATCATAGGAAAGACATTAGCTTCTTTAAAGTAAAGGGCATAAGGGGGATGAAATTGGGAAGAACTTGCAAAGATGTGCTTGCTTGATGGGAGCTAGAAAAGGTCCATGTGGTCACAGTTGAATGCAAGGTCCAATGACAGTGGTATAAGTTACTTGAGGAGGCACATGAATAATGCAAAGACAAGTATAGCTGAATGAAAGTATCTTCACATAGATGTGTTGCACACATGTCAATCTTATTGTACAAGATGGCCTTAAAGAAGTAGATACTTTAGTGAAGCGTGGTCCGAGCTGCTGTTAGGTACATCAAGAATGGCACTTCTCGATGGTTAAGTTCAAGGAGCTTGCCGAGGAGAGAAGGTAGGTTGACACCAAGGCATTTCTACACTTAGACATTTGCACTAGGTGGAGCTCAACATATCTGATGTGAAGCAGCCACCAGTTATGAGAAGGTATTTGCAAGGTACTTTGATGATGATCCATGCTATGCTATTGACTTGTCACCAATTAATAAAGGTCCAGGGCATCCAGATGAGGAAGACTGGGAGAATGCAAAGAAGATGGCTGAATTCCTTGGTCATTTTTATCAACTCACTGAGCGCCCTTTCTAAAAATTTGTATGTCAATTCACACAACTTCATGTTTGAAGATTTGTGAAGCTAATTTCTTAATCGCCAATTGGATGAGCAGCAAGGAGTCCTTTGCGCCATGAAATGGGCAAGAGAATGAAAGTGAAAGTTTGACAAGTATTGGGGGAAATTGGCATGATCAGCCACCTGCTGAAGTTAGACCTATGATTGAGAGAGGGAGAGGTGAAGGGAAAAGAGAAGGAGAAGGAGAATATGAACTTGTGAAGGACCGAATTGGCGAACCAGAGTGGGGTGAATGGGAGCCTCAAATTCAACTCGTGAAATAGATGGCCCTTGTCCAGAAAAAGTCACCCCAAAAGCAAAACACGGGTTTGCAAGTATCCACGACCCTAGATGTAGGGTGGATGCTTCCTAGAAGCACAAAGGGATACTACACAATCAAAAAAACCCCCACGCAAAAAAGCCCTGGAAACCCAAAACCGACAACGGACGAACGAACCACAGACGAGAAACGTGCAGAGAGGCACTGACTGGACTCTGCAGTGCCTCCGGTCCAAGATGAACGGACGCATCCGGTCAGCAGAATACGATTTAGAAGTCTTTGTATTGGATCGGACTCACTGTGTATATGCGTCCGGTCAACACTAGTCCAGAGTCCGGTCACACGTTGTGCGTCCGGTCAGCAATGTGAAACCGATGAACAGTGACGCCTATGCGTCCGATCAGGCAAGACCCGAGCGTCGGTCAAAAATCTCACAGACTGTGTCGTGAGACGTTTCAAAGATCGGATTCACAGTGAGCGTCCGGTCGTTGAACAAGCAACATCGGTCACCCCGACAAAGTGCGTTCGTTCACCGATTCAAACTTGATCTCCTCAAATCGAAACCACTAGGGCTCAAACTTGGTGAGGGCAGTCACAGAAGGATAGTGAGCTACTCCTAAGAGATATGGCCGAACCTATCTCCAAATCGAGAATCGAAGAGATCGAATCGAAAAGAATTCGGGGAAAAGGGAAGAGAACACGATCCGAAGACGAAAATCGATCGATTCTACTAGTTCATGAGGTTAGAGAGGAATTCCTTCGATGAAGAGTTGTGCCTCATGATCTAGAACAAGCTGGTTCAAACGGAATCGGAAACCAACTCACGATGAGCGAGAACGAAGCAAATCATCGTGACGGGCGAAAACAAAAATGTGAAGAACACAGCTCAAAAAGACACCAATCGATCACGAATTCAACCGTGTCTTGAAAACCCACGAGACAATAGTGAGATTACGGTCTCACTTCCTCAAAATCCCAAGAACACAGAGGTATGATTAGTCGTTTTTGGGATCACAGGCAGCGAGGAATGATTAGAACCTAAGAGAGGGCTAGAGAGAGAGCTTACGAAATAATGGCTGCCAGGATTGGGAGAAAGGAGGGGCGCCCTCTCTTATTTATAGCCTAATACAATAGTCCCCTTCTACCCCTAGATAAAAGAGCGAACAGGCAAACCCTATGGGTATTCCAGTCCAAACTCTGTGACGAAGTCGTGATCCGACGGCCACGCGCATTCCTCATCCTTAGCTTCACCTCGACGCAAGCTGGATGCCGCCACGTGTCGTCCTGTCGACCGTCGCGCCTTCCTCGTGGATAGCTTCGCCGCCGCACCAGCCTCTCCACGCCGCAAAACCGCGTCGACCATCCTGTTTGGACCTCCCCCCTTGATTTTGTGAAAGGCTGAAACGGGAAACCTGTCCTCCGGCTGAGTTTTGTGGCCCAAACTCCAGAAACCCGCGAGCCCAGGTTTTGAGGCCCAAACCTTAAAAAACCGTCCTCGCGAGTTTTGAGGCCCAAATCGGAAAACGGCCACCCTGAGTTTTGAGGCCAAACTCGAAAACCGTCGAGGGTAGTTTTTCGAGGCTCAACTACCAAACCCGCGCCGTAGACGGGATGTGGTTCTCACACCCCGACCACCCGGCAGCGATTATGTCGATGCATGTCCAGCCTACACGCGCGGGCACAGTGCATTCTCCTTCCTTCCCGGGCCTCCCGCCAAGTGTCACGACGCCATCACCTTCCTCCCGACTCGGCCGATGCACCGCACATCCCCATGTGCTCTTGCTCGTCGATGCCATGTGCCAGCTACCACAGCTGGTCCTCAGGTCTCCCGGTCCGTCGGTCCAAGCCTCACGTCCGCCCTTCACCGCTCCCGGTCCGTGGCACGACACGTCTCTACTTGACCTTCACCTCACCATCGACCACTGTCTCTGAGCTCCACACCTGCACATCAAACACAACAAGAGACAAATGTTGCCCTCACCCCTTCCGGTGAGCCTGTATGACGATCCTCACATCAGGAAGGGAACCACAAGGGAACATATCAACCTTTGTGTTCACAATCTCCCCCTTGATGAGTGCATCGTCAACAAATAGAACCATGATCAAGGAAGAAAAGAAAAAATAGAAGAAAGATAGAAGGAGAAAGCTCACTCGAGATGTCCAAAAGCCAAGTTAAAAGCCAATAGAAGGACAAATCGAGATAAGCAAAGCTTGGTCCCTAAAGACATGGGTAACGGTTCGACACAACCAAGCAAAGGATCGGAGCAACAACTCAACAACGAGCAAAACTCGATCGAACTGAGCGAAAAAATTGGTTCCAAAGACATGGGCAACGACTTGACACAACCAAGTCAAAATCAAGCTAGTCCTCAAGAAGAGGCAGAAAAGAAAAGGGCTCAACACCACTAGCTGAGAACTCGATACCAATTGAAGCTGAAATAGCACATAAGAATGCAAAACTGCTAGTCCCTCAAGATAGAGGCACAGAGGCTCAACACAACTAGCAGAAAAATCCATACCAATCCAAATCAAGGCAGGAAGCAGAAACGCTCCCCCTCACTACAAGAACTCACCCTCAACAAGTGAAGCACAGAAATCACAGTATTTGCAAATTGTCACATATCACAAAAAAAATTCTCCCCCTTGGGGCAATTTGCAAAAACAAGGAGGAAAAAGAGCTCAATCAAGCGAAACGGAGCTAGGTCATGCCTATCGGAGCATCCAAATGCATATGAGTGTGAGGTGTTTTCTTTATGGAAGGTTCTATGACAAACAAATTATTAGAAAGATTTGAAGGAATTCAATTTGGTTGTGTGTTCCTCCTCATGTGGTCGGGATTGGGCTCAACTTCTTCTTGGGGAATTCATCACAAATAATGTCAGTGTAAGGAGTGTTTTCAAGGATTTTTCAAGGATGGCTTTTCCTTCACTAACAGTTTTTTGAGCGAATGATCCTCCCAAAGAGGGTATCGAGAAAAAGGGCAGCTCTTTGCTAAGACCATAATAAAATGTTGTATAATAACATCATCGGGCAAAGCAAGATCTGGGCCAATGTTGACAAGGCTCATAAATCTAGCCCAGGGCTGCTCCTAGTCGCCTTCTCTTTTTGTTGAAAGGTAAGAATTTCTATTCGAAGGGCAGTGATTCAAGACAGAGGGAAGAAAGCAAGCAAGACAAAATTTGGTCTCAAAGTTCATCCCAGTTTCCATCTACTCCTCTTACGTTATGAGCATACCACTGTTTCGCTCTTCCAAAAAGGGAGAACAGAAATAATTTCCATTTAATGGTCTCTTGTGTCATGCCCGCAACAGACAAGCAAGAACACAATGCTCAAAATCCCTAAGGTGAGTGTGAGAGTTGAACGCATCTTGGCCCCTAGTGGGTGCGGTGATTTGGATGAAACACAAGATTACTGTGACTAACATGGTTTTGCAGACAGAAACAAGATTGAGTTAGGTCACAGTAATGGCGACGATACGGGCTATGGAGGTCATGTCCCCTGGCGATGGATATCATTTCGGTTTTCAATGGACGGACGACGAAGATGGTGGTAGACTAGGCTAAGTGTCATATAGTGCTGGAGGACACTTAGGTAGTCTTAGGTCTTTGTTTTTCTTTGGCCGTACTATAAAGGGGAGCGTGAATCAGTAGCTTGACCTAGATGAGTCTATTGAGGTAGGTGTGGGTGCACACTTGTTATTTCATAGCTCTAGGTAGCTCAGAGAGAAGCCTTATGTCGAGAGGATCAAAAGTCGTTTTGGCCGCGTCGCGATCCGAATTCGTTTGGCATGGTAATGGCATGAAGATGCTGGCTCAGGTGGGCATCGAAGGCTCTGATGCTCACCCCGACTAGGGTTTAGTCTGGTGCGTGGCATCGGAGGCTCCGATGTTGCCACATCGGACGCTCCTTGCCACTGTTCACTTGCGAGTGAACTGTGGGATGCATTGGACACTGGCATCGGATGCTGAGGGCCAGCATCCTATGGCCATCCACAGAGGTTCCAGAGGGTGAATCCACATCGGATGCGTCCGATGTGGAGGCATCGGATTTGCCTAGAGTCTGATGCTCCTTTAACATGTCTAACAAGATGGTACAGTCGACCGTTGGTCGAGGTCATCGGCGCCTCCGATGCCCAGCATCAGAGCGTCCGATGCCCCCACAGAAGCACATGTTTGGTGCTGTTTTGGATGACCTGTTGGGGAGTATTATACTCCCTCCCTCATCCATTAGAGTGTTCTTGCAACTTCCATCTGCTGAGAGACACATTGTGAGTGTGAGATAGTGCAAGAGCCCTAGTGAGGTTGAGTGAGTGCTAATTGAGAGAATTAGTCACCTCCTAGTGAGAATTGAGTAGCAAGTGTGCATCCATCCATCTCTTTGGCCTTGTGTTGGTCAAGAGAGAGTTTCTAGCTTGTTACTCTTGGTGATCGGCATCACCTAGACGGCTTGGTGGCGATCGTGAAGCTTGGAGAGCATCCAGTGGCATTGTGGATGACCCAAGCAAGCTTGTGACCAGTAGTGAGCGATTCACCGGGCCGGAGCGGCGAAGAATCAGCTCATAGTGAGCACTTGGTCCTTGCGCGGATCAAGGGGGAGCGATACCCTTGCACGGGTGCTCCAATGAGGACTAGGGGGTGTGCCGACACCTCGATACCTCGGCAAAAAGATCGTCTTGTCATCTCTACTCCTTTACTTACGCATTTACTTTCAAGCAATTCAATTCCGCATTATACTTGTTGTTCATTCTCTATTGAATTGCTTTGCTAGAATAGGAGTGGCATAGACTTGGTTTTTTGTGCGGTAGAATAAAGAGAAATACACTTCTAGGCACAGGGGGTTAATTGGGCTTAATAGGTTTTAATTCTTGCTAAGTTTTAAAAAGCCCAATTCACCCCCCTCTTGGGCATCTTGATCCTTTCAATTGGTATCGGAGCCTCGTGCTCTCGATTTAGGCTTAACCACATAGAGTTTAAGATGTCCGGATGTGATGGACCACCTCCCATGTTCGAGGGAGACTTTCCATATTGTAAAATCCGTATGGAGTCGTACCTAGAAGCGGTTGATGTAGATGCCGCGAAGCCGCCATAACCGGGTTCCCCAAACCCAAGGAGGGCACACCTCACGCCACATGAGGAAGAGATGAGAAGTGAAATGCAAAAGCCAAAAACATTCTTTTAGAGGCATTTGCAAGGATGTGTTTAAACCGCGTCCGAAACCACAAGAATGCCCATGATCTATGGGATAACATTTGTGCACTCCATGAGGGAACCAAGAGTGAGCGTGAGGAACGTTATCATTTAGTTATGCAAAAGCTTCACTCCTTTGATATGCATGCTAATGAAAGTGCAAATGAAATGTACTCACGCTTGAATGTTATTGTAGAGGAACTCAATGGACTTGGGCTCACACAAATGCAACCATCCGATGTTTGTGAGGAAATTTCTTTGTGTCCTTCCAATTGAGAAGTATGGACACATTGTGACGGTGCTACATCAAGGTGATCTTTCCACCGCTACACCAACTCAAATATTGGAAAGATCAATGCGCATGAGATGTACATGCACATCACACAAAGTGGTGGCTCTTCCACCGACAAGAAGAAGGACTTGGCCTTCAAAGCAAGCCATGACAAGAAGGGCAAGTCAAAGGCTATTGAGGTGCATCATAAGAGCTCAAGTGATGAAGAGGATGATTCCAACATCGCTCTCATGGTGAGAAGAACCACCAAGATGTTGAAGAAGCTTCACAAGAATGGAGTCAACTTTGACTCAAGAAAGAAGAAATTCTTCACAAGTAGCAAGAGGAGACCAATCTCCGAAATGGATTGCTACAATTGCGGAGCTTGGCCATCTTGCCCACCAATGCACCAAGCCCAAGAAGGACAACTACATAACAAGAACAAGGGCAAGAAGTATGACTCATCGAGTGAAGATGAGAGAAGAATGACAAGCCCTACACAAGAAGAAAGATGGCAAGAAGAAGCAATACCACATAAAGGTGGTAAAGCATACATTGTTGGTGATTGGCTCACCGACATTGACTCCTCCGGTGGCTCATCCGATGAAGACAGTGATGATGAGAAGGAGAAGGTGGCCGCTCTAGTCATTGGCTCCTCTACACCACCACCACCGTCACCATCATCATCTACACACCTATGCCTCATGGCTAAAGGTGATCGAAAGTACAAAGCGATGATGACTCTAGTGATAGTGATAGTGATGGTGAATTTGAGGCACCCACTTATGATGAGCTTGTTAAATTGCTAAACAACTACTCTAAAATCATAAGAAAGACTAGAGCTAAAAATGAAAGCTTGTTGATGAAAATGAATCTCTGGTTGAGAAATATGATCATGCTACTCATGCTAGTGATGAGCTAAAAGATGAACTTGCTACTATGTCTCATCATCATCTATCAAGGAGCTCAAGTCCTCTAACAAAGAGCTCAAAGCTAAAAATGAAAAACTTGACAAGATGCATAGTGACTTTACCACTAGTTATGCTTGCTAAAGAACAATACACTCAAGTGAAAGTTGATATGACACTCTCACCGCTGCTTATATAACTTTCACATGAGACACATGATGCCCCTAACCTTGTTGTTAAGTGTGACATAGCAACATCTTGTGAGGACTTGGTTAGTGAGCATGATGAGCAAAGAGCTAGTGGCAAGGGCAAGAAAGTGGTTGAGGCCGATCACTATGATGACTATGTCAAGATCAAGAATGAGAATGCCAAGCTCAAGAGTGATCTAGAGAAGCTTGCAACCACAAAGCAAGTCACTATTGAGACTCATGATGATGACTATAGCATGTCACTTGAGCTAGACAAGCTAAAAGAAGAGAACAAGAGATTGAAGATGGAGAGGATTACAAGATGACACCATCTCAATTAGAGCTCCAACAAGAGAATGACAAGCTCAAGAAAGAGAAGGAGCACCTCACCACCGGGTTGAAAATTCACCAAGGGTCAATGTCTTCAAAGTGAGCTACTCATGAACACTGTGATGAAGACAAATAGAAATGGCATTGGCTTCCTTGAAGAGAAGATGAAGCAACGCAAGAGCATCACAAGCCAAAGAAGAAGAAGATTGGGAGATGCTATGAGTGTGGAAAGGAAGGACACTTTGCTCATGATTGTGAAGAGCCAAAACCCACACTCTTGCCCAAGCATGCTAGGCCCTTTGCTTTCATGCTCACTACATGCTTAGACAATACTCTAGTGGCAAGATGAAAGTCATGTTCATGGCCTCCTAACAAGAATAGGCCAAAGCAAATATGGGTTGCAAAGTCACTAGTTGAGAAGGTTAAGGGACCTCAACAAGTTTGGGTCCCAAAAGCTCAAGCTTGATTTCTTGTGTGTGTAGGTGAACTACAAGACCGGTGGATCTCATTGTGTGATTGATAGTGGTTGCACACAACATATGACCGGTGATCCCCGATGTTCACCTCACTAGAAGAGAATGTCGATGACCAAGAAAAGATAACATTTGGTGACAACTCAAAGGGCAATGTCAAGGGATTGGGCAAAGTGGCAATATCAAATGATCATACCATCTCCATGTGCTTCTAGTTGCATCATTGAGCTTCAACTTGCTATCCGTTGAGCACTATGTGATCTTGGCTTTCAATGTTTGTTCACCGACAAGGAAGTGGTTGTGGCCAAGAAAGATGATACACAAGTGATATTCAAAGGCTTTAGATACAACAATCTCTATCTAGTGGATTTCTCCTCCGAAGATGCCAACTTGAAATCATGTTTGTTCACTAAGCAATCACTTGGTTGGCTATGGCATACAAGGTTGGCACATGTTGGGATGAACACTCTCAACAAGCTATTGAAGAAGGATTTTGGTTAGAGGCTTGAAGGATGTCAATTTGAGAAGGACAAATTGTGTAGTGCATGTCAAGCGCAGCAAGTTGCAAACACTCATCCACCAAAGCCTTTGTGTCAACATCAAGAGAGTTGGAGCTACTTCACATGGATCTATTTGGGCCAACAACATATGCTAGCTTGGGGTGGAAATCTCTATTGCCTAGTGATTGTTGATGACTATTCTAGATACACTTGGGTATTCTTTCTTCATGACAAATCCGAAGCAACCCCTTCATTCAAGAATTTGCCAAGAGAGCCCAAAATGAGTTTGACTTGAGATCAAGGAAATTAGAAAAGTGATAATGGAAAGGAGTTTGAAACACCCACATTGAAGAGTATTGTGATGAAGTTGGGATCAAGCATGAAGTCTCCGCAACATATACACCCACACAAAATGGGGTAGTTGAGAGGAAGAAACCGGACACTAAAATCACCCTAGCAAGAACAATGTTAGATGAGTACACCACACCGGAAAGATTTTGGGCGGAAGCAATCACACCGCTTGCTATGCATCAAACCGGTTGTTCCCCCATCGTCTTCTTGGCAATACCCCGTATGAGCTACTCAACAACAAGAAGCCGGATATATCATTCTATAGAGTGTTTGGGTGCAAATGCTACATCTACAAGAAGCGCCAACACCTAGGGAAGTTTCAATGCCGATGTGATATTGGTTTTTCTTGTTGGTTACTCATTGAAGTCCAAAGCATATCGAGTATTCAACCATGCACCGGGATGGTAGAAGAAACATATGATGTGAATTCGATGAATCTAATGGCTCTCAAGGAGAGCATGAAAATCTGATGATGTAGGTGATGAACCATTGAGGGAAGCCATGAAGAACATGCCGGTTGGAGCCATCAGCCTAAAATGATGATGATGATGTGCAAGTCATTGACAAGCCATCCTCATCCAATGTACCACATGATGATAACAAGAGAAGGAGGTGTTGACGCAAAACGTGACGCCCTGCGCCAGGCACACAGCAAGCCGAACGAGCTTGCTTCAATCGGTGCCCGGAGTATTTCGAATCTGGAAGCGTGCCAGTCGATTTGACCTAAGAACCAACAAGGATAAAATATGAGAATACCTGGGAACATTGCTGGGTGAACCAGGCAGTTTCATATGTACGGCTTTGAAAGCCAATCATGACGGCACAAGCATAAAGCTGTTTTGTCGAAACCGGTTTTATAATGTCATTCGGCAAGTATAAAGATGGAGCTCATAAACATGTTGATGACGAACACATGAATAACAGAAGGTAAAAGGGTAATTTGTAAATATAAATCTATTCAAATAACATATGCATAGGCTAATCCAACTAATCTGCCGCACGTTTAGCCTTCATGAACCCGTCAAGTATACACTCAAGCAAAGCTAATCCACCGCATGATACCACTTGCTATAAGTCCACACCACTCCTTATAATTAGATTAATCCACCGCATGATACGATCTAATTATAAGAAGCTAAAAGCATACATATATCTGAAAAGATCTATAAAACTCATTACTCATGTAAGCTTAACCAGAGTCGGCAAACTAGCCGAACTGGGGTCTATGAAGAAGGAACATACAAGCCAAGCATGATTAAACTAATCTAAAACCTGCACCTGCCGCACGTACCCAGTTCTATCAAAGCCTAAGCATGGTCGACATGCATGAACCCACAACATGTGACAATCTGGATTGAAAGTTAATTCGGCCATCATGATCTTATAATTAACGAGGCACAAATAAACTCATGCAGCAGGGCCGAACAAAGATCAACTAGATGGGGCAAAGAGTGTTATAGGAATTAATAAATAAACATATAACAGGTAACTTAATGAATCTATTAGATCTGCCAAATCTAACAGAGCCGATAACTATTTTTCCTCATGACTTAATCCGCCGCACGATACAAGGCATAAGCAAAACTTCCGTCAAACTTAAATCCGCCGCACGATACTAGCTTAACATACGAGACTACTTGCCATCATATCTAAATCCACCGCATGATACTAGACATGATAGCAAGGTTGCCGGTACTTACGGAGTCGACGGATCGATGATTCCCTCGAAGAACTTCGACGACACGACTTAGGGACTCGAAAGGTGGCACGGCCGGTTGTATGATATGGTTGTGAACAGTTTTTACCAATGGTCGAGGGCTTATATTTATACCCTGGACCGAAACACGAATCCTAGACGATTAACGACTTAAAAAAACAAGGAGATATATAATCATATTCCTAATCCTTTCGGCGTCTTCCATCGTCACGTATCTTCTCGTGCAAGCTGGCTTTACCTGCATCATCCATTTTCCCGAATGGGGCTACTGCTTCACGAAATAGCCGACCGCGCAGGTATTCACCGAAAGTCTTAGGACCAAATAGCCGTCTGAATGCTTGTCGAATCCTTCTCTTCTCTGTTGGCTTGGACCCACCTGTCATATCCTCGTGTGTGCGAAACTGGTGTGTAACAGGAGGGATCCATTTGAAGATCCTCATGTCTCATGATCAAATGGTGGTACAAGCTCAAGATGTTGATGCTCCACAAGCGGCCCCTCAAGTGGTTGATCGAAGGACTACCCTCTACTCTACTAAAGCTCTCCTCAAGAGCTCATCATTGGGAGTCCAACAAGGGGTGTAATGACTCGATCTCAAAAACTTGCTTTATTTATTGAACACACCACCCTTTGTCTCTCTTGTTGAGCCTACCATTGTAGATGAAGCTCTAGGTGATCCGGATTGGGTATGCTATGCATGAAGAATTAAACAACTTCACTTGCGCAACCAAGTTTGGACACTTGAAGAGCGACCCCGAGGCGCAAGAGTCATTGGAACAAAATGGGTGTTTAGGAACAAACAAGATGATCAAGGCAAGGTTGTTAGAAACAAGGCAAGCTAGTGGCAAAGGGTCTCTCTCAAGTTGAAGGTTTGGATTTTGGAGAGACCTTTGCACCGGTTGCAAGACTCGAAGCCATTAGTATCCTCCTTGCATATGCATCACATCATGACATTAAATTATATCAAATGGATGTGAAAAGTGCATTTTTAAATGGCTTCATAAATGACTAGTCTATGTTTGATCAACCTCTCCCGGTTTGAAGACCCTAGATATCCTAATCATGTTTATGGCTGTCCAAGACGCTATATGGGCTCAAGCAAGCCCCTAGAGCGTGGTATGAGTGCCTCCGGGACTTCCTCATTGAGAAGGGCTTCACCATTGGGGACAGGTCGACACTACTTGACACCAAGCTTGTGAGAAGTGGAGAAATCTGATGTCTCATTTGTCAAGTCTACTTGATGATATCATCTTCATGTCAACAAATGAAGCCTATTGCAAGAATTTGGTGACTTGATGTCGAAGGAGTCGAAATGTCCATGATTGGAGAGCTCGCATTCTTCCTAGGCTTCCAAGTCAAGCAATTGAAGGAGGGAACTTTCATATCTCAAGAGAAGTATACAAAAGACCTCCTCAAGCGCTTCAACATGGATGATTGCAAGCCTATCAAGACTCCAATGCCACAAACGGACATCTCGACCTAGATGTGGGAGGTACCTGGTTGATCAAACTCTCTAACCGCTCTATGATTGGTAGTTTTGTTGTATTTGACCGCATCTAGGCCCGACATCATGTTTAGTGTGTGCATGTGTGCTCGCTTTCATCAAGCCGATCCTAGGGAATCACATCTCATAGCGGTGAAGAGAATCCTTAGGTACCTAAAGCACACCCCAAGCATTGGCCTTTGGTATCCCAAAGGAGCTAACTTCCAACTCGTTGGTTATTCCGATTCAGATTACGCGGGTTGCAAAGTAATGAAAAAGCACATCCGGAGGGTTGCCATTTGCTTGGGAGATCACTAGTTCATCAATGGAGTTCGAAAAGCAAAATAGTGTGGCCTTTCTACCGCCGAGGCGGAATACATAGCCGCGGTGCTTGTTGTGCATAAATCCTTTACATGAAACAACCCCTTTTAGACTATGGTGTAGTTATAGAAAGGGTACCTTTGTTGTGTGACAATGAGAGCGCGGTTAAGCTTGCTAACAACCCGTGTCAACACTCTCGCACCAAGAACATAGATATTCGCCTTCACTTCTCTTCTTAGAGACCATGTTTCTAAGAAAGACCTATCCTTAGAGGGAGTTAGAGACCGAAGATCAATTGACGGATATCTTCACAAAACCCCTAGATGAAAACACTCTTTGTAGATTGCGAAGTGAGCTTAATGTGCTTGATCTAAGTAACTTTGTCAAAAAGGTGAAAGATGGTTGTCTTTGCATTGCATTGTAATATGTCATGTTTAATTTATGCTATGCACTAGGCTTGTCAGACGTGGATAAGATAACCGCCCTCAAAAGCGTTGAAGAAGCTTAACCATGGGCAAACTTGACAAGCAACCTAGATTCAATTCCGTATTGCATTGCATATGCATGGTTGTGCTTTGTCATTTCTTTGTGGTTAGTTTGAGCACTGTTGTGTTCGTCCACCGCTAGGGGGAGCATTTGAGGCTCCTAATGGTTGAGTCCCCTAGTTTTGGTGGCCACATGTTGTCCTCCTTGGGATTAAATCGCCTATTTTACCTAAAAATGGTACATAGCCTATGGCAAAATATTTATAAAAGTGAGGGTTTATGTGAGGATGCTCATACTAGTTTCCAACTGGTGTTTATTTGCTTCTTATTTGAGTTGGAAACTTAGTTGGGAGAGGGAGCCGCAACAGAATCTTCAAAACAGCCCCAAATGTGGCATCGGAAGCTGCATCGGATGCTCCTCCAACCTCCCCTCCAGCGTTCGCTTGCCTGCACTGTAGGCAGCCCCGGCTGGAACATGTTTTGTTGTTAGCATCTGATGTGTCACCATCGGAGCCTCCGGTGCCCCATCAGATGTTGCCCAGCATCCGATGCCAAGGCAAAGGATGCGTCCGATGTGTTCTGGAACTCTCTGGACAGGCATCGGAGCGTCCGATGTGAATCCACTGGCGCGTCCGATGCCCCTTTAAGCGGCGCGTTGCATTCTTTTCACTGGATTTTGGGTCCCACGCGTCATACCGTTCCCATCCGTCTTCCTCCACACGCCGTCCTCGCCCGAGCCCGATCCACGCCGCCGCGCCCGCCCCAACCCTAACTCCGGCCGCCCCCGCGCCTTCGCTCGCCGTCACTCCGACGCGCATCCTTGCCTCGCCACCGGCCGTTGTACTCCACCGTGCCCATCCGCACCCGCATCCGCCCCCGACCGCCACCATCGCGTGCGCGCTCGCTCCACTCCGTGTTCACCGGAGTCCGCCGCAGAACTCGCCGGCGCTCGCCTCCAACTCACCGGACCCGCATGTTCTACCTCGCGCCCGTCCCAGTCTCCAGCGACTTCTCCCGGCCAGCCCATCCGCAGCAGTAAGCACCACCACCCTTTCCATAACCGCTGCCCACAAGGTGTTTGACGAAATGTTCCAATCAACGTTCCACCTTGTTTTGAAACCCGCTTCGCTCCATTCTTTTTGCAGATCCCTTGGTGTGTCGTGTGGGTGCCGGAACGTCAGTGTCTCATCTCGTTCTCAGTTGTTTCGTCGATCGTCAGGTAGCTAAGCCGATTCCATCTCTTATCTCTGTGCTTTGCTTCCATAGCTTCTTTCGTCTCTAGATTATGTATGTGCTTATATATATCTCCCATCTCTCTCGCAGCAAGTCAGAGTCAGTGACAGTGGTCAGCTTGGCAGTTCGGCAGTGACAGCTAACACACGGCCAAGCCCGCGGGTAAGGATCGAGGCCAAGCCTCGCAAGTGACAGCGACTTTTGGTTTCTCAGTGTTAGGGGAGCCTCTTTGTGAGTTGGATTTCTTGTCAGCTGTTTGCCAGGGGTTCTAGTATCAGTGTTTCTTTCACCAGCAGTCCAACTCTTTTCAGCGTCAGTTTCTCTGTTCTTGTTAGCCATGCCGCGCTGCAAGAATGTCGGTGGAGGCCCAGGGGACTCTCCTCCCCGTCCCCCCTTCCGGTCAGAGGCCCGGGAAGGGGAAGTTGATCACGCGCCGGAAGCGCACCAGGGAGCAGCGGGAGGCAGACCAGGCCAGAGAGGTTGTAGCCGCCGCGAGCGTGCAGAGCAGGGTGGTCGTACTGGCGGACTCAGGATTGAGGACCAGTTGTCCCCAGACCAGGGCCGAGCAGTTGAGGAGGTTGAGCGTTTCCACCACTCTCCGACTGGCACGCTTATGGCTACCGATCGTCGGACGACGTTCACCTCACCCGGAGTCGAGCCCCAGAGCTCGCAGTAGGGCCAGGCAGAGGCCGAGGGCAGCTGAGGCTGAGGAAGCAGAGGCAGAGGCACCAGAGGCAGATGCCAAGGAGGATGTACCTGAGGAGGTTCCCCGGCGCCGGTCCACCCATCGCAGGACAACGGTGCCACCCCGGCCCAATGTCCCTCTGCGTGGAGCACGTGCTCCGTCGAGGCGTGCGCCCCCGTCGATCCCGCGACTGGACCTTCGGGCGGCTACCTGTTTGCAGATCCAGACTCTCAGGCTCGTCCCAGTCGAGCAGTGGTTCCCGAGGGAGAGATAGCAGCAGGCAGGCCCAGCGTTCTAATAGTGCTGCAGGAGGACTTTTACCAGGGCTATAGGAACGCCGACATTTCCTTACGTCCTCAGCGAGTCTGTTCACTGGAGGCCATAGTCACAACAGCTGGAGAGCAGATTCGCCCCATTCTGACCTACCTACCTAGTCTGGCGGACCTTCTAGGGCGGTCTGGCTCATATATCGAGGACTGGGTGTTCCAGTTTTACTCTTCGCTTTGGGTGCACCCGGACAGAGATACTATAGAGTTTGCTTTTGAGGGGGAGCACTACCGGCTGTTTTCTTATGAGATCCAGGAGTGGTTTGGACTGCGACACTCACAGACCCCGATCCACGACCTGTGCTACGACAGGACAGAGCCACCCCGTCGCCCTCACGGTGGTGCTCGTGCCAGCTGACCTGCGTCCGCCCCTGCTTCACTGAGCCCTTCGGTGAGGGTTTGAGTCGCGCGCCTAGGGATCTCACCCCTATGACTCGGATCCTCAACGCGGTTCTTCGGTGGACCTTACTTCCCAGGGTGGCTTCGGAGAGGGACTCTCTCGTCTGCAGCTGTGGTTACTTGCTTATATGATCAGGCAGCAGGAGTTCGACGTCTGGGACGTGATTCTTTGTGAGATGGAGGACACAGTGGCAGAGGGCATTAAGGCTCGCAGGCAGCTCCCATATGCCTATTGGATATCATATATTATGTGGAAGGTCGCTGCTACCACCGGCTCTCACCCCAGTCAGTCACTCACAGGGTCTGCGACCGTATTCCCCGAGTACAACATGAGTCAGCTATTGGGACACGACCGGGATCGCATGCAGCAGGAGCAGCAGGCCCTGTCTAGTTCACGCCAGAGACCAGAGGTTCCTGAGTCAGCTCAGCAGCAGGACGAGACAGTCCAGGCCCTCGCCGAGCAGGAGATAGCAGACCTAGAGGGTGGTGACACCTACATCGCAGACAACCCCTCTGACAACTCGGACGAGGATGACAGCTCGGACGAGGACTACCAGCTCCCGCCCCACTACCAGCCTTGAGCACACGACTCTCAGGCCGGGATATCTGGTACTGCCTCCTCCGACCCAGCGCTACTCGCTATTCTGGCACGGATGGAGGAGCAGCAGCGGACTGCCACACAGGATGTACAATGGTTAGCCCAGGAGCAGCAGCGCTTGGCACAGCAGCAGGCTCAGGAGCGTTCAGACGCCCTGCAGCGACAGATGATGGAGCTCTAGCAGCAGACGTTGAGCTTATGGAGAGACTTGCGAGCGGCCTCCCCAGTGGCAGTGGCAGCAGCCTCCCCCCAGCACCAGATCCAGTGGCAGCCACCAGTTCCTCCGCAGTCGCAGCAGTTTGGCCCGCCGCCACAGTTCCAGCAGTTGCAGTCTTTTGGCCAGAGCTCCTCCCAGTTCACCTCCTTCACCACTCCGCCTGGAGGAGCTCCTGTCTTCAGTCCTTTGTGCACTGGTTTCACGCCACGTCTGACAGAGTCTCTGTTCGCGACGACCACCACAGTGACGCGGGACTTGTCCGCCAGTTTCAGTGAGCTCACTGGGTTTCCTACGCCAGATCTCCAGGACCTAGTTCAGACGCCGATAGCTCCAGTGACCTCCACTACTGAGACTCTTTCGAGTTCTGTGGCGTCTTCTGAGCAGACAGAGCAAGTCCAGTCTGAGACTACCACTACAGCGCAGCCTGAGCTATCTACGATTCCAGAGCTTCCGCACTCCGAGGCTCAGGCGGCTACAAACTACAGACTGTGACTAAGACTGTGACAGAGTCCGAGCAGCCCGAGCAGTCAGTGCCAGAGCCGACCCAGACCGCTTCTCAGCAGCTTCCAGCTTCAGAGGGTCAGCAGGCTACCGGCGTCTCGTCTTCCGACTCCGAGGAGTTTCTACAGCAGTTTGAGTTTACTCAGCGCACTCCGGAGACGGCTCCTGACTCGTCTGCACCACCTACGCCCTCCGACGCTTAGTTTGGCGCTTGATGCCAAAGGGGGAGAGTAGATGAGTATAGCGATAGGGGGAGCGATGTGAGAGGGTTTTTGCTTCTTATGATGTGTTATGTTTCACATACGCTCTTTACTTATCGCATCATTGGCACCTTGATTTGTTATATATGTGTGCTATGGACCTTGTGTCATGTATGTGCTCACTATGTTATATATATGACATGTCATTTCGTTTCGCTCATTACTTGTGCTTAATTCTCACTGGTTATGTGTATGAGCTCTTTTACTCTTGCACTTGCTATTCACTATAACTGTTGAGTGCAGGATGATGGCATGATATGTATGAGCTTGCCCCTAATCATTTTCTCTTATTCATTGCAAGTTCATACATGTCATGATTTAAAAACCTCTTCTTCCTATACTCGTCTCATGTTGTCATCAATCACCAAAATGGGGGAGATTGAACGCATCTTGGCCCCTAGTGGGTTTCGGTGATTGGATGAAAACACAGATTACTGTGACTAACGTGTGTTTTGCAGAAACAGGATTGAGTTAGGTCACGGTAATGGCGACGATACGGGCATATGGAGTTCATGTCCCCTGGCGATGGATATCATTCGGTTTTCAATGCACGGACGACGAAGATGGTGGTAGACTAGGTTAAGTGTCATATGGTGTGGAGGACACTTAGGTAGTCTTAGGTCTTTGTTTTTCCTTTGGCCGTACTATAAAGGGGAGCGTGAATCAGTAGCTTGACCTAGATGAGTCTATTGAGGTAGGTGTGGTGCACACTTGTTATTTCATAGCCCTAGGTAGCTCAGAGAGATGCCTTATGTCGAGAGGATCAAAAGTCGTTTTGGCCGCGTCGCGATCCGAATTCGTTTGGCCTTGTAATAGGCATGAGATGCTGGCCAGGTGGGCATCGAAGGCTCCGATGCTCACCCCGACTAGGGTTTAGTCTGGTGCGTGGCATCGGAGGCTCCGATGTTGCCACATCGGACGCTCCTGTGCCACTGTTCACTTGCGAGTGAACTGTGGGATGCATCGGACGCTGGCATCGGATGCTGAGGGCCAGCATCCGATGGCCATCCAGAGAGGTTCCAGAGAGGGAATCCACAACGGATGCGTCCGATGTGGAGGCATCGGATGCTGCGTAGCATCCGATGCTCCTTTAACATGTCTGACAAGATGGTACAGTCGACCGTTGGTCGAGGTCATCGGCGCCTCTGATGCCCAGCATCGGAGCGTCCGATGCCCCCGCAGAAGCACTGTTTGGTGCTTTTGGATGACCGGTTGGGGGGAGTATTTATACTCCCTCCCCTCATCCATTAGAGTGTTCTTGCACTTCCATCTGCTGAGAGACACATTGTGAGTGTGAGATAGTGCAAGAGCCCTAGTGAGGTTGAGTGAAGTGCTAATTGAGAGAATTAGTCACCTCCTAGTGAGAATTGAGTAGCAAGTGTGCATCCATCCATCTCTTTGGCCTTGTTTGGTCAAGTGAGAGTTCTAGCTTGTTACTCTTGGTGATCGGCATCACCTAGACGGCTTGGTGGTGACCGTGAAGCTTGGAGAGCATCCGGTGGCGTTATGGATGACCTAAGCAAGCTTGTGACCGGTAGTGAGCGATTCCGGGCCGGAGCGGCGAAGAATCAGCTCATAGTGAGCACTTGATCCTCGCACAGATCAAGGGGGAGCGATACCCTTGCGTGGATGCTCCAACGAGGACTAGGGGGTGTGCCGACACCTCGATACCTCGGCAAAAAGATCGTCTTATCATCTCTACTCCTTTACTTACACATTTACTTTCAAGCAATTCAATCCGCATTATACTTGTTGTCATTCTCTATTGAATTGCTTTGCTAGAGTAGGAGTGGCATAGACTTGGTTTTTGTGCGGTAGAATAGAGAGAAATACACTTCTAAGCACAAGGGGTTAATTGGGCTTAATAGGTTTTAATTCTTGCTAAAGTTTAGAAAAGCCCAATTCACCCCCCCTCTTGGGCGTCTTGATCTTTCAAGAGGTTTTCGTCATCTAGCCCAGAGAAGGGTTGCTCTCGAACCATGGCTATAAAGCCAGGACAAATTGGAGCAATCAGTAAGATAGGATGTGATAATGGTGGTGGCTCAAGAATTCGCCTGTGACGGAACGACCCTAATCCCATGGCCCACGTGTCCCTGTCAACCTCTGACAGCCGAACCCAGGTTCCATGTGATTAAGACCTGTTCGCCACCGGGCTACATCAGGCCCAATGTCCGCAGGATCATCTCACAATTCGGTTACAGCATTGCATACTTTTACAAATAACATCGGAATAAAGAGCGGAAGACTTAAATAACATTAGTTTTACAAAGCAGGGTTCCAAATAGAAATTAAGTGCAGTTTTACAAACCAAGTTCTGATAATAGAAATAGACATAGGCAACATAGTGGAGAATAGCAAAGATACTTATAATCACCCAACCGAGGGTGTACAACTATTCTTCGGCCTCATCGGCCTCTTCCTGGACGATGGTCACGCAGCAGGGTGCAAGACACATCGGGGACTCTGTCATACCTGCAGCATGGGTAAACAAACCCTGAGTACTGGGGTACTCAACAAGACTTACCCGACTAAAAAAAAGGAGAAGACTCAGGAATGAGAGGCTTAGGGTAGTCAAGGTAAGGCTTAAGCAAGATCAAGTATTTTGCAGAAAGCATTTTGTAAACCTTATTTTATTTTGAAAGATTCAGTATTCCTCAATTCTTCATCATTCATGATTCATTTTACATTTCAAAAACATTCCTAGTTGAGAACCACTCTCCGTTGACAGTCAGTGGACCAAGTCTCCATAACCGAGGAGCAACGTTAATCCGGATAAATAATACTCAGCTGAGGATCCTATCCACACTGCATATGTAGCACCCAAGCTTGCATATGCCAACTCGTCTACCACGATTCCTCCAAGATTGGACCCGGTCCTACGCCACCGGAAGTACAGTACACCACTCCTATCCAGGTACGACGACCACGTGGGTACATGCTACTTCCGCCATCTCTCCACTCCCAGTGCGCGGTTGTCGCCTCCCATCAAGGATTTCTCGGAGCCAGAGCTTTCCGAAGTATGTGAATAGTTACAAGTCTTGACCAGCAGGCCCCTCCCATACGGATGGTCCCTAATTTTCCAGCCAGAACTATACCTTGGTCATATCTCACCCAAGCGTAATAGTCCCGTCAGTTTTTCAACCCTGTCCCGGTCGGTGTCAACTGTTGAGTCCCGGACTACAACATGACGACACCGTACGCTCGGACAACCTCTCCTCGCTATTGACTAGGTACGGATCAGATACCTAACCAACAGCCGGGGAGTAAGACCAAAATCCCATAAACATTCCTTAAGTGATCACACTTTTGAAATTGGCATTTTATTGCAAAGTCTAATTCAATAAGCATTGCTAAGCATTTTTCAAATACTTTTGAACAGCAGGTATCAGGTGTATCAGTGGTCAAGGTGGATAGTGCATCAATTAGGATAGCACACAACTCCTATAAACCTAATGCAATAATTTAACTCAAAAGCATTTAAGGAAAATTTTATAAATTCAAGGAAAGGGTTAAATGCACGGGGCTTGCCTTGAAGAGCAAAGAGGGCAGGCTCGAAGGCGGCGGAGCAGTTGTCGGAACTCGGGGTAGCCTCGGGGACAGGTTCGTCGGCGGCTGCCTCGATCTTGACCTCCTTTGGTGACTATACGAATGCAATGATGCATGCACATGAGTATGCTAGCATGAACAATGCAAAAACAGGGCATACAACATGAACCCTAATCACTTTTTCTATTTTCCTTAATTATTTAAAAAGGTCATTTTATGAAGTTGCTCCAAAATTACCAAATTAATCACATAAGTTCATTATGGTGTAGATAGATGGCAAAACAAATTTCATAATTTTTGGAGGTTATTAAGGTGCTCAAATAAAATCAGACATTAATTAACAAAAGGCACTATTAACAATTAAAGATAAATGCTCAAAAATCAACTTGTTCCAAAAGACTTCAAAATTTCATCAGAGACTAAACATGGCATAGGAAGCTCACAAAAATTAGTCTCATGATTTTTGGAGTTTAAATAATTTTTCTAAAAATCCAAAACCATCCATTTATTAATTAAAAGGGGATTTTACATTTTTAATTCTTGCAGAAAAGTCAAGTTTCATATTTTATAAAATACTACACAGTGCATGGAGCATACCATAATTTTATCAGGATTTAAGGAATAACAGATAATTCACACAAAAAAGAAAAAACAGAACACTATTCACACTCTTTCAAAAAAAGAAAAGAGCACTGTGCTCCTTCTATGCAGGCTCGGCGAATCGCGCGGGGCTCGGGCGAATCGCGGGGGGCTCGGGCGAGACGGAAGCGACTGCTTCGTCCGAGGCCTGGCCCAGAGGCTCGGGCGAGACGGAAGGCATGTGTTCGCCGAGGCCGGCTCGGGCGAAGCGGAGAACATGTGTTCGCCGAGGCCTGGCTGGGAGGCTCGGGCGAATCGGAGAGGAAGCAGAGACCGGAGGCTTCGGGTGCTTACCACGGTCGGAGGCAGGGCTCGGCTGCTTCGAGGGAGCGCGGTTCGCAGGCGTGCTCGAGGGTGTGGCTCGGGAACGTGCTCGAGGGTGAGGCTCGAGGGTGAGGCTCAACACGTGCTCGAGGGTGAGGCTCGACACGTGCTCGAGGGTGAGGCTCGACACGTGCTCGAGGGTGAGGCTCGAGGAAGAAGACGACCGCGGCGGCACTCCGGCGATCCTGCGCAACACACGAGACCGCAAGGGCCTGGTTAGAGTCGCGCGGAGCCAAGGAAGCTGACACAGGGGTCAGGGGAAGATGATCGTGGCCGGGAGGAAGTATTTGACGAACCCGAGTTCACCGGTGTTCCGTCGGAGTTTGGGAAGATGGGGTTACGCCGGGCGATTGGAGGCAGGGGAGGTGAAATTGAGGGGGGTGGGAAAGCTTCACGAGCTCAAGGCGGAGCTTTCGGGCTAGGTGGTTGAGCGGCGGGAGCTTCGGAGTGGTCTGGCCACGGCGGCGGGGTCGAGTGAGAAGCTCGGACTCCGGCGGCGGTCCTTTTATAGGCACGGTCGGGGACGGTAGAGAGAACGGGATGGGTGGATGAGCTCGGCCGAAGCGTGCGCACTCGATTGCAAGCCGGCGGGGAAGGACGGCGTGCACCCAGGGCTGGGCAGAGTTCGCCGGTGACGGCCACGCGGCGGCGGCGCCCTGGCACTGTAGGACGGAGCGGAAGCGGAGTCAGCGCTTGCGCGTGCGGGCGCGATGATGAGCGCGGGCGGAGGGGCGCAGGCGACAAGTCGGGGCGGGCGTGCGGCTGCCGGGCGCGCGTGGCGCAGGCGGCGCTGGCGCGCGGCCATGGCCGGGCCCTGTTGGGGAAAGGACCCTCGACAGAAGCGCCGCCCGAACTGGTGCTCAAAATCAGCCCTCGCGTAACGCCTGGCGTGCTTGCGGGGTCTCTCTACCATCGGAGGCCACTACCCTGACCCCCGAATGCGGGATCAACCCTCGCTCTCTTGCTGTGTTCCCGTGCAGGTCTGAGGCGATGGGCGCACTGCAGGAAACCTTCGCTGACCGTCGACACCACCTTCGCTTGGAGCGAGGGTCCAGGCAAGCAGCAAGCGTGTTCACTTGCCTCTCCCGGGAGGCAAATGCAGCGGAGGTGAGCGCGGCCGAAGGTCAAGACCGCCGCACCTCTCCCCGAAGGTGAACAGGGGGCCAGGTGGCGGCGCGCCGGGGTGTGACCGATTAGGGCTTCCGCTCCAGCTGTGTGTTTACGCTTCTGCCCTTCCTCCCTGCGCGGAGGCGAGGAATCTTTGCTGTGCCCTTTTGTAATTTGGCCCGTACCCCTTGGCATTCCCTATAAATACCAAGGGGATGAACAGTGTAAACCACGACTTTTTGGGAATTCGAGCACTTTCCACTTCCGTTTCACCTTCGCTACCGCATCGACGCTTGGTCACCTTCGCTCCTTCCCCTGCACAAGTGCGGAGGTTGGGCAAGTGTGCTCCCAACAGTTTGGCGCCGACCGTGGGGATCGCAGTCTGAAATGGCGGGAAACAGGAGAGCACCTTCGGCGAGGGACCAGCGCGTTGCTAGAGAGGCGGCAGCGGTGGTCCCGCCTGCTGAGGAAATTGCACAACCCTCGGGAGGAGAAAATGTCACCCCGGAACCCCAATCCCTGGGCCCCCAGGCCCGAGTGGCGACACAGCCGCACCCACACACTTCGGGAGAAGGAGAAGGGAAGAAGAAGAAGAGGTGGGCCTCGAGGCCCTTGAAAGGCTCGAGGCTGAGCTGCAAGAGAAGAAGAGGCGCCTGGAACAGCTTGAGAGGCACAACCGACTACGCTCAATCAGACAGAGGGCAGACGAGGCCAGGGAGCAGCTTCGCCGCATGGAGGAGTCCCTCGCCGCGGCAGAAGCCGAAGCCGAGGGCTGGAACAATGAGGAGATACCCCCGTTGCGAGAGGGGAATGAGGAGCCAATCAAGACAACCTTCGTCACCACCCACCACCCCCACCACCACCAGTACACCCAGAGCCATATCTTGTGAGACACCCAAACCTCCGCCAACTCTACCCAGATGAGAGAGAGCAAAACCTTCGCATTCAGCGAAGGCATCAACAACACCAAATGCCATACGATCCAAAGTCACCACTCTCCCAAACACTCCAAACCCAGCCCTGGCCACCTTGCTATAATCCACAAAACCTACCTCGCTATGATGGACTTTCCGACCCTCGCCAGTTCATCATGAGCTATGAAGCAGCGGTTGCCGCAGCAGGCGGTGACGAATCAACAATGGCCAAATCCTTTGTCATCATTCTGCGAGACATCGCACAAACTTGGTACAGCAACCTTCGCCCCGGAACTGTGGATTCCTGGGCCTGCCTCAGAGACAAGCTGTGTACAAACTTCAAGGGCATCACTCCAGCCCCGTTAAACCCCATCGAGCTATTCAACTGCAAGCAAGAGGAACGCGAGCCGCTCCAAGATTACTGGCGAAGGTTCATTCAAATCAGAACGAGGACCCCCGGGATATCTGACGAGGCTGTCATCCTCGCTGCAGTCAGTGGTCTGCGCCCAGGACCATGCTCCTCAAAATTTGCCAGAAAACCGGCAAACTCGATCGAGGAGTTGCATGAAACAATGGAAAGATACTGTAGAGCTGATATGGATTTCAGAGCAAAGTCCGACGCTCGGAGGTCTCAGCAGAGGCCACAGCCGAGGCCTCAACCGAGAGAAAGCAACCCTCGCCAAGAGCAAAGCAACGTTGGTGCGATCAACAAAGCAACAAGCTATGAACATCAAACACGGGACGCTCATCACCCGAGCAGCCAAGCCCGCAGGCTTTGCCACCTCCGCCGAACCAGCGCTACCAGCAGCGAGATCCTGCCAAAATGTATTGTCACTTCTGCGGAATGGGAAAGGGGCACACAACAAAGCAATGCGAATGCTTCGCCAAAGGAAAAGAATTCCAGGAATCCAGGAAACCTGCCATGTCAGACCCCCGAACCATAAACCACACAAGGAAACCAAGCTTCCACCCACCAAACCCAACATACCACTATACCCCCATAAACTACGGCCTACCTTCGCAACAACCCCCCTACACCCACCACCCACTCTACAACCAAACCCATTATCAGCCAACCACCACCCACAACGCCAAAACCCACCTTACACAGTCACATACCCAGCTACCCCGCAAAACCAAATTCCAACAACCCACCAAGCCACCAGCGCCTGCCACCACCACCGCCGATCCCCGCGTTACCAGCACCACAACTGTGAAAGCCGAAGGCTCGAACCAAACAACCATCAACAATCCAACATCGACCTTCGGTGTCATTCTAGCTATCACCGGAGGCTCAAACGAAGACCATGGCAACAAACGGCAGAGGAAGGAACATGCCAGACGCGTTCACCACGTGGCCGTCGAAGGACCACATAAATTCGGTCGCTGGTCTCACATCCCCATAACCTTCGATTCCAGTGACATGAAGCTAAGAGATTACCCTCACACAGATGCCATGGTGATCGAAACCAACCTCGCTGGGTGGACCGTCACCAAAATACTGGTCGATACAGGAAGCTCCGCTGACATCTTGTTCGCTTCAACCTTCGACAGCATGAAGCTTGACAGAAATCTTCTGCAACCGGCCGACAACCCCCTATACGGTTTCGGTGGTCAACAAGTAAGAGCCGTCGGGAAAATTTCTCTGCCCGTAACCTTCGGCGACCAAATCAACTGCAGGACGGAACACATAACATTTGATGTCGTCGACATGTTCTACCCATACAATGCCATTTTTGGCCGAGGGGTCACAAACGCGTTCAATGCGGTCATCCATCCCGCCTACCTATGCATGAAACTTCCCGCGCCGAAGGGTGTCGTCGCGGTATTCGGGGACCAGGACATTGCAAGGACAGCTGAAGGGAACGTCGCTCCGGGGCAACGCAATGTACATAATTTGTCAAAACCTCAAACCCCCGGTATCAGCGTCGAAGGCGAGGCCTGCAATGACAGAGTGAAGGCGGCGCCAAAGGACGAAACCAAACAAGTCCAACTCTTCGAGGGTAATGGAGAAAGAAAGGTGATCATCTCAGCCAATCTAGACCCTCGATCAGAAGGCAACCTCGTCACCTTCCTCAGAGAAAATTCCGACACCTTCGCTTGGTCCGCCGAAGACCTAAAAGGAGTCAACAGATCAATGATCGAGCATAGCCTGAACATCAAGACAGGTTATCGCCCAATCAAACAAAAGCTTCGCAAGATGTCAGAAGAAAGAAAGGAGGCAGCGAAGGCTGAGGTAAAAAGGCTTCTGGACGCAGGCGTCATTCGCCCAGTCAAATACCCAACTTGGCTCTCAAATGTGGTCCTAGTCCAAAAGAAGAATAAAAAATGGCGAATGTGCGTCGATTTCACTTGCTTGAACAAAGCCTGTCCGAAGGATGACTTCCCCCTCCCAAACATAAGCACCCTGGTCGACAGAGCGGCAGGCTGCCAAATGCTATCCCTCCTCGATTGCTTCTCAGGCTATCACCAAATCTGGATGAACGAAGAAGACGAAGAAAAAACAAGCTTTATCACACCCTCGGGCACTTTTTGCTTCCGAAGAATGGCAGAAGGTTTGAAAAATGCAGGCTCAACCTTCGCTCGCATGACCTCCGAAGTTTTCAAGGATGAGCATGCAGTCTCCGCCTATGTCGACGACCTAGTCGTTCAAAGCGAACTAAAAGAGAACCACATTCCAGACCTATCGAGGGTATTCAGCAACCTCCGGTACGCCGGACTGAAACTAAACCCAGAAAAATGTGTTTCGGGGTAAGCGAATGCTAGATGCATGCTAGGTTGCATCGTCTCAGCCAGAGGAATCGAGGCCAACCCTGAGAAGATTGATGCCATCATGAACATGGAACCTCCGACGACCAAGAAAGCAGCTCAGCGCCTGACTGGTCGTTTGGCAGCACTTAGCAGATTCATCTCAAGATCCGCAGAGCGAGGGTTACCATTTTTCGAAACACTCAGAAGCAATGCTCCTTTCCACTGGGGCCCCAGCAGCAGCAAAAGGCCTTCGAGGAGCTGAAAAAATATCTGACCAGCTTGACTGCCTTAACCAGCCCAAGCAGGGGAGACTTGTTGTTACTCTACGTCGCAGCTTCGCCACACGCTGCAAGCGCAGTCCTCATCAAGGAGCTCCACGAAAACAACAAAACCAGACAAGCCCCAATTACTATGTTTCAGAAACCCTCGAAGGCCCAAAGAGAAATTATTCGGAGCTTGAGAAAATAGCATACGCCGTCGTCATGGCATCAAGAAAGCTAAGCACTATTTCCAGGCTCACGAGATACATGTACCTTCGACGTACCCTCTCGAGAGCATTTTCAAAAATAACGAAGCCGTTGGAAGAATAGCAAAATGGGCAGTCGAGCTTAACAGTTATGCTGTAACCTTCGTTGGCAGAACAGCGATCAAATCACAAGTGCTGGCTGATTTCATAGCAGAATGGACACCCGACCCTCGCCCCGGTGAGCTGCAGCAGGACCAGTTTTGGATCGTTTACGTCGACGGGGCCTGGGTGCAACTGGAGCCGGTGCCTCGGCCATTCTAATCTCGCCCTCCGGGTCGAAGCTGAGATACGCACGAAGGCTGGACTTCTTCAAGTGCACAAACAACTCCGCTGAATATGAGGCTGTGATTCTGGCACTTTCAAGGTTGCGTTCATTATCAGTCCGAAGGGCACTCATCAACACAGACTCTCAAGTCATTGCGGGGCACATTGAAAAGAACTTCAAAGCAAAAGATCCAGAGCTTCAAAAGTATTTTCAATATGTACGAAGGTTAGAATCCTTTTCCTCGGCATAACCGTAAAAGCAATATCGAGGACTGAAAACAGCGAAGCAGATTGCTTAGCCAAAGCAGCCGCGCAGCAGCTACAGCTCCCTCGGACGTGTTCTACGAGGTTTCCACTCGGTCAGCCTTCGAAGCTTCCGAGATCAGCATCAAGCTGATCAACACAATTCAGTGCGAGGATTGGAGAGCACCTATCATGGCCTACATCAAAGGACTCCATGAACCCAGCTCCAAAGAGGAAGAGAACAGACTAAAGCAAAGAGTGCGAGGGTACAAGATTATGGATAACACCTTGCTCAAAGCTTCGGTAACCTCACCTTGGCTCAAGTGCGTGTCACAATCCGAAGGTACCGACATTCTCAAACTCATCCACGAAGGTATATGCGGTTCACACAATGGCCCAAGAGCATTAGTAGGAAAGGCTTTCCGGCAAGGTTTCTACTGGCCAACTGCGCTGAGAGACGCTGAAACCATCGTCAAGAAGTGCGAAGGTTGTCAACTGACAGCAAAAAACCAAAACACCCCAGGGGCCCCACAACCCTCATACGCCCAACCTGGCCCCTACAAAGGTGGGCAATGGATCTCGTGGGCCCATTACCGACGGCCCCGGGGAACCTTCGCTACGCGGTGGTAGCCGTGGAATATTTCACCAAATGGACCGAAACAAGACCGCTGTCCTCCATAACATCCCTCGCAGTAAAAAGGTTTTCTGGCAGCAGATAGTTTGTCGCTTCGGAGTCCCCCAACATCTAACCGTCGACAATGGCACCCAGTTTGACAGCGAGGTTTTCAAAGAGTTCTGCGCACAAATCGGAACAATTCTATGCTTCGCCTCAGTCCGACACCCGCAGTCCAACGGCCTAGTCGAAAGAGCCAACGCAACAATCTTCCAATCCATATCCAAAAAATTGCAAGGCAGACCCAAAGGCAAATGGGCAGACGAGCTAACTGCAGTCACCTGGTCTCACAATACCTCCGAATGCAGAGCAACCAAGTTCACACCCTTCAAACTTTTGTTTGGCGAAGAAGCCGTTACCAGAGGAGCTAAAATTCATCTCACCAAGAACAACCCTCGCAAGTGATGAGCCAGCCATACTAACCGACAAGGACTTGCTAGAAGAAACAAGATGCAGCGCAGTTCACAACCTTCGCAAATATCAGGAAGAGACCAAGAAGTGGAGAGATAAAAAGGTCAGAATCAAGAACCTGCAGAAGGGTGACCTCGTCCTCATCCGTAAACAAAACGCAAGCATGGCGGGAAAGTTCCAGCCTAAGTGGACAGGCCCGTTCCTGATCGCAGAATGCAATCGCCCAGGCTCTTTCCACCTCTCCGACAGCGAAGGTAACATACTACCACACACCTGGAACATCGACGACCTTCGCAAATTCTACCCATAGCGGAGCCTTAGCGAGCCCTCGCATTATGTAATTTTTGATACTTTTCACGTTATCTACTCATGTATTCAACAAAAACAGAGAGCTGCACTCTTTTTCCTTACGAAGGGGCGTAAGGTTTTTAACGAGGCAGCATCCAAAGCATTAATACAGGCTACAACCCCCAAAAAAGTAAAATCTCTAACCCTCTACGCCCAAACATCGAAAAGCGGATCTCTTTCAAGAGCGCTACATTCGATGGAAGCCCGCTAAGATTGCTTCGAAAAACATTCCTTTCCTTTTCAAAGCAAACTTCACCTCCGCCTAAGATAAGGGAGGAAAGTCGAGCACCCTGGCACAAACGACAGGGGCTCGCAAAAGCAAATCCCACCTCCGCCTAAGTTAAGGGGAGGAAAGTCGAGCACCCTGGCACAACGACAGGGGCTCGCAAAAGCAAACTCACCTCCGCCTAAGATAAGGGGAGGAAAGTCGAGCACCCTGGCACAAACGACAGGGGCTCGCAAAAGCAATCCCACCTCCGCCTAAGATAAGGGGAGGAAAGTCGAGCACCCTGGCACAAACGACAGGGGCTCGCAAAAGCAATCCCACCTCCGCCTAAGTTAAGGGGAGGAAAGTCGAGCACCCTGGCACAATCGACAGGGGCTCGCAAAAGCAAACTCACCTCCGCCTAAGATAAGGGGAGGAAAGAAAGCGAGCACCCTGGCACAAACGACAGGGGCTCGCAAAGCAAACTCACCTCCGCCTATGATAAGGGGAGGAAAGTCGAGCACCCCGCCACTTTCTCCGTCTCGCCCGAGCCTCCAAGCCAGGCCTCGCGCGGGCCCCACTTTCTCCGTCTCGCCCGAGCCCTCCAAGCCAGGCCTCGGCGCGGGCCCCACTTTCTCCGTCTCGCCCGAGCCCTCCAAGCCAGGCCTCGGCGCGGGCCCCACTTTCTCCGTCCCGCCCGAGCCCTCCAAGCCAGGCCTCGGCGCATCAACGCGATCAAAAGAAGTCGTGCGCGAGCCTCGCTAAAAGAAAAAGGGGGCGTCGCTGTTTTTCAAAACAAGCGTACACGAGCAAGTGCGCGAGCCTCGCTAAAAAGAAAAGGGGGGCGTCGCTGTTTTTTCAAAACAAGCGTACACGAGCAAGTGCGCGAGCCTCGCTAAAAGAAAAAGGGGGCGTCGCTGTTTTTCAAAACAAGCGTACACGAGCAAGTGCGCGAGCCTCGCTAAAAGAAAAAGGGGGCGTCGCTGTTTTTTCAAAACAAGCGTACACGAGCAAGTGCGCGAGCCTCGCTAAAAGAAAAAGGGGGCGTCGCTGTTTTTTCAAAACAAGCGTACACGAGCAAGTGCGCGAGCCTCGCTAAAAGAAAAAGGGGGCGTCGCTGTTTTTTCAAAACAAGCGTACACGAGCAAGTGCGCGAGCCTCGCTAAAAGAAAAAGGGGGCGTCGCTGTTTTTTCAAAACAAGCGTACACGAGCAAGTGCGCGAGCCTCGCTAAAAGGAAAAGGGGACGTCGCTGTTTTTTCAAAACAAGCGTACACGAGCAAGTGCGCGAGCCTCGCTAAAAGAAAAAGGGGGCGTCGCTGTTTTTCAAAACAAGCGTACACAAGCAAGTGCGCGAGCCTCGCTAAAACCCATACGCTTTTCTCATACCGTTACAAAACAATGTTACAACAACAAACATATCCCAAAATAAAAAATCTTTACAAGGGGCCACCGCTCCCCTCAATTAACTCCAAATCATCCAAACCTTCGGCCTCCATCTCAGCCCCCTCCTCCACTGGAACCAGGGGTCCCCACAACAAAGGAGCTGCAGGGACAATTGGCAGCTCCCCGGGCAAAACCCTCGCCCTATACATGTACCTATGCCTCGTCACAGCTTCCGAAGGTTCCTCCTTCGGGATCACAAGCGCCCCATCCGAACCAATTTCAAGCTCCCTTCGACCGAACAAATATTCCAAAGCCGTGTTCTCGTCAATATCATCATCACCGACAGCTTGCGAAGTCGACGAAGACCCAAACAAATAACGATCGGCTTGGCGGTCTGTATAGTCTGTCTCGCGCCAAAATCGACTCGACCTACTATTCTTTAAATCATATCTCCGCACCTTCGACCACCAAAAACGTTCAAAGGAAAGCGAAGGATATTTAAATCTAGCGCGAGCCCATGATTCACAGTTATAAAAACATCTTGATAGTTCAACATCAGCGGGGTCACGTCGAACACGTCTAGCACGGTTCCGTCAGGAACCTGCATGTTGCACAAAAATACGAGATGTCTCAGCCTCGCCAAGTCTTTACAAACAACCATAGTATCTACAAAAAGGCCTCCCTCGCCCAACAAACCACCAGCATCACACCTGCCCAGCTTCCCCCCGATTGATGTCCACACCCTCGCCAGCGTGGCGACGGTCAGCGAGGTCCCAGCCGACGCCTCCTCCGCCGTGGGTTCTTTCGCAGCATCTCCTTCCGCGATCGGCCCGCTCCCGGTCAACGCCTCGATCTCGGCGAGCGTAACCCCCGCACAGCCTGGCTCAGGGGCGGCTTCAGGGTCACCCCTCGCTGCATTTCCGCAGGCGGTGAGGGCATTGCATCTCGTCGAGCCTACAAGCAAAATAAAGGACAAACCTCGCCAAAATCAACAAACAACCCCTCTAAAACGAAACCAACACAGACCAAAAAACTTAAACAAGGAGCGAACCTGGCGCGTAGCCTCGGCAGCTTCTTCGAAGGCGAGAGCCCGGCCACCTCCGGAGATCCAAAACTTGCGAAGCAAACGCATCGCACAGTTCCGGACATCTGCGTCATCAACCTTCATCTGGCGAACCTCTTCAACCGTCGGAAAGACATGGCTCGGCCTTTTGACCTTGCGAAGATGATCACAATCCGCCAGTCGAAGCGTGCTCGCCATTGCCAAGGCCCCGGCGTAGCCACCAAAATCGGCTGCATTGGAGACTAGCGAGCTTAAACACATCAAGCTCGTTGCCCAGCCAGCCCTCGAAGGCCTCTGCATCAACCGCAGGCAACGGCTCTCCGGCTGAACCCCCACCCCGTCAGTCAGACAACAATCAAGTTTACGTTTGACGTTCTCCATGCTCGCCCGCCAAGAGTTCTTCAAATCAACCAGCCGACCCTCGGCCTCGGCTAAAGCTTTGTCCTTCTCCTTTCCCGCGGCAATCAGATCAGCATTACGCCTTGCCAGCTCAACCGCCTCCTCTCGAGCCTTCGCAGCCTTCTCCGAAGCAATTCTCATTTCATTTTCCTTGCCCGCTAGGCTCCGCGCCAGTTTGCCGTTCTCCTTCTCAAGTTCAGTCATATGGTTCCTCATAAACTCCATGTCGGAGCCAACCTTCCGCCTCGCTGAGCGGTTCAAAAGCATCAGCTCCGCCAACTTGACGTCAACATCATCGAAGGTATCGCCAACCGCTTGATCTGCAAGAAGAACCTCCGCCTCCGGCACACAAATGCGGCCGAAGATCCGGCCCAAAAAACGCCTTTCCTCCGGGCTACACTGCAAGTGGCAATCCCGAAGGTCCGGACTGGTGAACAGCGCAGTGGCCGGATCAGAAATCCCAAGCTTCCTGGCATATTCCGGAAGGCTCGACCGGCTAGCCTCGCCAAACGGTTTTTTTCCCCGGGACCGCGCAGAGTCAAGTTCCCCATCAAACTCTGACCCCTCCACCCAAAGGTGTGAGCCCGCGAACCCAACAGGCCCCTCCTGCTCTGTGCCGGCTACTAGAGGTAGGGGTTGAACAGGGCTAGGTCTAGGGTTGACTTTCTGTATTTCGCAAAATTACTCCAAAACTTGAACTGAGCAGCAAAAACTCAAAACACCAAAGTTGTTCAGAAAAAAGAGATATACAACTTTGTCAAAAAGAATATTTCAAATTCCAAACAGTTTTTGAATTAAATACGAAATCAGAAAAGGGGACACTTTTAGGATTGAAAAATTTCAAAATTACTTTTGATTTTACATTGAAAGTTGGAAATCTGCAAATATGAAAGTTGTCCTTTTATCAAAACCTACAACTTTGCTAATTTACCCTTTTTCTGAATCCCAATAGTTTTAAATAAATTTTGAAAACTGAAAAGGGGACAAAAACTGGAATTTGAATGAATTTGGATTTACTTCAAACTTTGTACAGAAACTTGAAAATTTGTAAATACCAAAGTTGTTTCTCTTGGCCAGATCTACAACTTTGCTTTTTGGACCAACCTCAAATTTTGAATAATTTTTGGAATTACAAAAAGAGGGATAAAATCCAGGGTTTGGAAATCAGGGTTTTGCAAAGGGATTTGAAATCTGATTTTGATTTTTGAACTTTGGTCCAACACAACAAAACTTCAAGACATCCAACTGAACAAGAATTACACAAAGCTAGGCACAGAGGTGAAATTACCATTTTTGCCCTTAGGAAGATTTGGGCTTTAGGGTTTTTGAAAAGAGATTGCTACACAAGTACTAAGCAAACATAAATGCAAGGCAAGGATGATTAATGACTAATGATGATGACATGTCAGGTTAATTACAGTTAAAAACACAGAGGGTTACATCGCCCTTTGGAGCGGAGTATTTAGAGATAGGAGTTGAATTCATGTGGTAAGAACTGTGGTGGTGAGGTGGTAAAGGGGGGTAAGAGAAAAAGGTGGTAAAAGAAACGAACACAGACGACTTGGTTTGAAACTAGCACAGCTACCGGTCCCTGGCAATGGCGCCAGAAAGCTGGTGGGTATTTTAAACGCACACAGAAAAATCCGCAAGCGCATGGATACCGATGTAGCTTTCACCCAAGAGTATTCCAGGGTATCGATTTCCACGAGGACGTGAAGTATACTAGAAGAATCAAGAACGTCCAAGAAAAAGAATGATAATGTGGGTAGAGAGAGATTTAGGGTTTTCTAAGCAGGTCTATCTAATTAAAGGCTTACTTCAACTTACTACTTCGGGACATCAGAACACTAGCGACAGAAAGGATGAGAAAGGGGCTAGGAAGCTTGTCTGATACTACGGTCCTACAAAACACAACCCGAACGTGGTGGACTACGTCAGGCCGTGTCTGGGCGTGTCACCACCTGGGGCTACCACAACTATCGTGGGGCTGGTGGGAAACTCAGGTAAACCCTAGTTTAGACACCATGTCTACACTACCGTCTACTACTCTAATTACGTACAATAATTAAGCACTCGATACGAGGCGGAGATCTAGTAAATGAAATAAAGCAAGAACTAAAATTAAATATAAGTACTTGGAAATAGTAAATGAAGAAGACCTGGAGATTATTACTTGAAGATGAACTAGATGCTGCACCAATACAATGTCGAGGAAGATCCGACAGCTCCGATTCCTCCTCATCTCTCTCCTTCTCCTCTCTCTAATCTCTAATTACAACTAGATGAACTAGACAACTAGAAACTAGAACTAGAACTAGATCTAATTCTAGATGAACTAGAAGAGATTCATCTAGAGGGACCTCTAGTTCTAATGAAACCCTAGTTTCTGATGTGGAGATGAATAATGAAGATGGAGATGGCCTCTTGGCGCACCTCCTGGCCTGCTTATATAGCCGAGGTGGAGTAGGGGGCTAGGAATCGCTATGTCATCGATCCGTGTCACGTTTACAACGCTCCGTTGGATCAAACTGACTTCAGGGACGGTGGAGATGCATCCAAGGAGGCGGTGGGAGAAGAAGGTTCCAGAAGGCGGAGGCAAAATGGCCTCCGTGGCCGACTGGTCGGCGGTGGGCCCCCACCGGTCGGTCTGGCTATTGGGCCCCTGTGGCGGGCCGCCTCGTGGTGTCTTCTGGTGTATTCTAGATCCTTCTTTTGCAGGTTTCGTTGCTGAAATTAATATCTTTTCATCTAGGACTCCGAATATAGCAAATGATATGTCCGTTTCGATCGTCTCGATGAGCTCTTTGCAATGGTGCACTCCAATACATCACTTGATATACTTTTATATGGTAAAAACATGAATGTCCTACAAAACAAGTGAGAGCACCAAAACTCGTGGAACTTGTTAGTTTCAAACCCTACAACTATGCTTTGTGATTCATTTAGTGTCATTTCATGCAATAGTTGATGGTTAATTATGAGCATTAGTGAGCGTCAACGCACACACCCAGCAAAGAAGGCCTAGCCTTCACTTCCTCCAACTCCTTCAGGGAGGCACACTCATGACAGTCACCCACCAAGTCTAGCCTACTCTTCAGCTCATCATACACCTCGATCAAAGAGGCATACTTGGTTTGCAGGGTGGAGAAGTTTGTCATGTGCATCATGCACTCCTCACACTCCTCCTCATCGATCACCTTCACTCGGACCTAGCAAACTCAAGCTCCTTAAGCATCTCTCCCATCTTAGCCTTAAACTCGTTGCGCTCTCTAATGGCACGCTTGAGTTGCTTATCCTGAGCCAGAACTATGTCGGCCAGGGTATCACGCTCACTAGTAAGACAATTGACTAGAGAAGAAGATGATACCTCGGAAGCATTGTGTCGTCGTCGTCGGTGTCGGCGTCCTTGTCCTGACACTTGTGGCCCTCTTCGTCCAAGGCCATGGTGCAGAAGCCCTTGGAGGAGTTGCCGAAGAAGCAGAGTCCGTTGAATCGTTCTTCAGTCTTGTGCTCGGACCCATCGTTGCTGGAGTCACCATCGGAGTTCTTCTCAATGTCGCTGATGGAGGCGATGAAGGCCCACCGACTGGCATCGAAAGCCTTCTCCATGTCTTCCCAGCGGTAGCTGCCCTTCTTCTTCTTCTTCTTCCCGGCCTTGTTCTCCGGCTTGCCCTTGCGCCTGGAGTTGCTGTTCATGCCGGAGAAGCTCTTGTCACGCTTGGGACAGCTCGCGATGAAGTGATCTAGATCTCCACATCCGATGCAGCCCTCACGTGCGCCACCCGCCGGCGATTCAAGCGGTTGTTGCGAAACCGCGAGAACCGGGTGATGATGAGGGTGAGCTCGTCATCGTCCAACGCCTCCACCTGCTCCTCTGTTACTGAAAACAAAGAAGACAAAGCAAAGAGAGGTGGTGAAGCGTCAGCGGAAAGAGTCAATCCACCCTTGCCTGAGACCAAAGCTTTGGAATGTGAAGATAAGTTCTTCAGCTTGGCCTGAGTCAAGTGATCGATCTCGGTGGACTTGAGCTTGCTAAATAGCTCGTCCACGGTGAGGGTGTCATAGGATGGAGACTCTATGATGGTCGACACCTTCACCTCCCATACCTTCCGATCCAGGGCATATAGTAACTTGAGAGCCCTCTCATGATCATCATAAGGTAGGTTGGCCCGATTGCACGCATCTTGTTCACAATCGTTTGGAAACGAGCGAACATAGCGTCAATCGTCTCTCCCTCCAACTGAACAAAGTTCTCGTATTCCCTCTTGTATGTCTCAAAGAGTCTGGTCTAGACCTGAACGGTCCCCTCGTGATCGCTCTGAAGCTTCACCCAGATCTCTCGAGCAGTCTGAAGCTCGGAAACACGCTCGAACTCAGGAAGGGAGATGTTGGCCAAAAGCTCATTACGGGCCTTGGAGTTGGCCTCATGCTGGTCAATCTGGATCTGACCCAGACGAGCCGCAAGGACCTCGTACTCAGCATTCTCGCATATCTCCCAAACAGAAGAACTGATGCTGCTGAGATAAGCACGCATCCGAATCTTCCAATAGGGATAGTTCGCCCCATCAAAGTAGGGAGCCTTGTCGTTGCCTCGATCCATGTCTCCCTTAGGATCCGAAACCGATTAAGGTAGAGAAGATCCTTTAACTGGCTCTGATACCAATTGAAGGACCGAATTGGCGACCAGGGGGGGTGAATGGGAGCCTCAAATTTCAACTCGTGAATGATGAAGATGACCCTGTCCCGGAAAGTCACCCAAAAGCAAAACACGGGTTTGCAAGTATCCATGACCCTAGATGTAGGGTGGATGCTTCCTAGAAGCACAACGGGATACTACACAATCCAAGAAACCCAACGCAAAAGCCAGAAACCAAAATCGACAACGGACGAATGAACCACGGACGAGAACGTGTAGAGAGGCAGGCACTGACCGGACTCTGCAGTGCGTCCGGTCCAAGATGAACGGACATGTCCGGTCAGTAGAATACCGATTCTGAAAGTCTCTGTATTGGATCGGACTCACTGTGTAGATGCGTCCGGTCAACACTGAGTCCATAGTCCGGTCACACGCCGTGGCGTCCGGTCAGCAATGCGAAACCGATGAACAGTGACGCTTATGCATCCGGTCAGGCGAGACCCGAGCGTCCGGTCAAAAATCTCACAGATTGTGTCGCGAGACGTTCAAAGACCGGACTCACCAGGGGGCGTCCGGTCATTGAACAAGCAGCGTCCGGTCACCCTGACAAAGTGTCGTTCGTTCACCGATTCGACTTGATCTCCCTCAAATCGAAACCACTAGGGCTCAAACTTGGTGAGGGCAGTCACAAGAAGGATAGTGAGCTACTCTAAGAGATCATGGCTCGGACCTATCTCCAATCGATGAATCGAAGAGATTCGGGGAAAAGGGGAAGAACACGATCCGAAGACAAAAATCGATCGATCTACTAGTTCATGAGGTTAGAGAGGAATTCCTTCGGTGAAGAGTTGCGCCTCAGGATCTAGAACAAGCTGGTTCAAATGGAATCGAAAACCAACTCACGACGAGCGAGAACGAAGCAAATCATCGTGAGGGGCAAAAACAAAAACGCGAAGAACACAACGCAAAGACACAAATCGATCACGAATTCAACTGTGTCTCGAACCCACGAGACAATAGTGAGATTACGGTCTCACTTCCTCAAAATCCCAAGAACATAGAGGTATGATTAGCGTCTCTGCGGATCACAGGTAGCGAGGAATGATTATAACCTAAGCGAGGGCTAGAGAGAAAGAGAGCAAAGGAAATAATGGCTGCCAGGATTGGGAGAGAGGAGGGACGCCTCTCTTATTTATAGCCTAATACAATAGTCCCCTTCTACCCTAGATAGATACAAGAGCGAACAGGCTAACCCTAGGGGTATTCCAGTCCAACTCTACGAAGTCGTGATCCGACGACCATGCGCCTTCCTCATCCTTAGCTTCGCCTCGACGCAAGCCTCAGGATGCCGCCACGTGTCGTCCTGTCGATCGCGCGCCTTCCTCGTGGATAGCTTCGCCGCCGTGCCAGCCTCTCCACGCCGCCACGCGTGGACCGTCCTTTTTGGACCTCCCCCCGGTTTTGAGGCTGAAACCGGGAAACCTGTCCTCCGGCTGAGTTTTGTGGCCCAAACTCAGAGAAACCCGCGAGCCCATGTTTTGAGGCCCAAACCTGGAAAACTGTCCTCGCCGAGTTTTGAGGCCCAAACTCAGAAACCGGCCACCCTGAGTTTTGAGGCCCAAACTCGGAAAACCGTCGAGGGTAGTTTTTCGAGGCTCAACTACAAAACCGCGTCGTAGACGGGATGTGGTTCTCACACCCCGACCACCAGCACCGATGCCGATGCATGTCCAGCCTCCACGCCGGGCACAGTGCATTCTCCTTCCTTCTCGGCCTCCCGCCAAGTGTCACGACGCCATCACCTTCCTCCCGACTCGGCCGAGGCACCGCACATCCCCATGTGCTCTCGCTCGTCGATGCCATGTGCCAGCTACCACAGCTGGTCCTCAGGTTTCCCGGTCCGTCGGTCCAAGCCTCACGTCCGCCCTTCACCGCTCCCGGTCGGTCGGCACGGCACGTCTCTACTTGAGTTTCACCTCACCTTCGACCAATGTCTCCGAGCTCCACACCTGCACATCAACACAGCCAAGAGACACATGTTGCCTCTCACTCCTTCCGGTGAGCCTGTTGACCGATCGCTCATCACTCAGGAGGGAACCACAAGGGCACATATCAACCTTGTGTTCGCAACTTGCTCATTTTGTTGCTGCAGTACTTGACCCAAGATACAAGCTATCAGAATACACCAGACTAGCAATTGAGGAGATATTAGTGAGGAAAATGGACCAAAAGTTTGGGCTGCTGTTAAAGCTGTGTTCATGACTTGTTTGAAGAATATTTAGGAGGGCATGGAGCAGCTAAGTGAACTAGAGAAAGGTATTTAAGCTACTCTTGTCATATTTTTATATCATTGTAAGAATAATCACTAATTGTTTCATCTCAAATTCAGAGTTGATTGAAGAATATGCTCATGGAAAAGGCAAACACAAGGCTGATTCACAATCACAGGTGGAAGCCAGGCAACAAGAACAACGCCCACCAGCACTTCCTAAAATAAATAAATATGGTGAGTTCAATGGGTTGGGCCTAACTGCTTATGCCTTAGTTATATTCTTTTGAGTAATGACTTAACTTTATCTTATTTAAATGTCAGCATGTTGGTGTTGTTTTGTTGCTGCAAGCCTCACACTAATGCCGAAGTCCTCTTGGTTGGTGCCTTGGTGGGCTCTGGGCTAGTTGTCGAAGTCTTACTGTATTAGAACTCTGAGGATTTTACATGTATGCCATTATGAAAAATAGCCCCCAACCCTGAGCTCACTGAAAGATGAAAACGCGCCCCTATATCATCGTCCATCTTCGTTTTTTCCACATACCACTCCGTCTGGGTTCTGTTTGTTTTCCGCTGTTTAGGCGTCCTGACACGTGGACCCGGGCATTGAAAAAGTCCAAAATACCCTTTCGTCATTCTCTTCTCAGCAAGCAGCGCCGACCAATGCTGACAAGTGTGAAGTGCATGGTGGCGCAGTTCCGCGACCGCTCGTCAAGATTGAGGGCTCCAGCCTCAGCGTCGTCCAGGTGGCAACCATGGGCCGCGGCCAAGGACACGTTCGGCGTGGCTGTCGAGCTGGACGAGGAGGCGCGGCCGCGTCAAGGCCAGCAGCGAGTGGATCCTCGACTGCATCGCCCACGGCGACATCTTTGGCATCACCACCGGCTTCGGCGGCACCTCGCACCGCCGCACCAAGGACGGGCCTGCGCTCTAGGTCGAGCTGCTCAGGTACTGCTACCACGTGTCTCGTCCATCTTTGAATGCTGCTCGTCGAGGGGTCGCGCGCGCGCCATGCTCGTCCGCATCAACACCTCCTGCAGGGCTACTCGGGCATCCGCTTCGAGATCCTCGAGGTCATCACCAAGCTCATCAACACGGGCGTGAGCCCATGCCTGCCGCTGCGGGGCACCATCACGGCGCGTCGGGCGACTCGTCCAGCTGTCCTACATCGCGGGCCTCATCACGGGCCGCCCCAACGCGCAGGCCATCACCGTCGACGGGAGGAAGGTGGACGCACGCCCGAGGGGCGTTCAAGGGGCCGACACGAGGGCGGCTTCTTCAAGCTCAACCCAAGGAGGGCCTGGCCATCGTCAATGACACTCCGTCGAGTCGGCGCTCGCCGCCATGGTGTGCTTCGACGCCAACGTGCTGGCCGTCCTGTCCGAGGTCCTCTCCGCCGTCTTCTGCGAGGTGATGAATGGCAAGCCGAGGAGTACACCAAGGAGGTGAACGCCATGGACCCGCTGCTGAAGCCAAAGCAGGACCGGTACGTGCTCCGCATGTCGCGCAGAGTGGCTGGGCCCGCAGATTGAGGGTCATCCGCGCCGCCACCAAGTCCATCAAGCGTGAGGTCAACTCGGTCAACGACAACCCCGTCATCGACGTCCACCGTGGCAGGGCGCTGCACGGCGGCAACTTCCAGGACACCCCATCGGCCGTCGTGTCCATGGACAACGCCGCCTCCTCGCTGTAGCAACATCGGCAAGCTCATGTTCGCGCAGTTCTCGGAGCTGGTCAACGAGTTCTACAACAACGGGCTCACCTCGAACCTGGCAAGCTCATTCCCCTTTCACTCTCTCCTCGGCTGCCCTCCCTCCCTCACCGTCATTGACGCCACGCCGCCGCCCGCCGCCATGCCCTTTCCGCTCTGGCTCGGTGGTTCCCCAGCGCTCCGCCTCGCTGCCCCGCGCGCCGCGCGGGCCTGCGCCCCCCTGCCTGGCTGCGCTTTGGTGGCGGGGCTGGGGCGCGGGGGGGGCTGCTCTCTGCTCCGCTGAGGCCGCCAGGTGGGGTGGCGGTGACGATGATGCGGAGGCGGAGGAGGGTCAGAGGGGAGGCGGGAGCCGCGTGCCACCGGAGAGGAGGATGAGTGGCGGGAGCGGGAACACGGCCGCCCGCGGTGGGAACGAGCGTCGAGCTGCTGGCGATTCCTGGTGTGGGGCCGAGCAACCTTAGGAAGCTCGTGGACAATGGCTCCGAGGGCGTTGCACAACTCAAGCAGCTCTACAGGGACAAGGTTCATTAGCTTGTGTGTCGCCATTTTTTGTATTGTGTGTTACATGTAAGATTTCGCTTGCTTCAGGGTGGGCGTACTATGTTACGCCATGGTTAGATTGGTTATAACGTTTATTGCATCAAAGAAAGCCTACACTTGTAACAGAATTTCAGTCATTGACGGAGCCTACACTTGTTACAGAATTTCAGTCATCTACAGAATTTCAGTCATCTTGGTTCGGCCATGGCTGAGAAGAAGAGAGGAAAGAAGAGAATGAGAAGAGTGTAGAGAGCACTGTCCCTCTGCATGGCACATAGGGTAACCAAACAAGTTCACATAGATGGCAGGACCGAGGGTATTAGCGTCTTTTCTCTGCGTCGTTTGATACCGTGAGGAGCTAAAACGGACGGAGTGGCATGTGGGTAAAAACGAAGATAGACGATGATATACGTGCGCATTTTCATTTTTCAGGGAGCTTAGGATTGAGGTCATTTTTCATAATGGCATACAGGAAAAAGCTCTACTACTGTGTGTCATTTGAGAACCTGAAGTCCTGAACTAGTGTCGTTGGAGACTTGGAGCTTGATATTGGTGATGTCCTGCTCCTGTAATCCTGTCTATGACTCATGACTGTATGAACTGTTGTGTCATTTGAGACCACGGGTGAAGCATGTGATTGAAAACTGCAGCAATATGGTGTAATTTAATATCTTATATCTACAGTTCTATACAGATGCTTTGTAGTCTTTATCTGTAATGCTCAACATCGGTCCCGAAAAGATCGAACAAGAGACCGAAGACCGAATTGTCGGTCATTCAGTTTTCAGGCAAAACTTCGGTTCTCAATCCTAGAAGACCAAAATAAAAAAAAACCCGAAAAACCTGAACCAAAATTTCGGTTAAAACCGAACGCCCAGCTTGAAGCCATTGTGCTTACGCATTTTCCGGGTTTTGCCCGGCGGAGACAGACACTGACGAGGTGTACCCGCAGATCATGCTCATGCCAGAGCCCGAGGTAGCCTCGCAGCTCGTACGATTTTTTTTCAGCACGTTTTTCGAGAAAAAAATTCCCTCTGAACTACGAGGTTCCCACTTGTGCTCTACTTGTTCGTTCATACAACAAACCGTTGTGGCGGCTGAGAAGGCAAGTTCTGGGGCTGCTGCGTCACCAATGCCAGCAGTCAGGTCCTTCTGCAAGACACTCACAGCCTCCAACAGCAGCACACACGGTGGCTTCTCCGTGCTGCACCGCCACGCTGATGAGTTCATCCCCTGTGGATCTGGGTTCTCTGGTATTAACAGAACTAGAGATTGGCGTGCTTCTGCTTAAGATTTGTCTTGGCAGGTCAGCTGATCTTCTTTGTTTTGTCGGCAAGATATGACCCAGTCGCCTCCCACACAGGAGCTGGTGGCGAAGGATCTGCATGGCATGGACCACCGCATCTTTCTCTTAGAAGATTTGGACTCGCTCAAATGAATATTCCAAATAAATCTCAAAGGCCCACTCACACATCCATGGTATGGTGGGGGACTTTAGTTCCACATTGCTACTCTAGAAGGAGGGAGACCACCTTATATAGTTGACCTATCTCCAACTGGTTGAAGCTATTGAGGAGAGGCAAAGGAAGAAACCCACACGCGCGCTCGCTCGCCTCGCCTCGCCCGGCGGGGCGTGGCGTGGAGACTCGCGTAGGGCGCACAACATGCGCGTGAACGGTCCGGCCGAGGCCTTGTGGGTGCGCGACTTCCTTTTGCCACTCGATATTTTTACATGCATGGAGAAATTGCGCTGGCCTGTTTTAGCAAGCAATTATTCTCGTATTAATGGTGATTGACTCGTACACTTTGGTAGGTTCAATCACATTAATATTGTGATTACGCGGTTGTCTCTTTCTAAAGATATAACTGCGACGTGTGTATAAAAGAAGGACGAGACGTCGTCCTCTGCACAACATATTCTCCTCCTCCTCTGCCCTAGTGTTGCGCTGTTGCTGTCAACCCCATCCCGCCGCCGACGTGCCATCGGTGCCGGGAGAGCAGGATCTCCGAAGTCAATGTTTCCTCGCATCCCTGCACGGAGTAGGGGACCTATAAGGTTTTTGGGAAGCGCCGTCGCGACTGCTCGCTAGACGTCTTCTTCCCTCTACGTCGACTTCGCCGATCTTCATCGACGGTCTGCTTCATCTACTCTTGCGCAAGTTCCTAGCGCCAACAACTCCACTGTAAGCATGTCTTCAACCTTACTGTTATTTTATTTCATATTCTTCATGCTATTAGCGGTGCACACCCTGGATATGTCTCGAATCATATTGCTAGTGGTAGATTATACATCTACTATGCATGTTGTTTACCCTTTCCTCATTGTCGGAATTAATTTATGCCTCACTAAATTGCTATTATTTCCAACACTTTCACGATAATTTGGGCTTTGATTTGCCATAGTTCGTACTTGTCATGTATAATATGGGGCTTATTGATTTGTTGTTGCACCTTTACTTTCGATTGTCTTGTGTGGTGTCGATATATTCAGTATTTTTTGTTTAGATTATCCATCAGCTTCTCTATGATTCATGGCATCTGTTATGTTAATTGGAAAACTCGATTTTTGTGCATGATGATGAATGATTGCTAACCATGCGCAAAATCTGTCTTCAGGTCAACCCTAGGAGGCATCTCCTTCAGAGTGGTTGGGGTGTTTTTGTTAGTTCCAAAAGGCTTTTGCTGGAGACACCTTCATTTTCCTCAGGTCTGTTGTGTTTCCTACCTACCCAACATGAAAGCAATTCCCTATTTGGTGCTAAGTTTCTGTTATTCCTTATGCATAAGAGAAAATGGCGAACTTCGAGTTGGTGTCTAAGCGGGCTATGAGGTGGCTGTCTAATGTACCTATCTAGCCATAACATTGAGAGGTCCTAAATGGCTAGAGGGGGTGAATAGCCTAATAAAATTTCTACAAAAACACTTAGAGCAACTAGTTAGACAATTATGAAGCAAAACTTTTTGCTCTAGCTCTACTAAGTTTTGCAAGCCACCTATCCAAACAATTCTAGTAAACTATAATCATTATGGCACACAAAAGCTATGTCACTACTCTCTAAAACAGTGAGCTAGCAAGAAATAATTACTTTTGATTAGAGAGATACTTCTAGTAAGAATTATCTCTACACAATAAATAAAGAATGTAATGCGAAGATAGAAAGATATACCGATGCCAGCAAGAGATAATCAATCACAATAAAATACCAAGAAACTCCGAGAGAATTCCAAAGAGGCAAGAGACACAATGATTTTCTCCCGAGGTTCACGTGCTTGCCAGTAAGCTACTCCTTGTTGTGTCAACCAACCACTTGGTGGTTCGGTGGCTAATAGGTGTTCACAAACCTAGCTCAACACTTAAGCGCCACAAGAACCGACCCACAAATGGAGGTAACTCAAAGACACGCGCAATCCACTATAGTTACCTTTTGGCTCTTCACTGGGGAAGACACAATACCCCTCACAAATCACCGGGAGATGGGCAAACAATCACCAACTCATGCCAAAGCTTCTCCGCTGCTCCAAGCCGTCTAGGTGGTGGCAATCACCAAGAGTAGTAAAGAGAATACCCACAATAACAACGATCCCCAAGTGCCACTAGATGCAAACACACAAGCAAATGCACTTGGAATCACTCAATCTCACTTTGATTCGCACTATCAAGCAAAGAGTGCGAACACAAGGTTGATATGTGCCCTTGTGGTTCCCTTCCTGAGTGATGAGCAATCGGTCAACAGGCTCACCGGTAGGGGTGAGAGGCAACATGTGTCTCTTGGCTGTGTTGATGTGCAGGTGTGGAGCTCAGAGACAGTGGTCGAACAGGTAGAAGACAATGGAAGGTCGAAGTAATCATTGCCGACAGACCATGAGCGGTGAAGGGCGGACGTGAGGCTTGGACCGACGGACCGGGAGACCTGAGGACAGCTGTGGTAGCTGGCACGTGGCATCGGCGAGCGAGAGCACATGGGGATGTGCGGTGCATCGGCCGAGTCAGGAGGAAGGCGATGGCATCGTGACACTTGCGGGAGGCCGAGAAGGAAGGCGAATGCGCTGTGCCCGGCGTGGAGGCTGGACATTCATCGGCATCAGTGCCGTGGTCAGGGTGTGCGAACCACATCCCATCTATGGCGCGGGTTTGGTAGTTGAGCCTTGAAAAACTACCCTCGACGGTTTTCCGAGTTTGGGCCTCAAAAACTCGGGGTGGTGGGTTTCCAAGTTTGGGCCTCAAAACTCGGTATGGACGGTTTCTAGGTTTGGGCCCTCAACCTGGGCTGGCGTGTTTCTGAGTTTGGGCACAAAACTCAGCCGGAGGACAGGTTTCTCTCGTTTCAGCCTCAAAACTGGGGAAGTCCAAAAAGGACGGTCGACGTGTGGCGACACGGAGATGCTTGCGTTGCGGCGAAGCTATCTGTGAGGAAGGCGTGACGGTCAACAGGACGACACGTGGCGACATCCTGAGGCTTGTGTCGAGGCAAATCTAAAATGAGGAAGGCACGTGGCCGTCGGATCGCGACTTTTCGCAGAGTTGACTGGAATACCCTAGGTTTAGCTTGTTCGCTCTTGTATCTAGGGGTAGAAGGGGACTATTGTTATTAGCTATAAATAAGAGAGGGCCGCCTCTCCCCTCTCTCTCCCTATCCTGGCCAGCCCCTCACTCTTGCAGTTTTTCATTCCCTTAGCCCTCTGCTTAGGTTCAATCATGCCTCCCTACCCGTGATCCACAAAGTGACTTCAATCATACCTCTTTGTGTACTGGGATTTTTGAGGAAGTGAGACTGTAATCTCACTATTGTCTCATGGGTTCGAGACACGGTTGAATTCCTGATCGATTCGCATTTTGATTGTGTGTTCATCGCGTTTGTCAATTTTTCCTCTCCTGGAGATTTGCCTCGTTCTCCCTCTTCGTGAGATGTTTTTTGATTCCACTTGAATCAGTTTGTTAGTGTCATGAGCTCCTTCTTCTCACCGAAGGATTTCTCCTCTAACCTCACAAGGACATAGATCGGGCTAAAATTGCGTTCGTTCTTTGTTCTTCCCGTTTTCGAGTGTTCTTCGGATTTCTCGGATTTGGACTTGTTGGTTTGGTGCAATGATTTCTTAGGATTACACCCCAATATGTAGAAGAACACTTGGGAGAAGTTTAGTTGAAGCCCCATCTGATTTGGTCGAGTTGCAATCGATTTTGGTTTTGACCCGAGCTATTTTCAGCTTTCTGGACGTTGGCGGACAGTCCGCCGTCAGGCCCGCAGACAGTCCGTGCATCGGGTTTGGCTCAGGTCACTCAGGCGCAGCCCCTGACTGTTCACCGTCAGGTGACCGGACGGACAGTCCACAGTACAAACCCGCGGACAGTCCGGTACCTGTCCAACAGAGTTTTAGAACACTTCGGTTTCCGAGTTGTTGCCTGCGGACAGTCCGACCTCTAGTGGCGGACAGTCCGCTGTCCACCAAACAGTCCGGGACTCTGACCGCAGATAGTCCGGGAACCTACTGCTTGTTTTGCTCCATGGCTTTGACGTTTGGTTTTTGGGGTTTTCCGGTGGTTCCGCTGTACCACTAGGACATCTCCTAGGGTATCCACCTATTCGTAGGTCATGAATTCACCGGTTGTTCGAGTCTTCGCTTTTAGGGTGATTTTCTGGGACAAGGGCCATCTATTTCACAAGTTGAAATTTGAGGCTCCCATTCACCCCCCTCTTTGTCGCCAATCCGGTCCTTCAATTGGTATCGGAGCCGGTTAAGGATCTTCTCTACCTTAATCGGTTTTGGATCCTAGGGCAACATGGATCGAGGGAAACGACAAGGCTCCTATTTCGATGGGACGAACTATCCCTATTGGAAGATTCAGATGCGTGCTTATCTCAACAGCATCAGATCTTCTATTTGGGAATATTCAAGGATGCCAATTACGTGTTTCTTGCAGCTCGTGTGGCAGCACCAGATTGACCAGCACGAGGCGAACTATAAGGCCCGTAATGCGCTTTTGGCTAACATCTCCCTTCCTGAGTTCGAGCGTGTTTCCGAGCTTCAGACTGCTCGAGAGATTTGGGTGAAGCTTCAGAGCTATCACGAGGGGACCGCTCAGGTCAAGACCAGACTCTTTGAGACATACAAAGCGGGAATACGAGAACTTTGTTCAGTTCTAGGGAGAGACGATTGACGCTATGTTCGCTCGTTTCAAACGATTGTGAACAAGATGCGTGTTAATCGGGCCAACCTACCTTATGATGATCATGAGAGGGCGCTCAAGTTGCTATATGCCCTAGATCGGAAGGTATGAGAGGTGAAGGTGTCAACCATCATAGAGTCTCCATCCTATGACACCCTCACCACGGATGAGCTATTCAGCAAGCTCAAGTCCACCGAGATCGATCACTTGACTCAGGCCAAGCTGAAGAACTTATCTTCACATTCCAAAGCTTTGGTCTCAGGCAAGGGTGGATCGACTCTTTCCGCTGACGCTTCACCACCTCTCTTTGCTTTGTCTTCTTTGTTTTCAGTAACAGAGGAGCAGGTGGAGGCGTTGGACGACGACGAGCTCGCCCTCATCATCACCCGCCGGTTCTTGTGGTTTCACAACAACCGCCTGAATCGTTGGCGTGGTGCCACACGTGAGGGCTGCTACAGGTGTGGAGATCCCGATCACTTCGTCACGAGCTGCCCCAAGCGCGACAAGAGCTTCCCCCGCAAGAACCGTAACTCCAGGCGCAAGGCCAAGCCAGAGAACAAGACCGGAGAAGAAGAAGAGGGCGGCTACCGCAGGGAAGATCTGGAGAAGGCTTTCGACGCTAGCAAGCGTGCCTTCATCGCCTCCTTCAGCGACGGCGAGAAGAGCTCCGACGGCGACTCCAGCGATGGGGTCCGAGCACAAGACTGAAGAACGCTTCAATGGACTCTGCTTCTTCGGCAACTCCACCAAGGGCTTCTGCACCATGGCCTTGGACGAGGAGTGTTGATGCTCACTAATGCTCATAATTAACCATCAACTATTGCATGAAATGACACTAAATGAATTACAAAGCATAGTTGTAGGGTTTGAAACTAATAAGTTCCACGCGTTTTGGTGCTCTCACTTGTTTTGTAGGACATCAATATTTCACCATAAAAAAGTATCTCAAGTGATGAATTGGAGTACACATTGCGAATAGCCCGTCGAGACGATCGAAACAGACATATCATTTGCTATATTCAGAGTCTCAGATGAAAGATATTAATTTCGCAATGAAATCTACAAAAGAAGGATCTAGAAGACACCAGAAAGACACCACGAGGTGGCCCGCCACGTGGGCCCACTGGGCCGGACCGACCGGTCCCACCCCATGACCGACCGGTCGGCCACGGAGGCCTTTTCGCCTCCGCCTTCTGGAACCTTCTTCCACCGCCTCCTAGGATGCATCTCCACCGTCCCTGAAGTCGGTTTGATCCAAGGGCTCACGTTCCACACTCCGGGCTATAAAACCAGACCCAGACCCCCTCTCCAGGCATCTCCATCTTCATTATTCATCTCCACATCAGAAACTAGGGTTTCAATTAGAAGTAGAGGTCTCTCTAGATGAATCTCTTCTAGTTCATCTAGATTAGATCTAGTTCTAGTTCTTCTAGTTCTAGTTCGTCTAGTTCTAGTTCTAGTTGTCTAGTTCATCTAGTTGTAATTAGAGATTGGATTAGAGAGAGAAGGAGGAGAGAGCTGAGGAGGAGCCGGATCTGTCGGATCTTCCTCGACATTGTATTGGTGCAGCATCTGGTTTGTCTTCAAGTAATCTCCAGGTTCTCATTTACTATTTCTAAGTATTATATTTAATTCCAGTTCTTGCTTTATTTTATTTACTGGATCTCCGCTCATATTGAGTGCTCTAGTTATCTGCAGTAATTAGAGTAGTAAGCGTTAGTGTAGACTTGGTGTCTAGACTAGGGTTTACCTGAGTTTGTGCCCAATCCTCTGAAATAGTTTTGGTAGCCCCAGAGGTGACAGCTCTGTCAGGTCATTGTAGTCCACCATGTTTAGGGTTGGTGTTCTCGTAGAGCTTTCGGCAGCCTTCCCCCAACTACCTTTCTTCCCAGTCTTTCTCGAGAGTTGGAAAGGACCTGCTGCTCCGAAGTAAGTAGAGTATGGTAAGCCTTTAATTAAATAGAGCCGCTTAGAAAACCATATATCTCTCTCTACCCATATTACCATTCTTTTCTTGGACGTTCTTAATTTTTCTAGTACACTTCACGTTCCCCGTGGAAATCGATACCCTGGAATACTCTCGGGTGAAAGCTACATCGGTATCCGTGCGCTTGCAGATTTTTCTATGTGCGTTTAAAATACCCAACAAGGAGGACCGCAAGTGCTAGGTCAAGGACGCCGACACGACGACGACGACGACTGCTATCTGAGGTATCATCTTCTTCTCTTGTCGATCGTCTTACCGGTGAGCACGATACCTTGGCCGACATAGTTCTCGCTCATTCTCGCTCAGGACAAGCACTCAAGCGCGCCGCTAGAGAGCGCAACGAGTTTAAGGCTAAGCTAGGTGAGGCGCTGTTGACACTTCTTAGTGCGGTCACTCAAAAATAGACTTTATGAATACTAACCTAGTGAAGGCACTAAAATGCACGGGACACTACTAGCATCACTTAGCGTCAAGTTGTCATCCCCAACATGAAACTAGCAATGTGATTATATCATAGCACTGACTCTAAAGAAATATTTACCCGCAAGCGCACAGATAAATACATCCGTTGTAGCAGCATTTTTAACAGAGAGATGTTCCAAGTGTCGTTATTTATATTTAGCACTAGGATGAAGTGAGATGAATAAGGACAAGAACTAAAGCTACTCTATACATGTGATAGGAGAATTTAGAACAAAGTGAGACACACACTCCTTTATCCTAAATAGGGATCAGATCAATAATGAGGTACACTATAAATGAATATATGATAACAGATCAATCTATGATAATCCTTAGAGCATTTCAACTTAGACAAGGCATGCAGATTAGAATAGACATTATAAAAGAGTATTCCTAAGTTATCTCTAACAATAAGTCATAATATACATTGATTACTGCAATTAATATTGGCAATCATTGGCTAGGTTATCCCATATTCATATTCAAGAGGGCACCTCTATAGTAAAGGTGTCAAACAGAGTAACCCCTAGACCATGAGTTAACTGAGCCATACGATGCCTATATTCGGGGGGTGGAATACAAAGGACTCACACGGCCTGTCACACCCGCGATCTACCACTCTACTCGGAACATAGGGAGCATTCGCAGATAAACAATGTATAAACACCACCTTACACAGTGTCTACCACCCACCCCTCGCACGATAGGGCGAGTGCTATACGAACATGAGCATAAACACGAAGATAATCTGATTATCTATGCCAAATATATAATCAAAGCAGACTATGAACATTATAATTGAGAATATAGTAATTAATGTCTTAGTCATATCAATCGTCGTCTAAACTATTATGAACTAGACTATGAACTAGCACACAAGGATGAACAATATGATGAACTAGAACATGTAGATGAACTAGAGTATGAACTAGAACTAGATTAAGAACTAGAAGATGAACTAGACGATGAACTAGAACATGAACAATGAGACAATGAAGAACTAGAAGAACAATTATGTAACTAGAAACATAATTAGATCCATAATGTTGATACAAGAGAGAAGATCTTGGGTTTACGAGCCTTCTAGCGACTAGATCCGAATCCAAGCGAAGCTTGCCTCTTCTAATTCTAATTCTATCTAGCTATTGCCTAAGTTGATGTGGCTCTAAGGAAGTTAGGGTTTCTGATTGATCCTCCTCCTCTCTCTAATGACTTGAGATATGATGATGATTGAGAGAGGGGGTCTGGGGTCTGGTGGTTATATAGCCCTGGCGAGGAACCGTGGCCCTTGGATCAACCGACTTTAGGTACGACGGATATGCATCCTCATAGGCGGTGAAAGAAGGTTCCAGAAGATGGAGGCCATCGGGCCCAAGGGTGACCGACCGATGGGCCCACCTGGCCGATCGGTGGGGCCCAGTGGCCTCCCCCGTGGGTCGCCTCGTGGTGCCTCTAGTGTCCTCTAGGTCCTTCTGGTGTATTCCTGATGCGTCAGTTCCGTAATCTTCGTCGAGTTCCTTCTAGGAGAAGTAATCAGTGCTGGTTTTCCTGTTTAGTCCCTGTAGAATCACAATTCACCAAAACTCGTGGAATATTATCAATTAAACCCCTAAACCTTTGTTGGTGATTGAATTCATGCCCTTTTCATATTTATTTCTCTATTAATTTTGATAGATAACCAGTGTCAAACATGCGCTTAAGGAGCTTGAGAGTGCTAGGTCCGAGGTGAAGGTGACCGACGAGGAGGAGTGCGATAAGTGCACCATACACATGACAAACTTCTCCACCCTGCAAACAAAGTATGCCTCTTTGATCGAGGTGTATGATGAGCTGAAGAGTAGGCTAGACTTGGTGGGTGATTGTCAAGAGTGTACCTCCCTGAAGAAGGAGCTGGAGGAAGTAAAGGCAAGATCTTCTTGTTGGGTGCGTGCAAGCTTTGTCCAGGCTTGCAAACTGAGTTGGCAGATGTGAGTGCCAAGCTTGTTGTTGCCATGAAGGCTAGCTCAGTTAGCACCATTTCCGCTCCATGTGAGCGATGCGGGGATGGAGCTTGAGATTGCCAATGTCGGCATGACAAGATGCAAACCGAGGAGGAAAACACATACCTTTGGTCCATCCTGAGTTGGGTGTCATGCAGTGAGCCGCAGTTGGGCATGATGATCAGTCGTTCAAGAGGGGAACTGGCGGTCGGGAGTAGGCTTTGCTTCAGGTGGGAAGGGCGCTAGTACCTTTGGCAAGATAGGTGAGTTAGCGGAGTGAACCCAAGTGAGAAGCCATCCGCTATCCCTAAGCTTACCAAGATCACCCATCTAAGCCTCCCAAGCCTATCACAAGGATGGCATCCTTGATGAACCTCCCAGGGCTCCACCTCACAAGCAATTGTGGGTTCCCAAACCTAACCATCTTAGGAACACATTTGACACCCTTCTGACGTCTCTAGTGATCCCCTTCCGAGGGCAAGCAGCCAGCCGGAGTGAACAACCCTCGCAACCGTTGGAACCACAACCTAAGAGAGTTGGTGAGGTTCGAGTGCGAGTACTGCCACCGTGAGGGTCACCTAGCTGAGTTTGCTTTCGGAGGAGAGAGACGCTAGGAAGGAGTTGGAACTGAACAACCAGGCCAGGCACCACCCTTTCCATGGTGTGCAAGGTCAGGGGGCTCAGAGGTAGGGCGCTAGGCCTGAAGGTGTACCCCTTCAGGCGACTAGGCCCCAGGCAGCTAGACCACGGGTGGTGGTCGTGCCCGTCGCGGTTTCGGTCGTCCTCAATACGATCGTGAGCCGGGTGTAAGAGGCTTTGCTGCCAATCCCATAGCGAACACCTTTTCAGCATGGTGGTGATCGCTTTTCTCAAATGGGACATGTAGGTGCCGTTCCATAGAGGACCACCCTTTTAGTTTGGTGGTAATCGCTATACATCCATGGGACGAGGAACAGTTTTGTGTTTTCCTAACACTTTTTCTGGGCCTATGACACAACACTGGTATCCTTCCCAGTATACTAATCCCAGTGTTGTGTCATATGCTCATTCCCTGCCTTTCTATTGATGCAGGAACTTCGGCTGGAGAACATGTGGCTCATGGATTTCGGGTGTTCGTGCCACATGATCGAAAGAAGGAATGGTTCTCCAACCTAGACCCCGTTGTGCATAAGGAGTACACACTTTTAGGGATAGTGGTAGAGGTAAGGTTGTCTCTCATGGAGCCATTCGACTCAATGAGAATTTTGTGCTCAAGGATGTTGCTTTGGTTTCTAACTGCATTTCAATTTGCTTCTGTTCGCAACTCCTTGAAGGCGATTGTAAGTGCATTTAAGAAAGGCCTTTAGTAGAGTTTTGAATTCTCAGGGAGACCTCTAGAGTCTTCTGGAGTATTCCTGGCTGGCGGCGGTTGCATTATCTCCCATCGGTTTCCTTCTAGGGGAAGCAATTGAGGGTCATTTTCCTGTTTAATCCCTGCAGATTCTCAATTCACTAAAACTCATGGAATTCATTAGTTTTAAACCCTATACTAAGGTGGAATTTAGTTTTTATCCATTTTCATGTTTAATTGGCCTTTAATAATAAGAGTTAATTAATGTCAACAGTGGTTGAGCCCCAGAAAAACCACCGGATGGACGGTTTCCAGGTTTGGGCCACAAAACCTGGGTGCTGCGGGTTTTCGAGTTTGGGCCTCAAAACTCGAGCAGAGGACGGTTTCTAGGTTTGGGCCTCAAAAGCTGGGCGCTGGCAGGTTTCTGAGTTTGGGCCACAAAACTCAGCCGAGGGACAGGTTTCCCGATTTTGGCCTCAAAAAGGGGGAAGGTCCAGGTTTCCTGGTTTCGGCCTTAAAACTAGGGGGGAGGTCCGTGAAAAGGATGAACAGCGCGTTGGCGGCACGTGGTGGCATCGGGTGAGGTCACGTCGAGGCGAAGCTACCGGATGTGCGGGTGTGGCCGTCGGATCGACTACCCTTCGAGTTGGTCAGGAATACCCTTAGGGTTAGCCTTCCCGCTCATTAGCTATAGGGTAGAAGGGGAATAATTGTATTAGGCTATATAAGGAGTGGCAACCCCTCCCTCCATTCTATCTCACCTATTGCTTTTTTCATTCTAGGGTTTCCTGCTTCCCATTCCCTGCTATAGCTACTGAGATCCGTAGAGACGGCTAATCATACCTCTGTGTTCTGAGATTTTGAGGAAACGGGGCCGTAATCCCGTTGTCTCCTCATGGGGACAATTTCTAGCTGGCAATTGAGATTGTGATTCACGTTCTTGAGTTGTTCTTCGCATTTTGCTTTTTGTCTCAATTTTCTCGTCGCTCGATCTCCCTCCTCACTGCGTCCTTTTCGAATCCACTTGAACCAACTTGTTCTTTGAAGTGAGGAGAACATTTCCACCGAAGGATTCATCTCAATTCTCACGAACAAGTAGATCGGGTCGATTCAAGTTTCGTGGCGACATTTTCATTCTTGCACCTTCCCTTTCTATTTCCTGGAGTTTGAGTTGATTTGAGCGGATGATTTCTTAGGATTAGTCTCTCAACTACCTAGGGATCATCTTCTCCAAGTTTGGGATCAGGGATTTTGATTTGGTTTGGATTTGGTGAGATTTGGGAGAGAGGCGATCAAAATTGCCCTCTCTACAGGGTTGCGGACAGTCCGCCACCTGACCCGCGGACTATCGGGCGTCGGGGTCGAGCCTGGTCAGTGGCTCCGCATCTCGGCGTGTTTGGGCTCGGGTGACTGGCGGACAGTCCACCGTTGGGGACCGCAGACAGTCCGGGCCCGAGCAGGGGGTGTTCAGCAGACTTGCTGTTTTGCACTATTGGTCGGCGGACAGTCCGCCACAAACTCACGGACAGTTTGGCACAGGGCGGACAGTCCGGGAATCCGCAGTCAAGCACTATTTAGTGTGTTTGCTCTCTCAGCTTCCTCGCTTCATTTCCGGACTTCTCGTTTGCTCCTAGAGTTCACCAAGGAACATCTCTAGGTATCTTTGCTACTTGTTAGCATAGGTATTTGGAGGAACTCTGACATAGCCTTCCATCTACATTCGGAAGTGGGTTTTTGGACTTGAACTTGACTCGGAGTTTTGTGAGTCTTGGGTTGCTTGTTCTTGTGGTGCCTCGTTGTGATCTTAGGGATCATCCACCTTCTTCGAGAGGGTCGTGGGCATCACATTCATGTCTGAAGCTTTTGGGGTTGATTTGTTGGGACAGAGGCTGAAGTTTCAAAAAGAAATTTTAGGCTCCCATTCACCCCCCCGCTCTGGTCGCCTTTGGTAGCTTTCTCGATCCTTCAGACTCGCACATCATCATCATATCTTAGGCTTGATGGCTCCAACTGGCATGTTCTTCATTGCTTCCCTCAATGGTTCATCACCTACATCATCAAGATTCTCATGCTCTCCTTGAGAGTCGTTAGATTCATCGAATTCCACATCATATGTTTCTTCTACATCCCGGTGGCATGTTGAATACTCAATATGCTTTGGATTTCAATGAGTAACCAACAAGAAACCAATATCATCGGCGTTGGAACTTCCCTAGGTGTTGGCGCTTCTTGTAGATGTAGCATTTGCAACCAAACACTCTAAAAGAATGATACATCCGACTTCTTGTTGTTGAGTAGCTCATAGGGGGTCTTGCCAAGGAGACGATGGGGGAACAACCGGTTTGATGCATAGCATGCGGTGTTGATTGCTTCCACTCAAAAATTTTCTGTGTAGAGTACTCATCTAACATTATTCTTGCTAGGGTGATTAATGTCCAGTTCTTCCTCTCAACTACCCCATTTTGTTGTGGTGTGTAGGTTGCGGAGACTTCATGCTTGATCCTAACTTCATCACAATATTGCTCAATGTGGGTGTTGTCAATTCCTTTCCATTTTCACTTCTAATCTTTTTGATCTTCAAGTCAATTTCATTTTGGGCTCTCTTGGCAAACTTCTTGAATGAAGGGGTTGCTTCGGATTGTCATGGAGAAAGAACACCCCAAGTGTATCTTGAATAGTCATCAACAACCACTAGGCAATAGAGATTTCCACCCAAGCTAGCATATGTTGTTGGCCCAAATAGATCCATGTGAAGTAGCTCTAACTCTTTGATGTTGATACAAAGGCTTTGGTTGGATGAGTATTTGCAACTTGCTTGCCGGCTTGACATGCACTACACAATTTGTCTTTCTCAAATTTGACATCCTTCAAGCCTCTAACCAAATCCTTCTTAATAGCTTGTTGAGAGTGTTCATTCAACATTGAAAGCCCTAGTTTAGTTTTGGTAATTGATGAACCTATTTGGTCTAATTCTATTGCTAAGCATGTGTGTAGCTATAAGAAAGGATTGTGACTAAGCCAAGTGGGAGCTAGCAAGGTGGCAACCATGGAGGATGGTTATGGCCATAAGCATTCAAGAGATCAAGTGATCTACCATGGTGAAATGTGAGAAGAAGGGAAGAGATGAGCAAAGAGGCCCGAGGAAAAGGTATAACCTATAGGGTTCTTTGTTTTGGTGATCAAGACACTTTAGCGAGTGTGATCACATTTAGGATACATAGTCGTACTAAGAGGAGATTATTCATGCTTATGCGGTGTTCAAGTGCCACTAAGTGTTCTCTAACATATCGATGCTATAGACCTAGTGAGTGACTAACTAAACCCTTGGAAAATGCTTTGCAAATGCTAACACACGTGCACAAGTGTTGAAACACTTTGTGTTGGCGCATGGAGCAAGGGTAGAAGTTAGAAAGCAAATAGATGCTGAATTGTCAGCATCGGACGCTGGAGGCGGCAGCGCATCGGACGCTGGCCAGCGTCCGATGGCTAACCCTAGTATCTGTCAGAGTTTGAAGGAGCATCGGACGCTGGCAACGGACGCTGAGGAAACACTGTTGCAGAGTCCGATGCAGGTGACATGGCGCGTGCTAGCCTTCTAGGGAGCATCGGACGCTGGCCTGCGTCCGATGTGTTTTGGCCCTCTCTGGAACCTTTCTGTGTGTCATCGGACGCAGGGGTTGGGCGTCGATGTGAAGGTGCGGTGCGTCCGATGTGGCGCAGAATAGTGCTGAATCGAGCAGTAGCATCGGAGCGTCCGATGCCTGGCATCGGCGCGTCTGATGCCACTTTAACCGTTGGCGCGAAGCGATATGACCGTTGGGATCTAACGGGCAGATTTCATATCTGAGGGACACGTGGTGCTCATCGGAGCATCGGACCTGAGGGTGCGTCAGATGGCCCCGACATCGGCGCGTCCGATGCCCCCGTTTTCAGCCCAACGGCTAGGCCGACTTGTGTGGCCTATTTAACGGGCTTGGCCAGCTTGCTAGCTCTCTTCTTGCACATTTTGATTCCTAAGCATTCTAGTGAGCTTTGGCAAGCTCCAAACTCATCTCCCAAGTTGATTTGTTTAAAAACCAAGTGAGATTGAGTGATTAGTGCATGATTGAAAAGAGTTCTTCAATCTAGTGGCACTAGTTCTTCGCATCGGCATTGAGTTTTCTTGTTACTCTGGCATTTGCCGGTGCCTAGACGGCTTGGAGGTGTTGAGGTGGTTGTTGGCAAGATTGGTGATTGTTCTTGGCCACCACCGTTCGAGATTGTGAGAGGTTTGGAGCCTCACCTCGCTGGAGCGGCAAGAGGCATCCTTAGTGGATTGCTCGTGTCATTGAGCTACCTCACTAGTGGTAGATTCTTGTGGTGCTCTTTGTGAGCTTGGCTTTGCGCCGATTAGCCACCGGGTCACCTAGTGTTGGTCAACACAACGGGGAGTAGCGTGCCGGCAAGCACGTGAACCTCGGGATAAATCTTGGTGTCCCATGTGCTTATTGTGATTGCGCATTCATCTTGGTGATTGGTCTTCATATTCACATCTTGGTGATTGGCATCACGAGTGGATTTCACCAATGATTGGCTCCCCACTAGGCGATCCCGAAGGCTCGGTGAAACCACCTCTATCTAGCTCATTTACTTTGTGTATTTATATTGAGCTATTTCTCTTGTGTAGATACTATCACTTGTTGTATATCTCTTGTTATATTCCTTGTATAGCTAGTTCTGATTAGCTTGCTTAGTCTATCTATTGCACACACTTGTCTCATATACATTTTGTATATCATACTTATACTAGAGCTAGTTAGTTTTTTCCGCATTAGATATTAGCTCTAATTGCTTATGTGACATAGATATATTAGGTAGAATCGTTGGATAGGTGGCTTGCAACACACTATTAGGCTAGCGCAAAAAGCTTCACCATTTGTTATACTAATAGTGTTTGCCTAAGTAATTTTTGTAGAGTTTTAATTAGGCTATTCACCCCCCCCTCTAGCCAATTGGACCTTTCAAACATGTGCCAACCTTCTATGCCCATAACCAACCAAGAGATTGCTTAGTGAACAAACATGTCTTCAAGTTGGCATCTTTGAAGGAGAAATCCACTAGATAGAGATTGTTGTATCTAAAGCCTTGGAATATCACTTGTGTATCGTCTTTTTTTGTCACAACCACTTCTTTCTCGGTGAATAAGCATTGAAAACCAAGATCATAAAATTGCCCAACGGATAGCAAGTTGAAGCTCAATGAAGCAATAAGAAGCACATTTGATATTGTATGATCATTGGATATGCTACTTTGCCAAACCCTTGACATTGCCCTTTGAGTTGTCACCAAATGTAATCTTTTCTTGGTCATTGACATTCTCTTCTAGTGAGGTGAACATCGGGGATCACCGGTCATATGTGTGTGCAAACTACTATCAATCACCCAATGAGATCCACCGGTCTTGTAGTTCACCTACACACACAAGAAATCAAGCTTGAGCTTTCGGGACCCAAACTTGTTGAGGCCCCTTAACCTTCTCTACAAGTGACTTTGCAACCCAAATTTGTTTGGCCTATTCTTGTTTGGAGGCCCCATGAACATGACTTTCACTTTGCCACTAGAATCTTGTCTAGCATGTAATGAGCATTGAAAGCGAAGGGCCTAGCATGCTTGGGCAAGGGTGTGGGTTTTGGCTCATCACAATTGTGAGCAAAGTGTTCTTCTTTTCACACTCAAAGCATCTTCCCAAAATTTTTTCTTTGGCTTTGAGTGCTCTTGTTGTGCTTCATCTTCTCTTCAAGAAACCCAATACCATTTCTATTTGTCTTCATCACGGTGTTCATGAGTAGCTCACTGAAGACATTGACCCTTGGTGAAGTTCTTCAACCCGATGGTAAGGTGCTCTTTTCTTTCTTAAGCTTATCATTCTCTCTTGTTGGAATTCCAATTGGGATGGTGTCATCTTGTAATCCCTCTCCATCTTCAATCTCTTGTTCTCTTCTTTTAGCATGTCTAGCTCAAGTGTCATGCTATAGTCTTCATCATGAGTTTCAATGACAACTTGCTTGGTGGTTGCTATCTTCTCTAGATCAATCTGAGCTTTGCATTCTCATTCTTGATCTTGATTAATCATCATAGTGTTCGGCCCAACCACTTTCTTGCCCTTGCTACTAGCTCTTTGCTCATCATGCTCACTAACCAAGTCCTCACAAGATGTTGCTATATCACACTTAACAACAAGGTTAGGACATCATGTGTCTCATGGGAAAGTATATCATAAGCAACACCAGTGTATCATGATCTACTTTCACTTGAGTAATATGTTCTTTGAGCAAAGCATAACTAGTGTTAAGGTCACTATGCATCTTATCAAGTTTTCATTTTTTAGCTTGAGCTCCTTGTTAGAGGACTTGAGCTCCTTGATAGAGGATGACATAGTGGCAAGTTCATTTTTAGCTCATCACTAGCATGTGTAGCATTGTTATACTTTTCAACAAGAGATTCATTGTCATGAACAAGCTTTCATTTTTAGCTCTAGTCTTTCTTATGATTTAGAGTAGTTTGTTTAGTAAATCAACAAGTTCATCATAAGAAGGAGCTTTGAACTCTCCATTACTCTCATCGTCACTAGAGTCATCATCGCTTTGTACCTTCCGGTCACCCTTTGCCATGAGGCATAGGTGTGTAGAGGATGATGGCGACGTGGTGGTGGTGGTGTAGAAGTCCCATCACTAGAGCGGCCACCTTCTCCTTCTCATCATCACTATCTTCATTGGATGAGCCACCGGAGGAGTCAATGTCGTGAGCCAATCACCAACAATGTAAGCCTTGCCACCTTTCTTGTGGTATTGCTTCTTCTTCTGCCATCCTTCTTGTAGGGCTTCTCACTTCTCTTCTCATCTTCACTTGATGAGTCATATTTCTTGCCCTTGTTCTTGTTCTTGTAGCTCTCTTTCTTGGGCTTGGTGCATTGGTGAGCAAAATGGCCAAGATCACCGCAATTGTAGCAATCCATTTCGATAGTGGCCTTCTCTTGCTACTTGTGAAGAACTTCTTCTTTCTTGAGTCAAAATTGACTCCATTCTTGTGAAGCTTCTTAACATCTTTGTGGTATTCCTCCCATGAGAGCAATGTTGAATCATCCTCATCATCACTTGTGCTTTCATGGTGACCTCAATTGCCTTGGACTTGCCCTTCTTATCATGGCTTGCTTTGAAGGCAAGTCCTTCTTCTTGTCGGTGGAAGAGCCACCACTAGGTGTGATGTGCATGTACATCTCATGAGCATTGATCTTTCCCAAGACTTTGTGTTTGGTGTGACGTGGAAAGATCACCTTGATGTAGCACGATCACAATGTGTCCATACTTGTCAATTGGAAGGACCCAAAGAATCTTCCACACAACATCGGATGGTTGCATTTGTGTGAGGCCAAGTCCATTGAGCTCTTCTACAAGAACACGCATGAGTACATTTCATTTGCACTTTCATGAGCATGCATTTCAAAGGAATTAAGCTTTTGCATGACCAAATGATAACCCTCCTCACGCTCACTCTTGTTCCCTCATGGAGCGCACAAATGTTATCCCATAGCTCATGGGAATTTTTGTGGTCCGGACGCGGTTAAACACATCCTTGCAAATGCCTCTAAATATGATGTTTTTGCTTTTGCATTCCACTTCTCATTTTCCTCCTCATTAGGAGTGAGGCTTCTGCCCTCCTTGGGCTTGGGAAAGCCGGTGATCGTGGCTTCGCGGCATTTGACATCAACGCTTCTAGGTACGACTCCATACGGATTCTCCAATATGGGAAGTCGTCTCCCTCGAACATGAGAGGTGGTCCATCACCTCCGACATCTTAACTCTAGCGGTTAAGCCTAAATCGAGAGCATGAGGCTCCGATACCAATTGAAAGGATCAAGATGCCCAAGAGGGGGGTGAATTGGGCTTTTCTAAAACTTCTTGTGATAATTAATTAAATCCTAACAAGCCTAATTAACCCTTGTGCTTAGAAGTGTGTTTCCTCTAAACTCTACCACCGCACAAAAGACTATCACTAAACCATTTCTACTCTAGCATGGCAATTCAATTATGAAAGAACAATATAAATTGTGGAATTGAATTGCTCAAAACTAAATAAAGGAGTAAAATGACTCGGTGACTTTTTCCCGAGGTATCGAGGTGTCGGCACACCCCCTAGTCCTCGTTGGAGCACCCGCGCAAGGGTATCGCTCCCCATTGATCCGCGCAAGAATCAAGTGCTCACTATGAGCTGATTCTTCGCCACTCTGGCCTGGTGAATCGCTCACTACCAGTCACAGCCTCCTTGGGTCATCCACAAGCCACCGGATGATCACCAAGCTTCACGATCACCACCAAGTCATCTAGGTGATGCCGATCACTAACAGCAACAAGCTAGAACTCTCACTTGACCAAGACAAGGCCAAAGAGATGGATGGATGCACACTTGCTACTCAATTCTCACTAGGAGGTCACTAATTCTCGCGATTAGCAAATCTCTCACCTCACTAGGGCTCTTGCACTTTCTCACACTCACAATGTGTCTCTCAGCAGAATAGATGGCAAGAACACTCTAATGGAGGAGGGGAGGAGTATAAATACTATCACCCCCCAATCGCCCATCCAAAGAGCACTAGATAGGTCATTTTTTCGGGGCATCGGACGCGCCGATGCCCTCGACCAACGGTCAACTGTACTACCTATCAAACATTTTAAAGGACATCAGACGCTGGCAGCGTCCGATGCCATCACATAGGACGCGTCCGATGTGATTTTACCCTCTCTAGAAACCTCTCTGCATGGATAGATGTGCCCCTGAGGGCACCCTCCAGATATAGTGGCATAGGCGCGTCCGATGTGACAACATTGGAGTGTCCGATGCCATGCTGCCAACTCACTCAAGTCTGAGTGACATCGGACGCGCGTCCGATGCCACTAAGGCCAGCGTCTGATGCCCAAACAGGGCCGAATGACTTCGGGTCGTGACGCTGCCTTAACGACTTTTCATCCTCACGACATAAGGGCTCTCTCTGAGCTACCTAGGGCTATGAAATAGCAAGTTGCACCACACCTACCTCAATAGACTCATCTAGTTCAAGCTACCGATTCACGCTCCCCCTTTATAGTACGGCCAAAGAAAAAAACAAACCCTAAGACTACCTAAGTGTCCTCCAACACCATATGACACTTAGCCTAGCCTACCACCATCTTCATCGTCCATCCTTTGAAACCCAAAATGATTTCCATCGCCAGGGGACATGAACTCCATATGCCCGTATCGTCGCCATTACCGTGACCTAACTCATCCCTGTTTCTGCAAAACACACGTTAGTCCACAGTATCTTGTGTTTCATCCAATGACTGAAACCCACTAGGGCCAAGATGCGTTCAAGGTAGTAGGATCATCCTGCATAGAATTGTGGACAATGTGAAACACAAGGTTCATCCTCCTGCATTGAATCAAGCAAAAAAAAGAAGTGGAGGTTCACCGCCTTGACACTGTAGGGGCACTTGACATATATTTGGTCCTTGGTTTTGGGCTACTTGCTCTTGATCCCAACCAAAGGGACGTTGCAGTACAGACAATTGAGGCCGGGCTGCTCCTCCTCCATTTTGTTGGTGCTCGCCGTCGAGCTCGTCGTTGTCCAGCGCCCTTCATTTTACGTGTTGACCATCTCGTCTCCAAGATTGATGATGGCGCAGCTGAGAGTGGAGAGGATGAGAGTGTGGCTTGGCGAGAGGATGAGCTGTAGTGGTGTTGTGCCGCTGAATCTCTGCTGCCGCCGCTAGGGTTAGAGGGCGGAGAAGGGGGAAAAAGGCGGAGTGGGAGAGTGAAGGGGACGGAGTGGAGAGTGAAGGCCCAACCCCCCACCCTAGTAGGTTGATAGTGGACCCAGAATGTCAGTAGGAGGAAAAAATCAAATAAAAGAAAATTAAGAAAAAAGTGGAAAAAACTTTGCCCACAAGGGCTCGAACCATGACCTCAAGTGTCCCAAGCCAATGCATTAACCAATGTGCCAAGTAGTATGTTCGTTAGAGGTAGAGATACTAATTTACAAAATAGTGCACATAGGGCCTGGCCCCTTCACCTTCACCTGCCCCACCACTGAGTGACTGACAGTGGTCCACTTTCCGCTCCATTTACCCCTTCACCTACCCTCATCGGCCGCGCCCCCGCATCCATTTCCACCTACCCCCCTTCACCTACCCCTTCACTTTCACCAAATCCAGTTTCACTTCACCCCTGCCCCGCAACCACCACCGCGTTGTAGATGACGGAAGCGACCAAGGAGGCACTCCGTTAAGGACCCATTGACAGGCAGATGGGCCCCTTCCTCCTCGTCTTCACCAGTGGTGTGAAGGTGGCCGCGCCGGCGTCCACGAAGAAGGCGGCCTCGGTGACGAAAAAGGCAGAAGCCGTCGCTAGGGCCATGAGGGCGAAGCAATGCCAGTGGCCAAGAAGAAGGCCACACCGGCGGCCAAGAAGAAGGCCGCACCGATGGCCATGCAGGCGGAGAGTGACGGCGTCGTGGTGATGCTCTGCCGCGAGTACTTCAAAGGAGACCACGACCTCTGTAGGAGGCTCATGCGCGGAGAGTGTTGATGGTCCTTACAGTCAATATTATACCATCAACTATTGCAAGAATTAACATGAAATGACCATAAAGCATAGTTGTAGGGTTTGATTCTAACAAGTTCCACGAGTTGTGTTGTTCTCAATCGTCTTGCAGGTATGTCCAATTTTACACAGAATAAAAGTATCTCAAATGATGATTTAGAGTGCAAAATTGTAAAGAGCTCGTCGAGGCGATCAAAACGGACATATGGTTTGCCCTATTTGGAGTCCGGAGTCAAAAGATATCAATTCCATACCAAAACAAACACTATAAGACTCTAGAAGACAGGAGAAGACGATTCACCGAAGGCGGGGCCCACCTGTCATAGGGGGAGGCCGGCCGGCCTCTCCTTGGGCCTGCCGGCCCACTACAGAGTCCAATCGGGACCCGCTTCGACGGACGGCTTCCACCTCCTTAGGGTTTGCATCTGAACCGTTGTTTAAGTCGGTTTGATCCAAGGGCTGACGTTCCACGCTACGGGCTATAAAACCAGACCCAGACCCCCCGGAAGGCATCTCCATCTTCATTATTCATCTCCACATCAGAAACTAGGGTTTCAATTAGAAGTAGAGGTCCCTCTAGATGAATCTCTTCTAGTTCATCTAGAATTAGATCTAGTTCTAGTTCCTCTAGTTCTAGTTCTTCTAGTTCTAGTTCTAGTTCTAGTTGTCTAGTTCATCTAGTTGTAATTAGAGATCGGATTAGAGAGAGGAGAAGGAGAGAGCTGAGGAGGAGCCGGAGCTGTCGGATCTTCCTCAACATTGTATTGGTGTGGCATCTAGTTTGTCTTCAAGTAATCTCCATGTTCTTCATTTACTTTTTCTAAGTATTATATTTAATTTTAGTTCTTGCTTTATTTATTTTATTTACTGGATCTCCGCTCGTATCGAGTGCTCTAATTATTCGAGGTAATTAGAGTAGTAAGCGTTAGTGTAGATGTGGTGTCTAGACTAAGGTTTACCTGAGTTTGCACCCAACCCCACGGATAGTTGTGGTAGCCCTAGGTGGTGACAGCCCTGACGGCCGATGTAGTCCACCTCGTTCGGGTTGGTGTTTGTAGGACCGTAGTCGGAGCTTCCTAGCCCCTTTCTCAACCCTTTCTGTGGCTAGTGTTCTTATGTCCTGAAGTAAGTAAAGTTTAGTAAGCCTTTGATTACATAGACCTGCTTAGAAAACCCTAAGATCTCTCTCTACCCATTTATCATTCTTTTCTTGGACGGCTTGCTCTTTGATTAGTATACTTCACGTTCCCCATGGAAATCGATACCCTAGAATACTCTCGGGTGAAGGCTACATCGGTATCAGTGCGCTTGCGGATTTTTCTGTGTGCGTTTAAAATACCCAACAAGCTTTTTGGGCGCTGTTGCCGGGGGAACAGTAGTTGTGCTAGTTTCAAACCAAGTCGTCCGTGTTTCTTTTCTTTACCACCTTTTCTCTTAACCACCACCTTTACCTCACCACCACACTTCTTACCACATGAATTCCACTCCTATCTATAAATACTCCGCTCCAAAGGGCGAATTGTTGGAGCCACCACCATCATCACATCTTATTCTTACTGATGGCTACCAATTTTGTCCCGGCTTTATAGCCATGGTTCGGGAGCAACCTTCTCTGGGCTAGATGATGAAAACCCTCACACCCACCTTAGGGAATTTGAGCAATTGTGTTCTTGCTTGTCTATTGCTGGCATGACACAAGAGACCATTAAATGGAAATTGTTCTTGTTCTCCCTTTTTGGAAGAGCGAAACAGTGGTATGCTCATAACGTAAGCGGAGTAGATGGGAATTGGGATGAACTTCGTGACAAATTTTGTCTTGCTTTCTTCCCTCTTTCTCGAATCACTGCCCTTCGAATAGAAATTCTTACCTTTCAACAAAAAAGAAGGAGACAATAGGAGCAGCTTGGGCTAGATTTATGAGCCTTGTCAACACTGGCCCAAATCTCTCTTTGCTTGAAGACGTTATTTACAACATTTTCATTATGGTCTTAGCAAAGAAGCTGCCCTTTTTGTTGATACCTCTCTCGGAGGATCATTCACTCATAAAACTATTAGTGAAGGGAAAGTCATCCTTGAGAAAATCCTTGAAAACACTCCTTACACTAGCATTTTTGATGAATTCCTAGAAGAAGAAGTCGAGCCCAACCCTGACCAACACGAGGAGGAACACACAACCAAATTTGAAATTCCTTCAAATCCTTTTAATAATTTGGTTGTCATAGAACCTTCCATAGAGAAAACACCTCACACTTTAGAAATGATGAACCCCTCCTTCGATTTTCTTCTCTAAAATTGAGGAAGATGATATCAAAGAGCATGGAAGCTGCTTCATAAACACCTCTTTAAATCCATGCTCATATGAGACATCTCCTGATTTAATTGGTCTGTCTAACATTGCCACACTCGAGATTTTCAACCCCCTCACACTTTCTATTTACAAAAAACTTCAAAAGGGTGGTTGTAGATGCATATGTTTATCACAAATGTTGTAGATCTCGTTGTGCTCTTAAAATTGGTGTTGAAGGGGAAACCACTTCACCAAATCACATTTTGAAGGTTTCCCCAGGACAAGCTCAGTGTCCTAAAACAAGAACTTTTTTAGATCAGTGTTCACCTTCCTAATGCACTGCCCTTGTGTAATGAGCATTGGGATATAATTGTTAAAATATTCCTTTGGGTATTCTTGTCACTAACCTTTGCAAGTCTGGAGCAAAAATGTTCGAAGGAACGACAAACACCAAGGTATGTCCAACAATCATCATGCAACATTGAATTACAGTCATCCAATCTTGTTTTTTTTGCAAAATCTAAGCTTGAGGGATACTTTGTAAGAACATCTCTTACCATGTTGCTATGTTAGTTGCCCCTACCTTTAAGACATGCTCATGTGTTATACACTAATCATGCTCTCTCATCACCATTTGAGTAAATCTCTTTAATGCTTTAATACTACCCACATTTGATATATTATATGTTTAGGTTTGAAGTACTTTCATACATCTCTTAAACAAAGCATGGTGCCTAGTTTAGGAGTGGTGTTCTTGCATTCAAAGGCCTTTTAATTTAAGCATGCTTAGGTTAAAATGCCCTCTTAAATCAAATTAGACATGGTGTCTAGGTTGGTTTTTGAGCCAATAGTATGCTATAGTGGATGTTGGATATTTTGTTGGACTAACCCCTGCAGGAAAACTTTCAATATCAATTTGGGAAAGTCCTGAGATGAAATCACACTGATAAAGAGACACATGAACTTCAACTACTTGTGCAAGGGAGACACAGCTCACTAATCATGGAGAAATGAGATCCATAAAACAAGACAAAAGATGAGTGCCACAAAACAATACCTACTATAATCAAAGCACTCACTCCATGGAATTTGGTGAACAAGTCTGAGCTGGGCCACTTGAAGACAAAGACCATCTTGCATTGGGGGCACTCGTCTCTGAATCCTTAGAGAGAGAAGTCCTGGTATGAACCTAAGGAACAATGCACTTTCACCGATAGGTCGACACATAGAGAATGAAGGTTGATCCCTCTATAGATGATCCCACTATACCTTCCTCCTCTCAAGATCCCATCACTCAGGCCTACTGAAGACAAGCAGTGGAAGTTTTCCTCACTTCTATTCATTGCAACATAAGAGCTAGCTTGGGGATGAAGTGGTACGACTGCATCAACAACAAGGTCTACAAATTCAACTCATGAAGGTGTTGTTGAAGAAATTTGGTCATCCACCTACCCACAAGCCAGCTTGGGGGAGACACAATTTCATTGTCTAGATTTGCTTCACTATCAAGGGGAGGAAGGAGAAATCCAGCTTCAAGACACTTTGATCTCCTACTCTCATCACTTTGATCAGTACAAGCCACTAGACCTACCCACAGCCAAAGAAGAAGAATATGATTCATCACTCATCCTTGGAAGATCGTTCTTGAAAACCTTCAAGGTTGTCATTTATGTCGGACCTAGAGAAATCCATTTTTGGATCTTTGACCAAAAGGTCCGCTACTTCTTCAACAATTACACCACTTATGAGCAGCCAAAGAAAACCAAGAGAAGATGTTGACTCAATCGACAAAGGAAAAACCAACTACCAGGAATTGAGGGGACATCATGAAGGATGAAGCCACTACACTGCAAGAATTAGAAGATGGAGAGACAGTACCTGAGCCTACAAATCAAGAAAATGGTTGACAAAGTCTCTATCGTCTATACCTATTGAAAACAGGACTCAGCTAGCGCACTGTGAGATAGGCAAGAGAAGACAAGTGATTCATGAACAACACCAGCTAGACAAGAGAAGCTTCCACAAGGTGGTTCGACACAATCACTCTTTAATGATAAAGCAACATTTCAAGGTAAGTGACTATCACTTTAAAAATCTTCTCCTTGATTCTGGCATACGCATAAAGAACCAAACATGTTTAAAGTTGCACCTCACTTGATCTAACCTAATCAACTCAATATGTTCAGTTTTTACTCTTTATTCTTAGCTTTACTCTCTTGAATCTCACTATCTTAACCATATGAGCTAAAATGTTGTGCATCCAACCTTTGGAAGATGATTTATCACAATCATGAAAAGATCAACACACTATGCATAGATTATCCTTCCTTAAGTTAAACAATCTGATCTGTTAAATATTTTAAGATGCTACTTTCATGCTCATGTTTTGATCCCATCACTCATATTAAGATTGAATATAACTATAAAACAACAGATTTAACTTGTTCAATATGCCTAAGGTTAGAGAGGAATGAACAAAACTTTTGGTTTTATTGGTGTTTTTCCACCATCAAAGCCCATGCACTTGATCTCTACCTTGTCTTTATGAGCAGGACACACTCTTGAGCAAACATGAGGGGTTTTGTCAACTCTCAAACTCTACAAAGTGAAGGTCCTGGATCTACAAGAACATGCACAATACCAAGATGCTGCCAGCTTCCACAATTAATGCTCCACATCAAACTACTGGACGAACGAAGAACATGGTGACACCATACCAAAAGAGGACTTAATTTGAACCATTTTGCCCGAAAGGTTTTGAAAGGCAAGAAAAAGCTGACAACCAAGTAAATGTTCCATTCACTGTCAGAGCACTATTCACAACCATCAACATCAATTAATGCTCTGATAGAGAAAGAATATTTTCACTGCCAGTCCGCTGTATTACAAGATTGAACGACTATGATAACATTCAGCTTGCGGAAAGCACCCCCGTGTATCTAGGTAAGTATCCTATCCTCTTAAGTTTCCCATTCTATAAATAAATTCAAAAATGTGAGCACGTGAAGGCTCGCCCTTAAAAAGAAAAAGAACAAAAATATTCGGGCACATGAAGGCTCGATGTGATCGAAAGGATTGGCTTGGGGGAGACGCACCACCGTATCTTCGTAATCCAGGTATATCTTATTTACTATCTTAGTTATTTAAAAATAATGTGGTTATGTTTAAATAAAATAGTATGTTAAGTTTGCTTAATTTTTTGTTGATATAAAAGAAGAACTCTCTCTCTTATCTAATATATGGAAATGATGAATAGTTGCTCTATCTAATTCCTTTCAAGTACCTAGCCATCAAAGCAAGAGTTCTCCTAATTAATAATGATGCTTTAAAATTAAATATATGGGTGACAAATGCTTGATCCAAGGTCTAGGTAAATTGACAGATATGATATGTGATGATTTGAGCTTTTGTTATCTTGTTCTCATACAACACTAGAGTCCGGAGAGTTTCCAATATTAATATGACTAATAATTGTATTGAGTTAAATTAGCTTTGTTGACCCTATGAGAAGTTATCATGCTATTGAATTGAGATCACTTACATATTTCATCCATCTTCTGCATAAATGCTCATGATTATCTGTTGCTATCCTCTCAAAATTTGTTTGAAAGCATGTGACTATTGAAAAAAAATAGAAAAAAAAATCCGAGGAAATAAAAGGGACAAGTGTCTGAAACCTCAAAAAGATAGATCCTGAGGAAATAAAAGGGACAAGTGTCTGAAACCTCGATTATTAAAAAATCAAAAAAATGGGCACGTGCCATATAGTAGAATTAGCCTGATAGCCATGTGTCTCTGATAAATAGAAGAGAGTGATATATTCAAAAGAGCATCCGACTCCATCTTCCATACACATGCACTTCTTGATTCAATAGTGTGGTTGACTTCCCTTGGATCCTTTGTTTAATTGGCAACATATGTTTTTAATCTTTCTGAAAATTCATAAAAACTCCGGGATTAAGGTGATGTGAAAGAGCTAGAGACATGGTGCTTGATTTGATCATTGTATCTTTTGATTACTCAAGATTCAAGGTTAAGTACTAAGCCCTCATGATGAAAATATGATATCTTTTTCTAATCCAAATGAGAACTTTTGTTTGAATGCATGTGTGCTTGTTAAGAAATACAGATATTGAAGAAACTCCTGATCCACTGTTAAGTTTAACTTTGCTAAGGGACTAGCAAAGGTAAAGCTTGGGGGAACTTGTGTTGACGGTCCTTACAGTCAATATTATACCATCAACTATTGCAAGAATTACATGAAAGAACCATAAAGCATAGTTGTAGGGTTTGATTCTAACAAGTTCCATGAGTTGTGTTATTCTCATCGTCTTGCAGGTATGTCCAATTTTACACAAAATAAAAGTATCTCAATGGTGGATTTAGAGTGCACCATCTCAAAGAGCTCGTCAAGACGTCGAATACTGACATATGGTTTTGCCCTATTTGGGAGTCTGGAGTCAAAAGATATCTATTCCACACCAAAACCAACACTAGAAGACTCTAGAAGACAGGAGAAGACGATTCACCAAGGCGGGGCCCACCTGTCATAGGGGGAGGCCGGCCGGCCCTCTACAGAGTCCAATCGGGACCCACTGTGATGGACGGCTTCCAACCGCCTTAGGGTTTGCATCTCAACGTTGTTTAAGTCGGTTTGATCCAAGGGCCGACGTTCCACGGTCCGGGCTATAAAACCAGACCCAGACCCCCCCTGGGAGGCATCTCTATCTTATTATTCATCTCCACATCAGAACTAGGGTTTCAATTAGAAGTAGAGGTCCCTCTAGATGAATCTCTTCTAGTTCATCTAGAATTAGATCTAGTTCTAGTTCTAGTTGTGTAGTTCATCTAGTTATAATTAGAGATCGGATTAGAGAGGAGGAACGAGGAGAGCTGAGGAGGAGCTAGAGCTGTCGGATCTTCCTCAACATTGTATTGGTGCAGCATCTAGTTGTCTTCAAGTAATCTCCAGGTTCTTCATTTACTTTTTCTAAGTATTATATTTATTTTAGTTCTTGCTTTATTTTATTTACTGGATCTCCGCTCGTATCAAGTGCTCTAATTATTCGAGGTAATTAGAGTAGTAAGCGTTAGTGTAGACGTGGTGTCTAGACTAAGGTTTACCTGAGTTTGCACCCAACCCACGAATAGTTGTGGTAGCCCCAGGTGGTGACAGCCCTGACGGCCGACGTAGTTCACCTCGTTCGGGTTGGTGTTTGTAGGACCGTAGTCGAAGCTTCCTAGCCCCTTTCTCATCCCTTTCTGTGGCTAGTGTTCTGATGTCCCGAAGTAAGTAAAGTTTAGTAAGCCTTTGAATACATAGACCTGCTTAGAAACCCTAAGATCTCTCTCTACCCATTTTATCATTCTTTTCTTGACGGTTTGCCCTTTGATTAGTACACTTCATGTTCCCCATTTAAATCGATACCCTAGAATACTCTCCGGTGAAGGCTACATCGGTATCTGTGCGCTTGTTTGGATTTTTTCTGTGTGCGTTTTAAAATACCCAACAGAGAGCAATGTGGTTATGACGGTCCTAGCAGCAACAACATCAGGTCGCCGTCCAGCTCCAACTACACGTCGCCGTCCAGCTCCAACTCCAAGTCGCCATCCATCTCCAACTACTCGTCACCGTCAAGTGAGGTATAAAATTTTCTGTACGTTGGTGCTCTGTAGTTGCTGCTAGAACACATACAGTTGCCAACATGAACTTAATCTTGATGTTTCTTAATGCCACCAATTATGATGTTATCAATTTTACATAACCTTGGCTTAGTTGTTATGCTTGCTTAATTTGTGGGAAATGATGATACAAATAAGACTGAGGTGGTTTTGGTTTGGTTTTAAACTATGTTGTCTATCTCTATGCTTCAATTTTTGGTCCTTTGACTTGTATGTCTGAGCCCAGTTTGTGCCTATGATGATTGCAACACTTGGTGATGATCTTTGGCTTGTGAGTAATGTTCTCATGAAATCCATTGAGTCATCAGGACGTGCAAGCCTCAGCACTGCCAATGTACTTAGATAACCTGATGGCTGAGGCTGCAAAGGCCCTAATGACTTCATGGCCTTCATGATGTTGTTTATGTACTATATCTGTTGAGGTTTCTCCATTTGTATGTTCCTTAAGCTCCAAGCCCAAAGATCAATTGAAATAACCATTGTAACTGGGGCAAATCATTATTGGGCTCTTTTGTATGGCTTTCAATTTTGTTTATGCACCATGCTGAAACTCAGGAAAAGTGTTGAAATAAAGTTTGGTTCAATTCAATTGGTGGTTACTCCATGTTGATTCTGTTTTCAAAAAGTGCTAATGGCAAATCTTGTCCACATGCAGGAACATGTTGAACATCTGGTGACCACTCGACCTGCGCTCGTAAGCACCATTGAATCAGTGACAAGACCCCTGTAGCAGAACATAACTTCGCTGTCTTGGAAGGTTGACAACCTAGCTGAACTGATCAAGGAAGACATCTACAAGAAGAAGTTGGACTCAGCCCTGGAGGACATCGAATCCCTTAAAGCCAAGATAAACAACTATGAGAAGATGTTGGGGGCTGTCGGCCTGCCCAAGAAGATTGTTTGATGTTGTTTAGTTCTGGCACTGACGACTTTTGGCTTTTGGAAGCCCAGTAGGCACTTATGATGTATTATTAATGAAACTTAGTATTATATTGATGTGGGGATGCGGGAATGAAACTATGTATGGGTACCCTTTAAGGTTCTGGCTGGAAGTTGGAAGTGTATTCTCTTTATATATTATATATAATCTCTAATAGTTGTTGGTTTGATTTTCGAACGATGATACGAATGTATGTGTTGTTATGGAACTGATGGGTAATATGGCCCTCATGGAGTGAATGACATGTGGGACATAGAAAAAAAATACTCTACAATTCACTATCAACTTAATTTGAATTTGTCAAAATTAAAATTAAAATTAAAATCTACCAAACAATTTCAGATGAACAAATGATCGATCAGGAAAAAAACTACCATGTCAATTTTTAATGAATTTGCAGAATTTTGAAATTTAAGTTGGTATATATAGAATTCCTCTCTATATACCATGTCAGTGATTTTGCAGAATTTTGCAAAAAATTGACATGGTAGTTTTGCAGGACAAAAAAAAACTACCATGTCAAAAAAATTCTCTCAATGAGTTCTGTCGATTACATGGAAAAGGGATACCCAAAACCTACACTTTGAAAAAAATGATCCATAGCAAGGCCCACGGCTAGCCTTCAACCACCATACTAAAATTGGTCCAAGCCCCAATCCGAGATGGGCCGGCCCACGAACAACCTCAAACAGCCCACCAAGCCCACAGAGGATTCCTCTTCAAGGCTACACCGGCCACATCCTCGGGCATGGTGATGGAAATCCCCCGAGGAACGGGGCAGGCCTCGACCGTCTCACCATATGTCTCCATTGCTCCGCGAAGCTCCCCCTCAAGCAAGCCTCGACACCTTAACCTTCCCAGCGAAGAAGAAAGCCCGCCTCGACCGCCGAACCTTCCCAGCGAAGGAAAGCAGGCCTCGACCGCCCATACCTACTTCCAGTACGACCCAAGATGCATTAAATGCGCCCCACCAACTCCAGTCTAAGTCGCATGGCTATAGCATGCACCGCAGCAGGTCGTACCCCAGTCAAATCCACTTCGTCTACCCATACCGGGAAACGAGTGTGTGCGCAGCACAGTGGCTCCATGATGCAGTTGTGTCCCATCAGTCGCCTCCTCGAGGCACATTAGTCAAACACCATTCTCGTATCTTCTGAAACACGCTCCACCCGCGAGGGCCTCGACCGTCCTGCACCCCTCGAACGCCTCCTCGAGGCGCCCTCGAAGGCCTCCTGTATGGCCCCGGAAGCATTAAATGCACTCTACCAGCCCCCGTCTGAACCGTATGGGCACGACATAGCACTACAGCATGCACCGCAGCGAGTCGTACCCCCGATTATTAAATCAGCTTTAACCGTCCATCTCTAGGAAAAAGAGCGACTCGTACGACGCCGTAGCGCCATACCGCGTACCGTCCCTCGTGAAGCATCTAATCGAGAACCAACATTCGGTACCAGATTTCCTGGGGTGCGGATCCTGCCGCATAGGGCTCGATCCCCCCCCCCCCCCCGCAGAAGACCTCGATCGCCTCGACAACTCCTTCAAAGGTCGCTTCGCCAGGCTTGATCAACACTCTGGCAACACTCAATGCGACGTCCCACCGCATGCTCGCGCTTGGGCATCGTCCTTCACCGACTTGACCAAGCACTCAGCTACCAGGACGGGCACGCCTCAACAGTGGCACCGTCATGACCGGCAACGTCATCACCAACGTGATCGTTAGCGTCATCGCCTACGATAGCCCTAGAAAAAACGTAACCCTATGCCTCCCTTCGTCTATAAAAGGGGACGCTAGGGCTTAGAATAGGGCAAAAAGAAAAAACGGGACGAACGAGCAGGAGAGAGCGACTCAGCCAGCGAGCAACCAGATAATAGCTCAAATTCACCTGCTCCCACCACAGCCTAGGACTTCAGAGCCCGATTCCGCAGTTCTAGCTCCCTCCTACGCATGTACTTGCCTTGTACAAAGCGCTTCGGTTGCAAGATAATACAGACCCCCCCCCCGCTGGACGTAGGGCCTCTTTTTGTGACACCCTAGTGTCAAGCACTGCATTAGGCACTGCAATTAGCCACTAAGAAAGCATAAGCAATGCATTGCATCATTTCATGTGTATAAGTATGCCTTTGATCTTTTGTTGTTTATGGAAATTGGATTTCTATTTGACTTGATGCTTGATTTTGGCTTTATTCTTGAGAGAGGATTAAAAAATGTTTTCAGAAAAAGGTTTCTATATGAAAGTGTAGAGAAAAATATTTGAGCAACTTTTATATTTGGGTCAAAGCCGGTTTGGAGTTTTTCAAACTGTTTTGAGAAGTCAAACTTTGGAATTTCTGGAAAAAGAAAAATCTTTTTTCTTTCCCGTCGCCAACCTTTCGGCCCATCCGGCCTTTCGGCCCACTTTCCCCGCCTCGGCCCGCGCTCGCCGTCTCGCCCCGCGCGCGCGCCCGACGCGCACCGCGCGCGCCGGCCACCCGACACGCCGCGCCGTACGCGGCCGCTTGCCGCGTGGGCCCCTTCTCTGCGCCAAATCCACGCTGACCACTCTCTCCGATCTTCTCCCACCGGAGCACGCCAGCGATCTTCGCCGGCCACTCCCGCGCATCCTCGTCTGCCGAGCCGCCTGCCGCCGCCTCGCTGACCGAGCGCCGTGGCCCCGCCACGACGGCCGCCCCTTCGCTCCGCCGGCAAGCCCGAGCGCCTCTCCCACTCCCTCACTCACTCGAACCTCACTCTCGCTCTCACTCCCCACTCTCACCCGCGCACGAAGCGAACTGAGCACTCTCGCTCGCTGCAACCACCGCCGCAAGGCCCCTTCCCAAATTCCAGTCACCACCCCTCATCACCGGCCGATTAAACCCGGCCACTGCCCCGCCTTCGTCTCGGACACACGGTGCGCACCCGCGCCATCCCGAGCTCCACCGACGCCGAAGTCCGAAGCCCCGCCGCGGAAGCTTTCAGCGCCGCTCGGGGAGCCCGGAACCGTTCGTCCCCGACCCGAGCTCCACCGCCTCCCTTCTTCCTCCTCCAGCTTCGCCAAGCAAGGCAAGGGTGAGAACACCAACTAGCCCTAACGCTATCGTTCCCTATCTCTCTGTTCACCTCGGCCGACGCCATGCCGCCATCGCGGACCTCACAAATGGCCAGCACGCACCAGCGCACCTCCGCCAAACCATCACCCCTAGGACTCCCCTCTAGGTTCACTAGTCTCACACGCCGCCAGTTTAGCCGGCGCCGCCGGAAACGGCGTAGCCGCGCGATGCCGTCGCCGCCGTGCGCCCGCTCGCCGCCGGCACGCTACGGCGTGCGCTGGCCAATCCACCAGTACCGCCGGATGCGCCTCGTCGAGGCGAGTCCGCAGGGCCCAGCCTCCCGCCGGCGACCTCACGACGGCGAGAAGATCGCCGGACCAATCCCTCCCCTGTTTCCGTCTCGTCCGAGCCCCCGAGTCCGACCTCGGACGAGCGCGCCTGTTTTCCGATTCGCCCGAGCCCGCGAGTCAGGCCTCGGACGAGCGTGCGTGTTCCGTCTCGCCCGAGCCCGCGAGCCAGGCCTCGGACGGGCGTGTATGTTCCGTCTCGCCCGAGCCCTCGAGCCAGGCCTCAGCCTCGAACCAGGCCTCGGACGGGCGTGTATGTTTCCGTCTCGCCCGAGCCCTCGAGCCAGGCCTCAGCCTCGAGCCAGGTCTCGGACGGGCTAATGTTTTTCCGTCTCGACCGAGCCCTCGAGCCAGGCCTCGGCCTCGAGCTCGGCCTCGAGCGAAACCTCGGGTGCGGTCCTCGTTCGAGCCAGGCCTCGGCCGATTCGCTTTCCGCCGTGCGCCCGAGCCCGAATGGTTTCTGCTGACCCACGGGTCCCGCGCGTCAGCCCCTTACCGGTCCATAGACCGAGTTCTCGCAAGCCAGCCGGGAGAAATTAAATGTTTTTCTTTTCGGTTTAATTTCCCGAGATGCTTGTTATTTTGTGTAGCCTGTTTTATAAATCCAATGAAGTGCTTCCAGTTTTATTAGCTTTCTGATGAATAGATCTATCATGGGAAAATATGAATGTATTTTTGATAGCAGTTTATTTACTGTTTTCGTTTATTTCAGTTTTATGCTTTTGTTTAGATAAATGATTATAAGTGTTTTCTGGTTGAGATAATTCCTGGAAAATTTTGTGTAAGTTTATTATACTGTTTGGCACCTGTGAAAAATATATGATGCACTGTTTATGTAGAAAAAGTTACGTTATAGTTAAAAGTCTCTTTTTGCTGATTCTTAGAATAAGTGTTAAGGTGTTTTATATGTTGAAATAAAATATGGGAAAATTTGTACAGTCTCTGTATGCCTTGTAGAATCTAAGAAAGTATGAACTTAATCTGTTTTATGGAAAAATTTGTAGTTGCTTTACAACTGTGCTTTTCTGTATAGATCTTTAGAAATTCATGTAAGAAAATATATGATGGTTCTGGTCGTGGAACTTCCTGGATAAATATGAAATGTGAAGTAGAATCTGGGAAAAATAGGAAATAGAGCTATGCACTCTTTTACAGTAGGGTTGTAGTTCAAAGTACCTTTTTAGGCAGTTTGCTTGTCATTTTTGTATCTGCAGCTCTGTATTTTATCTTTGGCTGAAACTTGTTCAGTAGAGTCCAGCAGTGTGGTTTACCTTCTGGAATTTTTGTGGATTTTTCTGAGCCCAGAAAATACACTTGCATTCAGTTCTGAGTTTCCTTTGATGTATTTTAATAAGAAGAGTTGAATACTCAGATTTTGTTTTATGAAATAAATGAGATATTGCCCCAATGTTAAAAGTGGTTCAACAAGTTGGCTTTGTTGGTTTGCAAGAGTTATTCTTTTCATGCCACTTCATCTTGCACCGCATTAGTTATTTATATAATTTATCACATGCAATAGGATCGACACTCCCCCGAGCCCCACCAAGCAGGAGCCAAGCGTCGAGCCGAGATCCAGGAGCTCCAGCAGTCGGAGGAAGCAGACCCCCGCGCCGACACTAACCTGCCCGAGTGCCCCTCCCACGAGGCCTCGGTTTTCACTCAAGGCAAGCCCGGAGCATTCTAAGTCTCCCAGTTTTTGCAATTAATTTACTTGAGTCCTTTTATATTGTGATGCATTAGGTATAGGAGTTGATTGAATCCTAGTTGTTGCATTACCCTTCCTTGATTATCGATTATTACCTGCCTTGTTACCCTGTTACTGCTTTATAATGTAGAATTGCTTAGCCTGCTTAATAAAAGTAGTAGTTAAGGATGTTTCCGTAATACCCCGATGGGTATTTACCGGATCACGTTGGCTTGGCTATATTTGCTATCGTGGAAAAGAACCTGAGTAGTAATGAAATACGGTCAACTGGAAGGCAAAGCACAAGTTTGGAAACTTGGGGCAGTCCGTCCGTTGATCGTGTAGGTTTGTATCGATGTTGGCCCTCGTTCATTTTTGAACGCGCCCTTTTACTTAGGGATATGTCGGTGCCGTAATCATCGACCCCAAGCCGGTTAGAAGCTGTTCGGGCCGGTCTCAACCCGTGTCGTGCCCTAGTACGGAAGTTGCGATCTGCCGCGTGAGGCCATCGCCAGACTCTGATTGGGCGGTCCGTGCTTGAGCCGCGACGATTACCACCACGAACAAGCGTCGAGCGGTTGCCCAATGCATGGACCCGACGGGGAAAGTGTGGGCTGGTATTAAAGGTTTTTCATCAGCTGATTTGGAATTCGATTCGAGTCGCCGTCTCCCCCGGTTAGTGGGAAACTATGGCGAGCTTCACCACGATACAACTCCATGTGATGTTTAAAGGTTCAACTAAAATGTGGATAAGTCAACTGGATATGGTTATATTATTGTTTGTTAGATTCAAGTGAGTGCTCTAGTACAGGTAATAACCTAGAACTAAGGAGTAGGTTTAAAAGTAACAACTCATCATAATCATTAATTATCCCTTATCTGAATTTGAGCCTTTTCGCAACTAAAAGATCCCAGCTCCACCTCAAAAGCCTTGCATACCTTGGAGTCTTTTATTTTCAGTTAGACGGGTAAGTCTAGCTGAGTACATTCCCGTACTCAGGGTTTATCCCGTTTTGTTGCAGATGGCCAGGTCTACTTTGGCTATTGTAAGCACTGCCTCTACCCAGTGGAAGGTGATGAGGAGTAGGCCCAGGGCAGGGTCGTCAAGAAGCTTTCCTCCTTCTTTTGCCGGACTAAGACTACTGGTGGCACACTATCTTAAAAAGGAGGAATGACTTGTGTTGAGTTGGTTTATCAAACAATGTTTTATTTGGACCACGTTTGTTGTGGTCGTGTTTTAACTTATTCGAGCTTCCGCACTTTTAAAATCAATCTTGTAATAACTCTGTTTTAAATTCCGCACTCTGATGTTTTAAATTCGATTTCGTTTCACTGTGATGTCTCTTTACGGATGTAACCTTTGAACGATGCGATCCTGTATGTTCTGGTGTAAGAAATCCTTCGAGATTTCCGGACTACCGGGGTTATATGGGTTTCAAGTATGGGTCGAAGTCAGACGGATTTGACTAATAATACTTGAGCTCTTATAATCAGGACGGTTCCGCCACACACTGGTATCGGAGCATTGTTCAAGTGATTACCTTCGTAAAGAGCTATTTTCGAACTAAAATGGGTATTTCAAAACTATTTTCAAAACTATTTTCAATTACTAAATGTGCCCAGTCTCGTCCTTAAGCCCTATACTAGGATTCAGGTGGCTTAACTGCTAACAGGGTTCAGGGTTTTGCTCATGCTGGATCTTTATTTGCTGGTCCATTCTCGGGAAAAGAGAATGCGTCGATTGCGAAAACATGCATAAAATGATTTTGTGAGATATGAGAGCATGGCCGTCCAACCGTCGGTCTAGGTGAGAGTTCTTATACCAAGTATGTGCGAGCTCCACGCAGACACATATGAGGGTATCAATGATTTTAAGGGTGATTTCTATTGGTGCATGGTGTTTAGTATTGGCTTCTATGTATTTTGCGCATTTGGCCAATACTCAGTTGTTTTATCATTGGGAATTTGTTGGGCTGAAATGAATCTTCTGCAGGTACACTACTATGCGAACGAGTAGAACGTGTAGATAACGCATGAGAGATCGTTCTTGCCACCGACTAGAACGTTAGGACTTACGAGTCATTAATAGTGAGTGAGAACGTAAGTACGATCATGCATCATGTTTAAATTCTTGCATTTACATTACCTCCCCTTAATTAAAAGTTGTCTCTTTTCTATAAAATTTGCCAACTTAATATCTGTCTCACGAGAGTTCGAAACCCTTTTTGCTTCTACAGATGGCCCGAACCAAGTTGACTGCTCGCAAGGCCACCGGAGGCAGAGGAGTTCCGCGTCATCGCTTGGCCACCAAGCTGACCCGGAGGACGTTCCTGACCTACTTTGGGTTGCCGACGATCCTTTGGAGGATTTTGCAGGCCGTGGGTTATGAGGAAGGACAGAGCCCAAATACTCCTGGCAGAAGGAGATCTACGGGCAGGATTCCCTGGTTATGGTAGAGATCAAGGTCAAAGCCTTGCCTGCCAAGCCGCACTGGACAGGATGGACAGAGATCACCAGAGGCACATGTGCCAAGGATGGAGCCAACAGGGCAGCATACCTAGTGCTGAAGGATATCATCGCTCGCTTCCCCTCCCGCCGACCTGGCAAGTGCGATGGCAGGAGTGTTTCCCCGTGGATCACTTTTCCCATTGCGCTGGAAGCAGACTTCAGAGTCAGTCTTGACAGGGAGCCCAGAGAGAGGTTCTACTGTGAGACGCCTGCGATGAGCACCACCGGAGCTTTGTTGGGGGTATGTGAGAGTTTGGAGCACACTCTCGAGAGCGTGTCCTTCACCCTCACCGCCACCTACCAGAGCAAGAGGAAGCTTCAGAGGACTTCGACGCTGAGGTTGCTCGTCTTCAGGAGAGGATTCAGCAGCTCACTCTAGAGCGTGACGACGCCCGCACCACTGCCGCAGCTCAGTCTACCGCCAGGACATCGCCGAGCAGATGTACCTGACCGCATCTCTGCAAGAGAGATGAGGCCCGTGCCGCACTTGACCACCTTAGAGAGGGAGCCCATCTCCTGGTTCAGCAGATCAACGCACAGCAGGTCTACATCGAGCAGCTCCATGAGGCCGTCCATGAGTTCCATCATGCAGCACAGGAGGCAGCAGCACCAGCAGCTCCCGCAGCAGAGGCCCCAGATCCCCAGGACGAGAGGTTCTTGGTCCCGACGCCCCACCAGAGGAGGATCATGCTGACGAGCCGATGATCGACGTCGACGCATAGGACGCTGCATCGCCGCTGGAGACGTCTGAGCGCTAGTTAGCTAGGAGACGTTTTTCTTTTGTATAGCTTGAGCTTGCTCGCTAAGTGATGTAATGATTCAAACATGTGATGGTTTTATGTTTAACTTATGATGGCATGTAATGGCTTTTGGACAAAGTCCGGACTTCGATCCGGCACCTCTTTTATGGAAATCCGTCGTTTGCATGTCTAATTCTAAGCGATTTATTCTGTGATGTGTGTATGGAAATGAGTAATTATACTTGGACGTGTGCTAAATTTCCGAATTTATGTACACACAGTATTTATCATGATCGGTGTACACTCACCTAATGATTGCTTATTAATGGGATATGCAGATGCCGGCACACACCCGCAGCCAGCGTGGACAGGGAGCAGGACAGGAGGAGAATCTGCCACCTCCCCCGCCGCCGCCAATGACGCCGAACGTTCTTTGGCCAGTTTCTGGGAAGCCAAAGGAACATGGAAGAGATGCAGAGGCATATGGAAGCCACCCTCCGTAATATTGCCAACCAACACCGGCGCAGCATCATCAGCGCAAGGCCCGGGAGCCTAACCAGTACAGCCCTACCGTGATTTCTTGGACACTCGCCCTCCCCGTGTTCAAGGAAGCCACCGAGCCGCTCGAAGCTGATGAATGGCTCAACTCTATCACACAGAAGTTCCGTCTGCTTCGTCTGACGGAAGAGCTTAAAGCGGTAGTATGCGCTCACATGTTGGAAGGACCCGCAGGTTTGTGGTGGACCCAGTACCGTGCATCTCTGCCAGCTAATGCACGTGTTACTTGGGATCAATCTCTACTGCTATGCGCAACCACTACATCCCTAGGTCTGATGGAAATGAAGATTTTGCCGATTCATGAGGTTGTCCCAGGGGACCAGGTCCGTATCAGAGTACCTCCACAGCTTCAACAATCTGGCTCGCTATGCCCCAGATTTTGTAAATACTGAGGCCAAGAAGATTGCCAGTTTCAAGCGTGGCAATGAATGCCACAATGCTATCCAGATGGGTAACAGTCACCGCACCACCTTTAGTGACTTCGTCAGTGACTGTCTCAACCAAGAGGCCAATGACAGCCGCTAGCAATAGAGACACGCCGTCGTGCGAACGAAGGAGGTTCGTCCCAGCAGAGGACCACTTTCGGAGCACGCGCCCCGTACCGCCCGCCTGTCACTGAGCAAGGTACCGTCCCCCACAGAGAAAGATCACCACCAACCGTCCCCGTCCTAGTTTTCAAAGCCCTACACCGCCCCATGATGCAAACAAAGAGCAAAGCAGGAAATGCAGCAGGTCCCAGGACTCCGTACGTAATGGCCCATGCTACAACTGTGGTCAAACCGACACCTGTCACGTCAGTGCCCTCGACCGAAGAAGCAGTACACTCAGCCCCAGCCTCGTACCGGTCATGTGCACCACACCACTGTGGAAGAAGTGCCAGAAGGAGCCTGTCACCGCTGGTACGTTTCTTGTTAATCAATGCCCCGCAGTTGTGTTGTTTGATTCTGGAGCATCACATTCTTTCATAAGTGAGAATTTTGTTTTGAGAAGTAATCTGATTGTAGAGTTAGACCGGGGATATCAGATAAGTTCCGCCGGAGCCGTTCTCTCCGCGCGAAAATGGCTAAAGGAGTAGAAATGACCTTTGGGGATAAAAAGGCCATAGTGGACCCCATAGTCATTCCTGGTCTAGGTCTGGATGTAATCTTGGGTATGGGTTGGATGAAACTATGGAAGGTTACCTAGACACCGAGAAAGTAGTGTCCATGGTTAGTCCTAGGAATGGATCTTCTTCGGTTCAAGTTACCCCGAAACCCCCATGAGATTGGAGTGTTGTTCAATATCACGACAAAACAGATAGCTGAGATTCCAGTAGTATGTGAGTTCCGGATGTCTTTCCTGATGAGTTGCCTGGTTTACCACCTAATAGAGATGTGGAGTTTGCCATAGAGTTAATTCCGGAACAGCACCTATATCCCGAAGACGTATAGAATGCACGCTAACGAGCTAGCATAACTTAGCCAAATACAAGAACTTTTGGATAAGGGTTTGATCCGTCCTAGTTCGTCGCCTTGGGGTGTCCCGCTATCTTTGTGAAGAAGAAAGATAAGACCTGAGAATGTGTGGATTATAGGCCGCTCATGCCGTAACTATAAAGAATAAGTACCCCCCTTACCCCGAATTGATGTCTTGTTTGATCAGTTGTCTAAAGCAAAGTATCTCCAAGATTGACCTGAGATCAGGTATCACCAAATCAAATCAGACGGGAGGACATATCAAACCGCCGCTTTCTCCACTAGATATGGACTGTATGAGTATATTGTTATGTCTTTTGGGTTGACTAATGCACCGGCACATTTTATGTACCTAATGAATTCAGTTTTCATGCCAGAGTTGGACAAGTTTGTCGTAGTGTTCATCGATGATATTTTGGTATACTCTGAGAATGAGAAGGATCATGCTGAGCATCTACAAGTGTTCTGACCCGACTTAGAGAGCATAAGTTGTATGCTAAGTTCATAAGTGTGAGTTTTGGTTGAAGAAGTTACTTTTCCTTGGTCATATCCTTTCGGAGGAAGGATCTCCGTAGACCCTTCTAAAGTACAGGAAGTTATGGATTGGCAAGCACCTACCACCGTACACAGGTTCGCAGCTTCTTAGGTTTGGCAGGATATTACCGTCGGTTTATTCCGGATTTTTCAAGAATAGCCAACCTATGACTCGTTTGACACAGAAGAACAGAAGTTCGAATGGACTCCAGAGTGTGAAACAGCTTTTTGCACTCTGCGAACGTTGTAAACATCCGCACCGTTTTGGCTCAGCCAAACTTGGAGAACCTTTTGATGTGTTTTGTGATGCCTCCAAGATTGGACTCGGATGTTACTCATGCAATGGGAGAGTTATCGCCTATGCTTCTCGCCAGTTGCGACCACATGAGGAGAATTATCCCACTCACGATTTGGGAATTAGCAGCCGTCGTGCATGCACTCAAGAATGGAGACATTACCTTATGGGAAATCTATGTCATGTGACACATATCATAAAAGTTTGAAATATATCTCACCCAGCCAGAGTTGAATATGAGGCAGAGAAGATGGTTAGAGCTAATTAAGGATTATAACCTGGAAGTGCATTACCACCCTGGAAAGCGAACGTTGTAGCTGATGCCTTGAGCCGCAAGAAGACTCATTGCAACTCGCTACAACCATTGTTAGAAGATGGATTCAATCTGATGCACCCTATCATGCTGAACAATATCACTCTTCAGTGCACCTTGGAAAGTGACATTATAGAGGGACAGAAAAATGATGCAGAGATTTGTCAGATTAAGAAGAGGTTAGAAACCAGTAGTTCGTTGAACTTCAGAACGAACGAGCAAGGAATCTTGTGGTATATAACCAGGTTAGTCGTTCCTAAGGATGCAGAGCTGAAAGGAAGAATTCTGGGTGAAGCTCACAATTCAAAGTTGTCTATCCACCCAGGAAGTAGTAAGATGTATCAGGATTTGAAAACCAGATATTGGTGGTCAAAGATGAAGAAAGAAGTTGCAGCCTATGTCGCCAGATGTGATACTTGTTGCAGGATAAAGGCTATACATCTAAAGCCCGCCGGACTGTTACAACCGTTGTCAATCCCAGAATGGAAATGGGAAGAGATCAGTATGGACTTTATCACAGGACTTCCCACTACTCAAAAAGGGAATGATTCGATTTGGGTTATTGTGGATCGGTTGTCTAAAGTAGCTCATTTTATACCAGTCAAGACTACATACCGTCCCCATCAGTATGCAGATTGTATATTCAGAATATCCTGAGGTTGCATGGAATTCCGAAGCGAATAGTTTCTGACAGAGGACCCCAGTTCATAGCCCGCTTTTGGGAACAGTTGCACAAGGAATTAGGAACCAAGTTGGTAAGAAGTTCCGCCTACCACCCCAAACCGCAGGGCAAACGGAGAGAGTAAATCAGATTCTAGAAGATATCCTGAGAGCTTGTGTCTTGTCTTCAGGAGAGTCATGGGAGAAATGGTTACCCCTTGCTGAGTTTTCATATAATAACAGTTATCAAGAAAGTATAAAAATGGCACCTTTTGAGGTTCTATATGGACGAAGATGCAGAACCCCAGTAAATTGGGTTGAGTCTGGAGATCGAGGATTCTATGGGTCCGATTATGTAAAAGATGCCGAGGAAATTGTGCAAACAGTACAGCAACATATCAAGGTAGCACAGTCTCGACAAAAGAGTTATGCTGACACCCGAAGGAGACCTTTGGAATTTCAAGTTGGAGACTATGTGTATCTCAAGGTTTCACCTATGAGAAAGGTCCAACGCTTTGGAATTAAAAAGAAGCTAGCACCTCGATATGTGGGACCTTATCAGATCATAGCAAAGAAGGGAAAAGTGGCATATGAAGTACAGTTACCCCCAGTGATGAGTGCAGTTTTCCCAGTGTTCCACGTATCACAGCTGAAGAAGTGCCTTCGAGTTCCCGAACAAGAGGAAGTTCGAGTCCCGGATGTCACGATCAGATCAGATCTGGAGTACTACGAACAACCTAAGGAGATTTTGGATACCAAGACTCGAGAGACTCGTAACCGAACAGTGAAGACTTACAAGATTCTCTGGAGTAATCACGGACCCAACGATGCTACATGGGAAACCGAGGAGTACCTAAGCGTAAACTACCCCGCTTTATAAAGATTGGTACGTAACTTAAATCTCGGGACGAGATTTCTTTAAGGGGGGAAGGGCTGTGACACCCTAGTGTCAAGCACTGCATTAGGCACTGCAATTAGCCACTAAGAAAGCATAAGCAATGCATTGCATCATTTCATGTGTATAAGTATGCCTTTGATCTTTTGTTGTTATTTGAAATTGGATTTCTATTTGACTTGATGCTTTGATTTTGGCTTTATTCTTGAGGAGGATTTAAAAGTGGTTTTCAGAAAAAGTGTTCTATATGAAAGTTGTAGAGAAAAATATTTTGAGCAACTTTTATATTTGGGTCAAGGCCTGGTTTGGAGTTTTTCAAACTGTTTTTGAGAAGTCAAACTTTGGAAATTTCTGGAAAAAGAAAAAGAATCTTTTCTTTCCCGGCGCCAACCTTTCGGCCCATCCGGCCTTTCGGCCACTTCCCCGCCTCGGCCCAGCGCTCGCCGCCTCGCCCGCGCGCGCGCCCGCCGCGCACCGCGCGCCGGCCACCGACACGGCCGCGCCGTACGCCGGCCGGCTTGCCGCGTGGCGCCCCTTCTCTGCGCCAAATCCACGCTGACCACTCCCTCTCCGATCTTCTCCCACCGGAGCACGCCAGCGATCTTCGCCGGCCACTCCCGCGCATCCTCGTCTGCCGAGCCGCCTGCCGCCGCCTCGCTGACCGAGCCGCCGTGGCCCCCGCCACGACCGGCCGCCCTCCGCTCCGCCGGGCAAAAGCCCGAGCGCCTCTCCCACTCCCTCACTCACTCGCACACTCACTCTCGCTCTCACTCCCCACTCTCACCCGCGCACGAAGCGAACTGAGCACTCTCCGCTCGCTGCAACCACCGCCGCAAGGCCCCTTCCCAAATTCCAGTCACCACCTCCATCACCGGCCGATTAACCCCGGCCACTGCCCCGCCTTCGTCTCGGACACACGGTGCGCACCCCCGCGCCATCCGCCGAGCTCCACCGACGCCGAAGTCCGAAGAGCCCCGCCGCGGAAGCTTTCAGCGCCGCTCGGAGCCCGGAACCGTTCGTCCCCGACCCGAGCTCCACCGCCTCCCTTCTTCCTCCTCCAGCTTCGCCAAGCCAAGGCAAGGTGAGAACACCAACTAGCCCTAACGCTACCGTTCCCTATCCCTCTGTTCACCACGGCCGAGCGCCATTGCCGCCATCGCGGACCTCACACGTGGCCAGCACGCACCAGCGCACCTCCGGCCAAACCATCACCCCTAGGACTCCCCTCTAGGTTCACTGAGTCTCACACGCCCGCCAGTTTAGCCGGCGACCGCCGGAAACGGCGTAGCCGCGCGATGCCGTCGCCGCCGTGCGCTGCCGCTCGCCGCCGGCACGCTACGGCCGTGCGCTGGCCAATCCACCAGTACCGCCGGATGCGCCTCGTCGAGACGAGTCCGCAGGGCCCAGCCTCCCCGCCGGCGACCTCACCGACGGCGAGAAATCGCCGGACCAATCCCTCCCCTGTTTCCGTCTCGTCCGAGCCCCCGAGTCCGGCCTCGGACGAGCGCGCCTGTTTTCCGATTCGCCCGAGCCCGCGAGCCAGGCCTCGGACGAGCGTGCGTTCTTCCGTCTCGCCCGAGCCCTCGAGCCAGGCCTCAGCCTCGAACCAGGCCTCGGACGGGCGTATGTTTCCGTCTCGCCCGAGCCCTCGAGCCAGGCCTCAGCCTCGAGCCAGGTCTCGGACGGGCTAATGTTTTCCGTCTCGACCGAGCCCTCGAGCCAGGCCTCGGCCTCGAGCTCGGCCTCGAGCGAAACCTCGGGTGCGGTCTCGTTCGAGCCAGGCCTCGCCGATTCGCTTTCCGCCGTGCGCCCGAGCCCGAATGGGTTCTGCTGACCCACGGGTCCCGCGCGTCAGCCCCTTACCGGTCCATAGACCGAGTTCTCGCAAGCCAGCCGGGAGAAGTTAAATGTTTTTCTTTTCGGTTTAATTTCCAGAGATGCTTGTTATTTTTGTGTAGCCTGTTTTATAAATCCAAATGAAGTGCTTCCAGTTTTATTAGCTTTCTATGAATAGATCTATCATGGGAAAATATGAATGTATTTTTGATAGCAGTTTATTTTACTGTTTTCATTTATTTCAGTTTATATGCTTTTGTTTATAAATGATTATAAGTGTTTTCTGGTTGAGATAATTCCTGGAAAATTTTGTGTAAGTTTATTATACTGTTTGGCACCTGTGAAAAATATATGATGCACTGTTTATGTAGAAAAAGTTACGGTTATAGTTAAAAGTCTCTTTTTGCTGATTTCTTAGAATAAGTGTTAAGGTGTTTTATATGTTGAAATAAAATATGGGAAAATTTGTACAGTCTCTGTATGCCTTGTAGAATCTAAGAAAAAGTATGAACTTGATCTGTTTTATGGAAAAATTTGTAGTTGCTTTACAACTGTGCTTTTCTGTATAGATCTTTAGAAATTCATGTAAGAAAATATATGATGGTTCTGGTCATGGAACTTCCTGGATAAATATGAAATGTGAAGTAGAATCTGGGAAAAATAGGAAATAGAGCTATGCACTCTTTTACAGTAGGGTTGTAGTTCAAAGTACCTTTTTAGGCAGTTTGCTTGTCATTTTTGTATCTGCAGCTCTGTATTTTATCTTTGGCTGAAACTTGTTCAGTAGAGTCCAGAAGGGTTGTTTACCTTTCTGGAATTTTTTTGTGTGGATTTTTCTGAGCCCAGAAAAATACCTTGCAGTTCAAATCTGAGTTTTCCTTTGATGTAGTTAAATAAGAAAGGAGTTGAATACTCGATTTTGGTTTTATGAAATAATGAAGCTATTGCCCCAATGTCTAAAAGTTGGTTCGACAAGTTGGCTTTGTTGGTTTGCAAGAGTAGTTATTCTTTTCATGCCACTTCATCTTGCACCGCATTTATTGAATTATAAATTCATCGCACGCAATAGGATCGACCCGCCGGAGCTTCACCAAGAGCAGGAGCTAAACGCCGAGCCGGAGATCCAGGGAGCTGCAGCAGCCAGAGGAAGTCGACCCCGTCCACGACACTAACCTGCCTGAGTGCCCCCTCCACGAGGCCTCGTTTTCACTCAAGGCAAGCCCCGGAGCATTCTAAGTCTCCCAGTTTTTGCAATTAATTTACTTGAGTCCTTTTATATTGTGATGCATTAGGTATAGGAGTTGATTGAATCCTAGTTGTTGCATTACCCTTCCTTGATTATTGATTATTACCTGCCTTGTTACCCTGTTACTGCTTTATAATGTAGAATTGCTTAGCCTGCTTAATAAAAGTAGTAGTTAAGGATGTTTCCGTAATACCCCGATGGGTATTTACCGGATCACGGTTGGCTATATTTGCTATCGTGGAAAAGAACCTGAGTAGTAATGAAATACGGTCAACTGGAAGGCAAAGCACAAGTTTGGAAACTTGGGGCAGTCCGTCCGTTGGATCGTGTAGGTTTGTATCGATGTTGGCCCTCGTTCATTTTTGAACGCGCCCTTTTACTTAGGGATATGTCGGTGCCGTAATCATCGACCCCAAAGCCGGTTAGAAGCTGTTCGGGCCGGTCTCAACCCGTGTCGTGCCCTCTAGTACGGAAGTTGCGATCTGCCGCGTGAGGCCATCGCCAGACTCTGATTGGGCGGTCCGTGCTTGAGCCGCGACGATTACCACCACGAACAAGCGTCGAGCGGTTGCCCAATGCATGGACCCGACGGGGAAAGTGTGGGCTGGTATTAAAGGTCTTTCATCAGCTGATTTGGAATTCGATTCGAGTCGCCGTCTCCCCCGGTTAGTGGGAAACTATGGCGAGCTTCACCACGATACAACTCCATGTGATGTTTAAAGGTTCAACTAAAATGTGGATAAGTCAACTGGATATGGTTATATTATTGTTTGTTAGATTCAAGTGAGTGCTCTAGTACAGGTAATAACCTAGAACTAAGGAGTAGGTTTAAAAGTAACAACTCATCATAATCATTAATTATCCCTTATCTGAATTTGAGCCTTTCGCAACTAAAAGATCCCAGCTCCACCTCAAAAGCCTTGCATACCCTTGGAGTCTTTTATTTTCAGTTAGACGGGTAAGTCTAGCTGAGTACATTCCCGTACTCAGGGTTTATCCCGTTTGTTGCAGATGGCCAGGTCTACTTTGGCTATTGTAAGCACTGCCTCTACCCAGTGGAAGGTGATGAGGAGTAGGCCCAGGGCAGGGTCGTCAAAGCGTTCCCTCCTTCTGTGTCCGGACTGAGACTACTGGTGGCACACTATCTAAAAAAGGAGGAATGACTTGTGTTGAGTTGGTTTATCAAACAATTTTTATGTGAACCACGTGTGTTTTTGTGGTCGTGTTTTTAACTTATTCAATCTTCCGCCTTTTTAAACTCATTTGTAATAACTCCATTTTAAATTCCGCACTCTGATGTTTTAATTCGATTTCGTTTCGCTGTACTGTACTTTACGAAATGTAACCTTGAACGATGCGATCCTGATGTCTGGTTTAAGAAATCATCGAGATTCCGACTACGCGGGTTATATGGTCAATGTGGATCGAAGTCAGACAGATTGGACTAAGATAATACTTGAGCTCTTATAATCAGGACGGTTCCGCCACACGCTCGACGCTTGTTCGTGGTGGTAATCGTCGCGGCTCAAGCACTGACCTCCCAATTCAGGTCTGGCGATGGCCTCACGCGGCAGATCGCAACTTCCGTACTAGAGGGCACGACACGGGTTGAGACCGGCCCGAACAGCTTCTAACCGGCTTTGGGGTCGATGATTACGGCACCGACATATCCCTAAGTAAAAGGGTGCGTTCAAAAATGAACGAGGGCCAACATCGATACAAACCTATACGATCCAACGGATGAACTGCCCCAAGTTTCCAACTTGTGCCCTGCCATCCCGTTGACCGTTTTTCATTACTAACTCAGGTTCTTTTCCACGATAGCAAATATAGCCAACCGTGATCCGGTAAATACCCATCGGGGTATTACGGAAACATCCTTAACTACTACTTTTATTAAGCAGGCTAAGCAATTCTACATTATTAAGCAGTAGCAGGATAACAAGGCAGGTAATAATCAATAATCAAGGAATGGTAATGCAACAAATAGGATTCAAGTCAACTCCTATACCTAATGCATCACAATATAAAAGGACTCAAGTAAATTAATTATAAAACTGGGAGACTTAGAATGCTCCGGGGCTTGCCTTGAGTGAAGACTGAGGCCTCGTGGGAGGGGCACTCAGGCAGGTTAGTGTCGTGGACGGGGTCTGCTTCCTCCGACTGCTGGAGCTCCTGGATCTCCGGCTCGGCGTTTAGCTCCTGCTCTTGGTGAAGCTCCGGCGGGGTCGATCCTATTGCATGCGATGAATTTATAATTCAATAAATGCGGAAATAACCCTTGCAAACCACAAAGCCAACTTGTTGAACCACTTTTAACATTGGGGCAACACTATTCAATTCATAAGACAAAATCCGATAATCACCCTTTTCCACTTTTAAACTAGATCAAAAGAAATTCCGATTGAACTGCAAGGCATTTTTCTAGACTCAGAAAAATCCACAAAAATTCCAGAAAGTCAACAACACCTACTGGACCCTACTAAACAAGTTTCAGGCCAAAATAACTTGCAGAACTGCAAGATACAAAAATGACAAGCAAACTGCTCATAAAGGTACTTTGAACTACAACCCTACTGTAAAAGAGTGCATAGCTCTATTTCCTATTTTTCCCAGATTCTACTTCACATTTCATATTTATCCAGGAAAGTTCCATGACCAGAATCATCATATATTTTCTTACATGAATTTCTAAAGATCTATACAGAAAAGCACAGTTGTAAAGCAACTACAAGTTTTTCCATAAAACAGATCAAGTTTATATTTTTCTCAGACTCTTCATGACACACCAAGACTGTGCAAATTTTCCCATATTTATTTCAACATATAAAACACCTTAACACTTATTCTAAGAAATCAGCAAAAAGAGACTTTTAACTATAACAGTAACTTTTTCTACATAAACAGTGCATCATATATTTTTCACAGGTGCCAAACAGTATAATAAACTTACACAAAATTTTCCAGGAATTATCTCAACCAGAAAACACTTATAATTATTTATCTAAACAAAAGCATATAAACTGAAATAAATGAAAACAGTAAAATAAACTGCTATCAAAAATACATTCATATTTTCTCATGATAGATCTATTCATAAGAAAGCTAATAAAACTGGAAGCACTTCATTTGGATTTATAAAACAGGCTACACAAAAATAACAAGCATCTCTGGAAATTAAACCGAAAAGAAAAACATTTAACTTCTCCCGGCTAGCTTGCGAGAACTCGGTCCATGGACCGGGAAGGGGCTGACGCGCGGGACCCGTGGGTCAGCAGAACCCATTCGGGCTCGGGCGCACGGCGGAAAGCGGAATGGCCGAGACCTGGCTCGAACGAGACCGCACTCGAGGTTTCGCTCGAGGCCGAGCTCGAGGCCGAGGCCTGGCTCGAGGGCTCGGGCGAGACGGAAACATACCACGCCCGTCCGAGGCCTGGCTCGAGGCTGAGGCCTGGCTCGAGGGCTCGGGCGAGACGGAAACATACACGCCCGTCCGAGGCCTGGCTCGAGGCTGAGGCCTGGCTCGAGGGCTCGGGCGAGACGGAAAGACATTAGCCCGTCCGAGGCCTGGTTCGAGGCTGAGGCCTGGCTCGAGGGCTCGGACGAGACGGAACCAGGGGAGGGATTGGTCCGGCGATTTCTCGCCGTCGGTGAGGTCGCCGGCGGGGAGGCTGGGCCCGGCGGACTCGTCTCAACGAGGCGCATCCAGCGGTACCAGTGGTTTGGCCAGCGCACGGCCGTAGCGTGCCGGCGCGAGCGGCAGCGCACGGCGGCGGCGGCATCGCGCGGCTACGCGTTTCCGGCGGTCCGCCGGCTAAATTGGCAGGCGTTTGAGACTCAGTGAACCTAGAGGAGAGTCCCTAGGGGTGATGGTTTGGCCGGAGGTGCGCTGGTGCGTGCTGGTCACGTGTGAGGTCCGCGATGGCGGCAATGGCGCTCGGCCGTGGTGAACAGAGGGATAGGGAACGGTAGCGTTAGGGCTAGTGTGGTGTTCTCACCTTGCCTTGGCTTGGCGAAGCTGGAGGAGGAGAAAGGGAGGCGGTGGAGCTCGGGTCGGGGACGAACGGCTCCGGGCTCCCAGCGGCGCTGAAAGCTTCCGCGGCGGGGCTCTTCGGACTTCGGCGTCGGTGGAGCTCGGCGGATGACGCGGGGGTGCGCACCGTGTGTCCGAGACGAAGGCGGGGCAGTGGCCGGGGTTAATCGGCCGGTGATGGAGGTGGTGACTGGAATTTGGAAGGGGCCTTGCGGCGGTGGTTGCAGCGAGCGGAGAGTGCTCAGTCTTGCTTCGTGCGCGGGTGAGAGTGGGGAGTGAGAGCGGAGTGAGTGTGCGAGTGAGTGAGGGAGAGTGAGAGGCGCTCGGGCTTTTGCCCGGCGGAGCGGAGGGCGGCCGGTCGTGGCGGGGGCCACGGCGCTCGGTCAGCGAGGCGGCGGCAGGCGGCTCGGCAGACGAGGATGCGCGGGAGTGGCCGGCGAAGATCGCTGGCGTGCTCCGGTGGGAGAAGATCGGAGAGAGAGTGGTCAGCGTGGATTTGGCGCAGAGAAGGGGCGCCACGCGGCAAGTCCGGCCGGCGTACGGCGCGGCCGTGTCAGGTGGCCGGCGCGCGGTGCGCGGGCGGGCGCGCGCGCGGGCGAGGCGGCGAGCGCTGGGCCGATGCGGGGAAACGGGCCGAAAGGTTGGATGGGCCGAAAGGTTGGCGCCGGGAAGAAAAACATTTTCCTTTTTCTTTTTCTCAAACCTTTTTCAAACTTTGACCATTCAAAACAGTTTCAAAAACTCCAAACTAGGCTTTGACCCAAATATAAAAGTTGCTCAAAATATTTTTCTCTACAACTTTCATATAGAACACTTTTTCTGAAAACCATTTATAAATCCTCCTCAAGAATAAAGCCAAAATCAAAGCATCAAGTCAAATAGAAATCCAATTTCAAATAAACAACAAAAGATCAAAGGCATACTTTTACACATGAAATGATGCAATGCATTGCTTATGCTTTCTTAGTGGCTAAATGCAGTGCCTAATGCAGTGCTTGACACCAGGGTGTCACAGCCCTTCCCCCCTTAAAGAAATCTCGTCTCGAGATTTAAGTTACGTACCAATCTTTATAAAAAGCGGGGTAGTTTACGCTTAGGTACTCCTCGGTTTCCCATGTAGCATCGTTGGGTCCGTGATTACTCCAGAGAATCTTGTAAGTCTTCACTGTTCGGTTACGAGTCTCTCGAGTCTTGGTATCCAAATCTCCTTAGGTTGTTCGTAGTACTCCAGATCTGATCTGATCGTGACATCCGGGACTCGAACTTCCTCTTGTTCGGGAACTCGAAGGCACTTCTTCAGCTGTGATACGTGGAACACTGGGAAAACGGCACTCATTACTGGGGGTAACTGCACTTCATATGCCACTTTTCCCTTCTTTGCTATGATCTGGTAAGGTCCCACATATCGAGGTGCTAGCTTCTTTTAATTCCAAAGCGTTGGACCTTTCTCATAGGTGAAACCTTGAGATACACATAGTCTCCAACTTGAAATTCCAAAGGTCTCCTTCGGGTGTCAGCATAACTCTTTTGTCGAGACTGTGCTACCTTGATATGTTGCTGTACTGTTTGCACAATTTCCTCGGCATCTTTTACATAATCGGACCCATAGAATCCTCGATCTCCAGACTCAACCCAATTTACTGGGGTTCTGCATCTTCGTCCATATAGAACCTCAAAAGGTGCCATTTTTATACTTTCTTGATAACTGTTATTATATGAAAACTCAGCAAGGGGTAACCATTTCTCCCATGACTCTCCTGAAGACAAGACACAAGCTCTCAGGATATCTTCTAGAATCTGATTTACTCTCTCCGTTTGCCCTGCGGTTTGGGGGTGGTAGGCGGAACTTCTTACCAACTTGGTTCCTAATTCCTTGTGCAACTGTTCCCAAAAGCGGGCTATGAACTGGGGTCCTCTGTCAGAAAACTATTCGCTTCGGAATTCCATGCAACCTCAGGATATTCTGAATATACAAATCTGCATACTGATGGGGACGGTATGTAGTCTTGACTGGTATAAAATGAGCTACTTTAGACAACCGATCCACAATAACCCAAATCGAATCATTCCCTTTTTGAGTAGTGGGAAGACCTGTGATAAAGTCCATACTGATCTCTTCCCATTTCCACTCTGGAATCGATAACGGTTGTAATAGTCCGGCGGGTTTCGATGTATTGCCTTTACTCTGCAACAAGTATCACATCTGGCGACATAGGTTGCAACTTCTTTCTTCATCTGTGACCACCAATATCTGGTTTTCAAACCCTGATACATCTTACTGCTTCCTGGGTGGATAGATAACTTTGAATTGTGAGCCTCATTCAGAATTCTTTCTCTCAGCTCTGCATCCTTAGGAACTACTATCCTTCTATTATACCATAAGATTCCTTGCTCGTCCGTTCTGAAGTTCAACGAACTACTGGTTTCTAACCTCTTCTTAATCTGACAAATCTCTGCATCATTTTTCTGTCCCTCTATAATGTCACTTTCTAAGGTGCACTGAAGAGTGATATTGTTCAGCATAACGGGGTGCATAAGGTTAAATCTATCCTCCAAAAGTGGTTGTAGGGAGTTGCAATGAGTCTTGCGACTCAAGGCATCGGCTACAACGTTCGCTTTTCCGGGGTGGTAATGCACTTCAAGGTTGTAATCCTTACTAATTCTAACCATCTTCTCTGCCTCATATTCAACTCTGGCTGGGTGAAGATATATTTCAGACTTTTATGATCCGTGTACACATGACATAGATTTCCCATAAGGTAATGTCTCCAAATCTTGAGTGCATGCACGACGGCTGCTAATTCCAAATCATGAGTGGGGTAATTCTCTTCGTGTGGTCTCAACTGACGAGAAGCATAGGCGATAACTTTTCCATTTTGCATGAGTACACATCCAAGTCCCACCTTAGATGCGTCACAAAACACATCAAAAGGTTCCTCCAAGTTTGGCTGAGCCAAAACTGGTGCGGAAGTCAACAACGTTCGCAGAGTGCGGAAAGCTGTTTCACACTCTGGAGTCCATTCGAACTTCTTGTTCTTCTGTGTCAAACGGGTCATAGGCTTGGCTATTCTTGAAAAATCCGGAATAAACCGACGGTAATATCCTGCCAGACCCAAAAAGCTGCGAACCTCAAAAACACTCGTGGGTGCTTGCCAATCCATAACCTCTTGTACTTTAGAAGGGTCTACAGAGATTCCTTCCTCTGAAAGGACGTGACCAAGGAAAGGTACCTTCTTCAACCAAAACTCACACTTACTGAACTTAGCATACAACTTATGCTCTCTAAGTCGGGTCAGAACAACTTGTAGATGCTCAGCATGATCCTTCTCATTCTCAGAGTATACCAAAATATCATCGATGAACACTACGACAAACTTGTCCAACTCTGGCATGAAGACGGAATTCATCAGGTACATGAAATGTGCCGGTGCATTAGTCAACCCAAAAGACATAACCAGATACTCGTACAGTCCATATCTAGTAGAGAAAGCTGTTTTTGGTATGTCCTCATGTCTGATCTTGATCTGATGGTAACCTGACCTTAGGTCGATTTTGGAGAACACTTTTGCTTTAGACAACTGATCAAACAAGACGTCAATCCGGGGTAAGGGGTACTTATTCTTTATAGTTACTGCATTAAGCGGCCTATAATCCACACACATCCTCAGAGTCTTATCTTTCTTTTTCACAAAGATAGCGGGACATCCCCAAGGCGACGAACTAGGGCGTATCAAACCTTTATCCAAAAGCTCTTGCAATTGAATCTTAAGCTCTGCTAACTCTTTGGCGTGCATTCTATACGGATCTTCGTGATATGGGTGCCGTTCCAGGGATTAACTCGATAGCAAACTCCACATCCCTATCTGGCGGTAGTCCCAGGCAACTCATCAGGAAAGACATCCGGAAACTCACATACTACTGGGATCTTGGCTATCTGTTTTGCCGTGATATTGAACAACACTCCAATCTCATGGGGGTTTCGGGGTAACTTGAACCTGAAAGAAGATCCATTCCTGGGACTAACCATGGACACTATTCTCTCTGCGGTGTCTAGATTAACCTTCCATAGTTTCATCCAACCCATACCCAAGATTACATCCAGACCTAGACCAGGAATGACTATGGGGTCCACTATGGCCTTTTTATCCCCAAAGATCATTTCCACTCCTTTAGCCATTTTTACGCGCGGGAGAGAACGGCTCCGGCGGAACTTATCTGATATCCCCGGTCTAACTCTATCAACTCAAGATTACTTCTCAAAACAAAATTCTCACTTATGAAAGAATGTGATGCTCCAGAATCAAACAACACAACTGCGGGATAGTTATTAACAAGGAAACGTACCAGCGGTGACAGGCTCTCCTTCTGGCACTTCTTCCACAGTGGTGTGGTGCACATGACCGGTACGAGGCTGGGGCTGAGTGAACTGCTTCTTCGGTCGAGGGCACTGACGTGACAGGTGTCCGGTTTGACCACAGTTGTAGCATGGGCCAATTACGTACGGAGTCCTGGAACCTGCTGCATTTCCTGCTTTGCTCTTGCTTTGCATCATGGGGGCGGTGTAGGGCTTCTGGAAGCTGGGACGGGGACGGTTGGTGGTGATCTTTCTCTGTGGGGGACGGTACCTTGCTCCAGTGACAGGCGGGCGGTACGGGGCGCGTGCTCCGGAAGTGGTCCTCTGCTGGGACGAACCTCCTTCGTTCGCACGACGGCGTGTCTCTGCTGCTAGCCGGCTGTCATTGGCCTCTTGATTCAGACAGTCACTGACAAGTCACTGAAGGTGGTGCGGTGACTGTTACCCATCTTGGATAGCATTGTGGCATTCATGCCACGCTTGAAACTTGCAATCTCTTGGCCTCAGGATTTACAAAATCTGGGGCATAGCGAGCCAGATTGTTGAAGCTGTGGAGGTACTCTGATACGGACCTTGTCCCCTGGGACAACCTCATGAACTCGGCAATCTTCATTTCCATCAGACCACTAGGGATGTAGTGGTTGCGCATAGCAGTAGAGAATTGATCCCAAGTAACACGTGCATTAGCTGGCAGAGATGCACGGTACTGGGTCCACCACAAACCTGCGGGTCCTTCCACATGTGAGCGGCATACTCCGCTTTAAGCTCTTCCGTCAGACGAAGCAGACGGAACTTCTGTGTGATAGAGTTGAGCCATTCATCAGCTTCGAGCGGCTCAGTGGCTTCCTTGAACGTTGGAGGACGAGTGTCCAAGAGTCACGGTAGGAGCTATACTGATTGGGCTCCGGGCCTTGGCGCTGCTGATGCTGTTGCGCGGTGTTGTTGGCGATGTTGCGGAGGGTGGGCCTCCATGTGCCTCGGCATTTCTTCCATGTTCCTTTGGCTTCCCTGTCAAGGCTGACTCTGGAGTCTGCTTCCAGCGCAATGGGGAAAAGTGATCCACGGGAAACACTCCTGCCATCGCACTGGCTAAGTCGGCGGGGAAACGGGCGATGATATCCTTCCGCACTAGGGATGCTGCCCTATTGGCTCCATCCTTGGCACATGTGCCCTCTGGTGACCTCTGTCCATCCTGTCCAGTGGGGCTTAGGCAGGTAGAGCCTTGACCTTGATCTCCACCATGACCAAGGAATCCTGCCCGTAAATCTCCTTCTGCCAGGAGTATCTGGGCTCCTGTCCTTCCTCGTAGCCAACGGCCTGCAAAATCCTCCAAAGGATAGTCGGCAGGCCCAAAGTAGGTCAGGAACGTCCTCCGGGTCAGCTTGGTGGCCAAGCGGTGATGCGGAACTCCTCTGCCTCCGGTGGCCTTGCGAGCAGTCAACTTGGTTCGGGCCATCTGTAGAAACAAAGGGTTTCGAACTCTCGTGAGACGGATATTAAGTTGGCAAATTTTATAGAAAAGAGACAACTTTAATTAAGGGGGAGGTAATGTAAATGCAAGAAGTTAAACATGATGCATGATCGTACTTACGTTCTCACTCACTATTAATGACTCGTAAGTCCTAACGTTCTAGTCGGTGGCAAGAACGATCTCTCATGCGTTATCTACACGTTCTACTCGTTCGCATAGTTAGTGTACCTGCAGAAGATTCATTTCAGCCAACAAAATTCCCAATGATAAAACAACTGAGTATTGGCCAATATGCGCAAAATACATAGAAGCCAACACTAAACACCATGCACCAATAGAAATCACCCTTAAAATCATTGATACCCTCATATGTGTCTGCGTGGAGCTCGCACATACTTGGTATAAGAACTCTCACCTAGACCGACGGTTGGACGGTCATGCTCTCATATCTCACAAAATCATTTATGCATGTTTTCGCAATCGACGCATTCTCTTTTCCCGAGAATGGACCAGCAAATAAAGATCCAGCATGAAGCAAAACCCTGAACCCTGTTAGCAGTTAAGCCACCTGAATCCTAGTATAGGGCTTAAGGACGAGACTGGGCACACTTAGTAATTAAAATAGTTTTGAAAATAGTTTTTGAAATACCCATTTTAGTTCGAAAATAGCTCTTTACGAAGGTAATCACTTGAACCATGCTCCGATACCAGCTGTGGCGGAACCGTCCTGATTATAAGAGCTCAAGTATTATCTTAGTCAAATCCGTCTGACTTCGACCCACACTTGAACCCATATAACCCCGGTAGTCCGGAAATCTCGAAGGATTTTCTTACACCAGAACATACAGGATCGCATCGTTCAAGGTTACATTCGTAAAGATACATCACAGCGAAACGAAGTCGAATTTAAAACATCAGAGTGCGGAATTTAAAAACAGAGTTATTACCAATATTGAGTTTAAAAAGTGCGGAAGCTTGAATAAGTTTAAAACACGACCACAACAAACGTGGTCCAAATAAAACATTGTTTGATAAACCACTCAACACAAGTCATTCCCTCCTTTTTAAGATAGTGTGCACCAGTAGTCTCAGTCCGGCAAAAGAAGGAGGAAAGCTTCTTGACGACCCTGCCCTGGGCCTACTCCTCATCACCTTCCACTGGGTAGAGGCAGTGCTTACAATAGCCAAAGTAGACCTGGCCATCTGCAACAAACGGGATAAACCCTGAGTACGGGAATGTACTCAGCTAGACTTACCCGTCTAACTGAAAATAAAAGACTCCAAGGGTATGCAAGGATTTTGAGGTGGAGCTGGGATCTTTTAGTTGCGAAAGGCTCAATTCAGATAAGGGATAATTAATGATTATGAAGAGTTGTTACTTTTAACCTACTCCTTAGTTCTAGGTTATTACCTGTACTAGAGCACTCACTTGAATCTAACAAACAATAATATAACCATATCCAGTTGACTTATCCACATTTTAGTGAACCTTTAAACATCACATGGGAGTTTGTATCGTGGTGAAGCTCGCCATAGTTTCCCACTAACCGGGGGCGACGGCGACTCGAATCGAATTCCAAATCAGCTGATGAAAGACCTTTAATACCAGCCCACACTTTCCCCGTCGGGTCCATGCATTGGGCAACCGCTCGACGCTTGTTCGTGGTGGTAATCGTCGCGGCTCAAGCACGGGACCGCCCAATCAGAGTCTGGCGATGGCCTCACGCGGCAGATCGCAACTTCCGTACTAGAGGGCACGACACGGGTTGAGACCGGCCCGAACAGCTTCTAACCGGCTTGGGGTCGATGATTACGGCACCGACATATCCCTAAGTAAAAGGGCGCGTTCAAAAATGAACGAGGGCCAACATCGATACAAACCTATACGATCCAACGGATGAACTGCCCCAAGTTTCCAACTTGTGCCCTGCCCATCCCGTGACCGTTTTTCATTACTACTCAGGTTCTTTTCCACGATAGCAAATATAGCCAACCGTGATCCGGTAAATACCCATCGGGGTATTACGGAAACATCCTTAACTACTACTTTTATTAAGCAGGCTAAGCAATTCTACATTATTAAGCAGTAGGCAGGATACAAGGCAGGTAATAGTCAATATCAAGGAATGGTAATGCAACAAATAGGATTTAGTCAACTCCTATACCTAATGCATCACAATATAAAAGGACTCAAGTAAATTAATTATAAAAACTGGGAGACTTAGAATGCTCCGGGGCTTGCCTTGAGTGAAGACTGAGGCCTCGTGGGAGGGGCACTCAGGCAGGTTAGTGTCGTGGACGGGGTCCTGCTTCCTACGACTGCTGGAGCTCCTGGATCTCCGGCTCGGCGTTTTAGCTCCCTGCTCTTGGTGAAGCTCCGGCGGGGTCGATCCTATTGCATGCGATGAATTTATAATTCAATAAATGCGGAAATAACCCTTGCAAACCAACAAAGCCAACTTGTTGAACCACTTTTAACATTGGGGCAACACTATTCAATTCATAAGACAAAATCCGATAATCACCCTTTTCCACTTTAACTAGATCAAAAGAAATTCCGATTGAACTGCAAGGCATTTTTCTAGACTCAGAAAAATCCACAAAAATTCCAGAAAGTCAACAACACCTACTGGACCTACTAAACAAGTTTCAGGCCAAAATAACTTGCAGAACTGCAGATACAAAAATGAAAAGCAAACTGCTCATAAAGGTACTTTGAACTACAACCCTACTGTAAAAGAGTGCATAGCTCTATTTCCTATTTTTCCCAGATTCTACTTCACATTTCATATTTATCCAGAAAGTTCCATGACCAGAATCATCATATATTTTCTTACATGAATTTCTAAAGATCTATACAGAAAAGCACAGTTGTAAAGCAACTACAAAGTTTTTCCATAAAACAAGTCAGTTTATATTTTTCTCAGACATCTTCATGACACACCCAGACTGTGCAATTTTCCCATATTTTATTTCAACATATAAAACACCTTAACACTTATTCTAAAGAAATCAGCAAAAGAGACTTTTAACTATACAGTAAACTTTTCTACATAAACAGTGGCATCATATATTTTTCACAGGTGCCAAACAGTATAATAAACTTACACAAAATTTTCCAGGAATTATCTCAACCAGAAAACACTTATAATTATTATCTAAACAAAAGCATATAAACTGAAATAATGAAAACAGTAAAATAAACTGCTATCAAAATACATTCATATTTTCTCATGATAGATCTATTCATAAGAAAGCTAATAAAAACTGGAAGCAACTTCATTTGGATTTATAAAACAGGCTACACAAAAATAACAAGCATCTCTGGAAATTAAACCGAAAAGAAAAACATTTAACTTCTCCCGGCTAGCTTGCGAGAACTCGGTCCATGACCGGGAAGGGCTGACCGCGCGGGACCCTTGGGTCAGCAGAACCCATTCGGGCTCGGGCGCACGGCGGAAAGCGGAATGGCCGAGACCTGGCTCGAAACGAGACCGCACTCGAGGTTTCGCTCGAGGCCGAGCTCGAGGCCGAGCCTGGCTCGAGGGCTCGGGCGAGACGGAAACATACACGCCCTCCGAGGCCTGGCTCGAGGCTGAGGCCTGGCTCGAGGGCTCGGGCGAGACGGAAACATACAACGCCCGTCCGAGGCCTGGCTCGAGGCTGAGGCCTGGCTCGAGGGCTCGGGCGAGACGGAAACATACACGCCCTTCCGAGGCCTGGCTCGAGGCTGAGGCCTGGCTCGAGGCTCGGGCGAGACGGAAAGACATTAGCCCGTCCGAGGCCTGGTTCGAGGCTGAGGCCTGGCTCGAGGGCTCGGACGAGACGGAACCAGGGGAGGGATTGGTCCGGCGATTTCTCGCCGTCGGTGAGGTCGCCGGCGGGGAGGCTGGGCCCGGCGGACTCGTCTCAACGGAGGCGCATCCAGCGGTACCAGATTGGTTTGGCCAACGCACGGCCGTAGCGGTCCGGCGGCGAGCGGCACGCACGGCTGCGCGTCATCGCGCGGCTACGCCGTTTCCGGCGGTCGCCGGCTAAATTGGCAGGCGTTGAGACTCATTGAACCTAGAGGAGAGTCCTAGGGGTGATGGGTTGGCCGGAGGTGCGCTGGTGCGTGCTGGTCACGTGTGAGGTCCGCGATGGGCGGCAATGGCGCTCGGCCGTGGTGAACAGAGGGATAGGGAACGGTAGCGTTAGGGCTAGTTGGTGTTCTCACCTTGCATTGCTTGGCGAAGCTGGAGGAGGAAGAAGGGAGGGCGGTGGAGCTCGGGTCGGGGACGAACGGCTCCGGGCTCCCAGCGGCGCTGAAAAGCTTCCGCGGCGGGGCTCTTCGGACTTCGGCGTCGGTGGAGCTCGGCGGATGACGCGGGTGTGCGCACCGTGTGTCCGAACGAAGGCGGGGCATTGGCCGGGGTTAATCGGCCGTGATGGAGGTGGTGACTGGAATTTGAAAGGGGCCTTGCGGCGGTGGTTGCAGGCGAGCGGAGAGTGCTCAGCTTGCTTCGTGCGCGGGTGGAGAGTGGGGGGAGTGAGAGCGAGAGTGAGTGTGCGAGTGAGTGAGGGAGAGTGAGAGGCGCTCGGCTTTTGCCCGGCGGAGCGGAGGGCGCCGGATCGTGGCGGGGCCACGGCGCTCGTCAGCGAGGCGGCGGCAGGCGCTCTGCAGACGAGGATGCGCGGGAGTGGCCGGCGAAGATCGCTGGCGTGCTCCGGTGGGAGAAGATCGGAGAGAGAGTGGTCGGCGTGGATTTTGCGCAGAGAAGGGGCGCCACGCGGCAAGCCGGCCGGCGTACGGCGCGACCGTGTCGGTGGCCGGCGCGCGGTGCGCGAGGCGGGCGCGCGCGCGGAGCAGGCGGCGCGAGCGCTGGGCTGGGCCGATGCGGGGAAACGGGACGAAATGGTTGGATGGGCCCAGAAAGGTTGGCGCCGGGAAGAAAAACATTTTCCTTTTCTTTTTCTCAACCTTTTTCAAACTTTGACCATTCAAAACAGTTTCAAAAAACTCCAAACTAGGCTTTGACCCAAATATAAAAGTTGCTCAAAATATTTTTCTCTACAACTTTCATATAGAACACACTTGTCTGAAAAACCATTTATAAATCCTCCTCAAGAATAAAGCCAAAATCAAAGCATCAAGTCAAATAGAAATCCAATTTCAAATAAACAACAAAGATCAAAGGCATACTTTTACACATGAAATGATGCAATGCATTGCTTATCGCTTTCTTAGTGGCTAATGCACGTGCCTAATGCAGTGCTTGGACACCAGGGTGTCACATTTGCTCTCGTGAGCTGTTTTGAAAAAACAGCCGACGCCCCCCTTTTTTCTTTAGCGAGGCTCGCGCATTTGCTCTCGTGAGCTTGTTTGAAAAAACAGCGACGCCCCCTTTTTCTTTAGCGAGGCTCGCGCATTTGCTCTTGTGAGCGGGTTTTGAAAAAGCAGCAACGCCCCCTTTTTTCTTTAGCGAGGCTCACGCATTTGCTCTCGTGAGCTTGTTTTGAAAAAACAGCGACGCCCCCTTTTTCTTTAGCGAGGCTCGCGCATTTGCTCTCGTGAGCTTTAAGCTAATAGATGTGATGAGCTTTTTAGGGCTTCGCGCGTCACGTAACTTGGGCGATGTGTTTTGCGAGGGTGCTGCTTTTCGAGCCCCTGGCGTGTTGTGCGAGAGTGTTCTGCTTTTTGGACCCGCCCGATGCCTGAATTAGCCCGAGGGCTGGGGCGGAAAAAGTGGGCCCGCCCGAGGCCTAGCTCGGAGGGCTCGGGCGGGGCGGAAAAAGTGGGGCCCGCCCGAGGCCTAGCTCGGAGGGCTCGGGCGGGGCGGAAAAGGTGGGCCCGCCCGAGGCCTAGCTTGGAGGGCTCGGGCGGGGCGGAAAAAGTGGGCCCGCCCGAGGCCTAGCTTGGAGGGCTCGGGCGGGACGGAAAAAGTGGGCCCGCCCGAGCCTAGCTTGAGGGCTCGGGCGGGACGGAAAAGGTGGGTCCGCCCGAGCCTAGCTTGGGAGGGCTCGGGCGGATGTGCTCGGGTTTTTGGGCTTTCGCGCCTCCCCTTATCTTGGGCGGAGGTGGATTCGCTTTTTGGCGAGCCCCCTGTCGTTTGTGCCAGGGTGCTCGACTTTTTCGACCTCCCCTTGTCTTAGGCGGAGGTGGAAATTGCTTTTTTTGCGAGCCCCTGTCGTTTGTGCCAGGGTGCTCGATCTTTTTCGACCTCCCCTTGTCTTAGGCGAGGTGGAAATTGCTTTTTTGCGAGCCCCTGTCGTTTGTGCCAGGGTGCTCGACTTTCGACCGCCCCTTGCTTAGGCGGAGGTGGAAATTGGCTTTTTGCGAGCCCCCTGTCGTTTGTGGCCAGGTGCTCGACTTTTTCGACCTCCCCTGTCTTAGGCGGAGGGGGAAATTGCTTTTTTGCGAGCCCCTGTCGTTTGTGCCAGGGTGCTCGACTTTTCGACCCTCCCCTTATCTTAGCGGAGGTGAAGTTTGCTTTGAAAAGAAAGGAATGTTTTTCGAAGCAATCTTAGCAGGTTTTCAATCGAATGTAGCGCTCTTGAAAGAGATCCGCTTTTTTCGATGTTTGGGGGTAGAGGGTTTGGAGATTTTACTTTTTTTGGGTTCTAGCCTGTATTAATGCTTGGATGCTGCCCCTCGTTAAAAAACCTTACGCCCCTTCGTAAGGAAAAAGAGTGCAGCTCCTGTTTTTGTTAAGTCATGAGAGTATGTAACATAAAAAGTAAGAAAAATATTACATAACGCGGAGGCTCGCTAAGGCTCCGCTATGGGTAGAATTTGCGAAGGTCGTCGATGTTCCAGGTGTGTGGCAGGATATTACCTTCGCTGTCGGAGAGGTGGAAAGAGCCTGGGCGATTGCATTCTGCGATCAGGAACGGGCCTGTCCACTTAGGCTGGAATTTTCCGGCCAAGCTGGCGTTTTGTTTACGGATGAGGACGAGGTCACCTTCTGCAGGTTCTTGATTCTGACCTTTTTATCTCTCCACTTCTTGGTCTCTTCCTGATACTTGCGGAGGTTGTGAACTGCGCTGCATCTTGTCTCTTCTAGCAAGTCCTGTCAGTTAGTATGGCTGGCTCATCACTTGCGAGGGTTGTTCTTGGTGAACAAATTTTAGCTCCTCTGGTAACACAGCTTCTTCGCCGAACAGCAGTTTGAAGGGTGTGAAACTTGGTTGCTCTGCATTCAGAGGTGTTGTGAGACCAGGTGACTGCAGTTAGCTCGTCTGCCCATTTGCCTTTGGGTCTGCCTTGCAATTTTTTGGATATGGATTGGAAGACTGTTTGCGTTGGCTCTTTCGACTAGGCCGTTGGACTGCGGGTGACGGACTGAGGCGAAGCATAGTATTGTTCCGATTTGTGCACAGACTCTTGAAAACCTCGCTGTCAAACTGGGTGCCGTTGTCGACGGTTAGATGTTTTGGGACTCCGAAGCGACAAACTATCTGCTGCCCAGAAAAACCTTTTTACTGCGAGGGAGGTTATGGAGGACAGCGGTCTTGTTTCGGTCCCTTTGGTTAATATTCCACGGCACCACCACCGCATAGCGAAGGTTCCCCCCGGAGCCGTCGGTAGTGGCCCACGAGATCCATTGCCCACCTTTGTAGGGGACAGGTTGGGCATATGAGGGTTGTGGGAGGCCCCTGGGGTGTTTTGGTTTTTTGCTGTCAGTTGACAACCTTCGCACTTCTTGACGATGGTTTCCGCCTTCCTCTCAGCGCAGTTGGCCAGTAGAAACCTTGCCGAAAGCCTTTCCTACTAGTGCTCTTGGGCCGTTGTGTGAACCACATATACCTTCGTGGATGAGTTTGAGGATGTCGTTACCTTCGGACTGTGACACGCACTTGAGCAAGGTGAGGTTACCGAAGCTTTGAACAAGGGTGTCAATCCACAATCTTGTACCTCGCACTCTTTGCTTTAGTCTGTTCTCTTCTTCTTTGGAGCTGGGTTCATGGAGTCCTTTGATGTAGGCCATGATAGGTGCTCTCCATCCTCGCACTGAATTGTGTTGATCAGCTTGATGCTGATTCGGAAGCTTCGAAAGCTGACCGAGTGGGAAACCTCGTAGAACACGTCCGGAGGGAGCTGTAGCTGCTGCGCGGCTGCTTTGGCTAAGCAATCTGCTTCGCTGTTTTCAGTCGCTCGATATTGCTTTTACTGTTATGCCGAGGAAGAAAGATTCTAAACCTTCGTACATATTGGAAAATACTTGTGAAGTTCTGGATCTTTTGCTTGTAGTTTCTTTTCATGTGCCCCGCAATGACTTGAGAGTCTGTGTTAATGAGTGCCCTTCGGACTGATAACGATCGCAACTTTGAAAGTGCCAGAATCACAGCCTCATATTCAGCGGAGTTGTTTGTGCACTTGAAGTCCAGCCTTCGTGCGTATCTCAGCTTCGACCGGAGGGCGAGACTAAAATGGCCGAGGCACCGGCTCCGGTTGCGCCCCAGGCCCCGTCCGACGTAGACGATCCAAAACTGGTCCTGCTGCAGCTCGCCGGGGCGAGGGTCGGGTGTCCATTCTGCTATGAAATCAGCCAGCACCTGCGATTGATCGCTGTGTTCTACCAACGAAGGTTACAGCATAACTATTAAGCTCCACTGCCCATTTTGCTATTCTTCCAACAGCTTCGTTGTTTTTGAAGATGTTCTCGAGAGGGGTACGTCGAAGGTACATGTATTTCGTGCGCCTGGAAATAGTGCTTAGCTTTCTTGATGCCATGACGACGGCATATGCTATTTTCTCAAGCTCCGAATAATTTCTCTTTGGGCCTTCGAGGGTTTCTGAAACATAATAGATTGGGGCTTGTCTGGTTCTGTTGTTTTCGCGGAGCTCCTTGATGAGGACTTGCGCTTGCAGCGTGTGGCGAAGCTGCGACGTAAAGTAACAATAAGTCTCCCTTGCTTGGGCTGGTTAGGGCAGTCAAGCTGGTCAGATACTTTTTCAACTCCTCGAAGGCCTTTTGCTGCTGGGGACCCCAGTTGAATGGAGCGTTGCTTCTGAGTGTTTCGAAAAATGGTAACCCCGCTCTGCGGATCTTGAGATGAATCTGCTAAGTGCTGCCAAACGACCGGTCAGACGCTGAGCTTGCTTTCTTGGTCGTCGGGGGTTCCATGTTCATGATGGCATCAATCTTCTCAGGGTTGGCTTCGATTCCTCTGGCTGAGACGATGCAACCTAGCAACTTGCCTTCGCTTACCCCAAAAACACATTTTTCTGGGTTTAGTTTCATCAGTCCAGCGGACCGGAGGTTGCTGAATACCCTCGATAAGTCTGGTATGTGGTTCTCTTTTAGTTCGCTTTGGACCACTAGGTCGTCGACATAGGCGGAGACAGCATGCTCATCCTTGAACACTTCGGAGGTCATGCGAGCGAAGGTTGATCCTGCATTTTTCAAACCTTCTGCCATCCTTCGGAAGCAAAAGGTGCCCGAGGGTGTGATAAAGCTTGTTTTTTCTTCGTCGTCTTCATTCATCCAGATTTGGTGATAGCCTGAGAAGCAATCGAGGAGGGATAGCATTTGGCAGCCTGCCGCTCTGTCGACCAGGTGCTTATGTTCGGGAGGGGGAAGTCATCCTTCGGACAGCCTTTGTTCAAGCAGGTGAAATCGACGCACATTCGCCATTTTTTATTCTTCTTTTGGACTAGGACCACATTTGAGAGCCAAGTTGGGTATTTGACTGGGCGGATGACGCCTGCGTCCAGAAGTCTTTTACCTCAGCCTTCGCTGCCATCCTTTCTTTCTTCTGACATCTTGCGAAGCTTTTGTTTGATTGGGCGATAACCTGCTTTGATGTTCAGGCTATGCTCGATCATTGATCTGTTGACTCCTTTTAGGTCTTCGGCGGACCAAGCGAAGGTGTCGGAATTTTCTCTGAGGAATGTGACGAGGTTGCCTTCTGATTGAGGGTCTAGATTGGCTGAGATGATCACCTTTCTTTCGGCATTACCCTCGAAGAGTTGGACTTGTTTGGTTTCGTCCTTTGGCGCCGCCTTCACTCTGTCGTTGCGGACCTCGCCCTCGACGCTGATACCGGGGGTTTGAGGTTTTAACAAATTGTGTACATTACGTTGCCCCGGGGCTACGTTCCCTTCAGCTGTCCTTGCAATGTCCTGGTCCCCAAACTACTGCGACCACACCCTTCGGAGCGGGAAGTTTCATGCATAGGTAGGCGGATGGATGACCGCATTGAACGTGTTTGTTGACCCCTCGGCCGAAAATGGCATTGTATGGGTAGAAACATGTCGACGACATCAAAATGTTATATGTTCCGTCCTGCAGTTTATTTGGTCGCCGAAGGTCACGGGCAGAGAAATTTTCCCGACGGCTCTCACTTGTTGACCACCGAAAACCGTATAGGGGGTTGTCGGCCGGTTGCAAAAGATTTCTGTCAAGCTTCATGCTGTCGAAGGTTGAGGCGAACAAGATGTCAGCGGAGCTACCTGTATCGACCAGTATTTTGGTGACAGTCCACCCAGCGAGGTTGGTTTCGATCACCATGGCATCTGTGTGAGGGTATCTCTTAGCTTCATGTCACTGGAATCGAAGGTTATGGGGATGTGGGACAACGGCCGAATTTATGTGGTCCTTCGACTGCACGTGGTGAACGCGTCTGGCGTGTTCCTTCCTCTGGCCGTTTGTTACCATGGTCTTCATTTGAACCTCCGTGATAGCTAGAATCACAACCGAAGGTCGAAGTTGGGTTGTTGATGGTTGTTTGGCTCGGGGCTGTCGGCTTTCACGGGTTGTGGTGCTGGTAACGCGGGGATTGGCGGTGTGTGGCAGAGCGCTGGTGGCTTGGTGGGTTTGTTGGAATTTGGTTTTGGGGGGGGTAGCTGGGTATGTGACTGTGTAAGGGTGGGTTTTTGGCGTTGTTGTTTGGTGGTTGGCTTATAATGTGTTTTGGTTTGTAGAGTGGTTTGGTGGTGTAAGGGGGTTTTGTTGCGAAGGTAGGCCGTAGTTTAATGGGGTATAGTTGGTATTTTGGATGTGTTGTTGGGTGGAAGCTTGGTTTCCTTGTGTGGGTTATGGTTCGGCGGTGGGTTCCCTGACGAAGCAGGTTTCCTGGATCTCCTGGTATTCTTTTCCCTTGGCGAAGCATTCGCATTGCTTTGTTGTGTGCCCCTTTCCCATTCCACAGAAGTGACAATACATTTTGGCAGGATCTCGCTGCTGGGTAGCGCTGGTTAGGCGGAGGTGGTAAACCTGCGGGGCTTGGCTGCTCGGATGTTGAGCGTCCGTGTTGATGGTTCATAGTTTGTTGCTTGTTGATTGCAACCGACGTTGCTTTTGCTCTTGGCGAGGTTGCTTTCCTCTCGGTTGAGGCCTCGGCTGTGGCCTCTGCTGAGACCTCCGAGCGTCGGACTTCGCTCTGAAATCCATATCAGCTCTACAGTATCTTTCCATTGTTTCATGCAACTCCTCGATCGAGTTTGCCCGGTTTTCTGGCGAATTTTGAGGAGCATGGTCCTGGGGCGCAGGCCACTGACTGCAGCGAGGATGACAGCCTCGTCAGATATCCCAGGGGTCCTTGCTCTGATTTGAATGAACCTTCGCCAGTAATCTTGGAGCGGTTCGCGCTCTTCTTGCTTGCAATTGAAAAGCTCGATGGGGTTTAGCGGGGCTGGGGTAATGCCCTTGAAGTTTGTACACAGCTTGTCTCTGAGGGTGATCCAGGAATCCACAGTTCCAGGGCGAAGGTTGCTGTACCAAGTTTGTGCGATGTCTCGCAGAATGATGACGAAGGATTTTGCCATTGTTGATTCATCCCCGCCTGCTGCGGCGACTGCCGCTTCGTAGCTCATGATGAACTGGCGAGGGTCGGAAGCCCATCGTAGCGAGGTAGGTTTTGTGGATTGTAACATGGTGGCCAGGGCTGGGTTGGAGTGTTTGGGAGAGTGGTGACTTTGGATCATAGGGCATTTGGTGTTGCTGATGCCTCCGCTGAATGCGAAGGTTTTGTTCTCTCTCATCTGGGTAGAGTTGGCGGAAGTTTGGGTGTCTCACAGGGTATGGCTCTGGGTGTGCTGGTGGTGGTGGGGGTGGAGGATGGTTACGATGTTATCTTGATTCTGTTCCTCGTTTCCCTCTTGCAGCGGGGGTATCTCCTCATCGTTCCAGCCTTCGGCTTCGGCTTCTGCCGCAGCGAGGGATTCCTCCATACGGCGAAGCTGCTCCCTTGCCTCGTCAGCCCTCTGCCTGATTGAGCGCAATCGGTTATGCCTCTCTAGCTGTTCCAGGCGCCTCTTCTTCTCTTGCAGCTCGGCTTCGAGCCTTTCGAGGGCTTCGAGGCCCATCTCCTCTTCTTCTCGTCCTCCTTCTCCCGAGGTGTGAGGGTGCGGCTGCGTCGCCATTTGGACCTGAGGGCCCAGGGATTGGGGTTCTGGGGTGACATTCTCTTCCCCCGAGGGTTGCACAATTTCTTCCGCAGGCGGGACCACCGCCGCCACCTCTCTTGCAACGCGCTGGTCCCTCGTCGAAGGTGCTCTCCTGTTTCCCGCCATTTCAGACTTCAGTCCCCACGGTCGGCGCCAAACTGTTGGGAACACACTTGTCCAACCTCCGCACTTGTGCAGGGGAAGGAGCGAAGGTGGCCAAGTGTCGGATGCAGCAACGAAGGTGAAACGGAAGTGGAAAGTGCTCGAATTCCCCAAAAGTCGTCCTTACACTGTTCATCCCCCTGGTATTTATAGGGAATGCCAAGGGGTACGGGCCAAATTACAAGAGGGTACAGCAAAGATTCCTCGCCTCCACGCAGGGAGGAAGGGCAAAAGCGTAAACACACAGCTGAAGCGGAAACCCTAATCGGTCACACCCCAGCGCGCCGCCACCTGGCCCTTGTTCACCTTCGGGGAGAGGTGCAGCGGTCTTGACCTTCGGCCGCGCCCGCCCTTGGGCCCGCGCACCTTCGTCATCTGCCGGACCTCCGGCTTCACTTGCCTCCCGGGAGAAAGACGAAAGTTTTAGCCTTTGGCCGTGCTCGCCGGACCTTCGGCTTCGCCCACCCTTGGGGCGACACACGCTTGCTGCTTGCCTGGACCTTCGCTCCAAGCGAAGGTGGCGTCGTGAGTCAGCGATGGTTTCCTGCAGCGCGACCGTCGCCTTGGACCTGCACAAAAGTGCAACAAAGCGTCGAGGGTTGTCCCCGCATCCGGGGGTCAGGGTAACGGTCTCCAATAGGAGAGGGACCTCGCAAGCACACCAGGCGTTGCGCGAGGGCTGATTTAGACCACCAGTTCGGGCGGCGCCTCTGCCGTGGGTCCTTTCCCCCAACAGCAGCAGTTGCCGCGGCAGGCGGAGATGAATCAACAATGGCAAAGTCTTTTGTCATTATCCTGTGAGACATCGCACAAACCTGGTACGGCAACCTCCGCCCCGGAACTGTAGATTCCTGGGCCAACCTCAGAGACAGGCTTTGCACAAATTTCAAAGGCATCACGCCAGCTCCATCAAACCCCATTGAGTTGTTTAACTGCAAACAAGAAGAGCGCGAGCCACTTCAAGATTACTGGCGGAGGTTCATTCAAATCAGAGCAAGAACCCCGGGGATTTCCGACGAGGCTGTCATCCTCGCTGCAGTCAGCGGCCTTCGCCCCGGCCCGTGCTCTTCGAAATTTGCTCGGAAGCCAGCGAATACAATCGAAGAATTGCATGAGACAATGGAAAGATACTGTAGAGCAGACACGGACTTCCGAGCGAAGTCCGATGCTCGGAGGTCACACCAGAAGCCACAAACGAGGCCTCAACCGAGGGAAAGCAACCTTCGCCAAGAGCAAAGCAACGTCGGTGCAATCAACAAAGCAACAAATTACGAGGATCAAAGACGGGACGCTCAACCTCCGAGCAACCAAGCCCCGCAGGGTTTGCCACCTCCGCCGAATCAGCAGAACCAGCAGCGAGATCCCGCAAAATGTATTGTCACTTCTGTGGAATGGGAAAGGGACACACAACAAAGCAATGCGAATGCTTCGCCAAGGGAAAAGAATACCAGGAATCCAGGAAAGCTGCTTCGTCAGACACCCGAATCATCAACCACACCAGGAAACCAAGTTTCCACCCACCAAATCCCCCATACCACTATACCCCCATAAACTACGGCCTACCTTCGCAACAACCCATTTACACTCATCACCCACTCTACAACCAACCTCTTATCAGCCAACCACCATCCCACAACGCCAAAACCCACCTTACACAGTCACATACCCAACAACCCCCCAAAACCAAATTCCAACAACCCACCAAGCCACCAACGCTCTGCCACCACCACCGCCAATCCCCGCGTTACCAGCACCACAACCTGTCAAAGCCAAAGACCCGAGCCAAACCACCATCAACAATCCAACATCAACCTTCGGTGTGATTCTAGCTATCACCGGAGGTTCAAATGAGGACCATGGTAACAAACGGCAGAGGAAGGAACATGCCAGACGAGTTCACCACGTGGCCGTCGAAGGACCACATAGATTCAGTCGTTGGTCTCACATCCCCATAACCTTCGATTTCAGTGACATGAAGCTAAGAGATTACCCTCACACAGATGCTATGGTGATCGAAACCAACCTCGCTGGGTGGACTGTCACCAAAATACTGGTCGATACAGGAAGCTCCGCTGACATCTTGTTCGCTTCAACCTTCGACAGCATGAAGCTTGGCAGGAACCTTCTGCAACCTACTGACAACCCCCTATACGGCTTCGGTGGCCAACAAGTGAGAGCCGTCGGAAAAATTTCTCTGCCCGTGACCTTCGGCGACCAAATCAACTGCAGGACTGAGCACATAACATTTGATGTCGTCAACATGTTCTACCCATACAATGCCATTTTTGGCCGAGGGGTCACAAACGCATTCAATGCTGTCATCCATCCCGCGTACCTATGTATGAAGCTTCCCGCTCCGAAGGGTGTGGTCGCAGTATTTGGGGACCAAGACATTGCAAGGGCAGTTGAAGGGAACGTAGCCCCGGGGCAACGCAATGTACACAACTTGTCAAAAGATCAAACCCCCGATATCAGCGACGAGGGTGAAGTCTGCAATGACAGAGTGAAGGCAGCGCCAAAGGAGGAAACCAAACAAGTCCAACTCTTTGAGGGTAACGCCGAAAGAAAGGTGATCATCTCAGCCAATCTAGACCCTCAATCAAAAGGCAACCTCGTCACCTTCCTCAGAGAAAATTCTGACACCTTCGCTTGGTCCGCAGAAGACCTAAAAGGAGTCAACAGATCAATGATCGAGCATAGCCTGAACATCAAAACAGGCTATCGCCCAATCAAACAAAAGCTTCGCAAGATGTCAGAAGAAAGAATGGAGGCAGCGAAGGCTGAAGTAAAAAGGCTTTTGGACGCAGGCATCATTCGCCCAGTCAAATACCCAACTTGGCTCTCAAATGTGGTCCTAGTCCAGAAGAAGAACAAAAAATGGCGAATGTGCGTGGATTTCACTTGCTTGAACAAAGCCTGTCCGAAGGATGACTTCCCTCTCCCAAACATAAGCACCCTGGTCGACAGAGCGGCAGGTTGCCAAATGCTATCCCTCCTCGATTGCTTTTCAGGCTATCACCAGATTTGGATGCATGAAGAAGATGAGGAAAAAACAAGTTTTATCACACCCTCGGGCACCTTTTGCTTCCGAAGAATGGCAGAAGGCTTGAAAAATGCAGGCTCAACCTTCGCTCGCATGACCTCTGAAGTTTTCAAGGATGAACACGCTGTCTCTGCTTATGTCGACGACCCTAGTTGTCCAGAGTGAACTAAAAGAAAACCACATATCAGACTTATCGAGGGTGTTCAGCAACCTCCGGTCCGCCGGACTGAAACTAAACCCAGAAAAATGTGTTTTCGGGGTAAGCGAAGGTAAATTGCTAGGTTGCATCGTTTCAGCCAGAGGAATCGAAGCTAACCCTGAGAAGATTGATGCCATCATGAACATGGAACCTCCGGCGACCAAGAAAGCAGCTCAGCGTCTGACTGGTCGTTTAGCAACACTTAGCAGATTCATCTCAAGATCCGCAGAGCGAGGGTTACCCTTCTTTGAAACACTCAGAAGCAACGCTCCATTTAACTGGGGTCCCCAGCAACAAAAGGCCTTCGATGAGCTAAAAAAGTATCTGACCAGCTTGACTGCTCTAACCAGCCCAAGCAAGGGAGATCTATTGTTACTCTACGTCACAGCCTCGCCCCACGCAGCAAGCGCAGTCCTCATCAAGGAGCTCCGCGAAAGCAACAAGACCAGACAAGCCCCCGTGTACTATGTTTCAGAAACCCTCGAAGGCCCAAAGAGAAATTATTCGGAGCTTGAGAAAATAGCATACGTCGTCGTTATGGCAGCAAGAAAGCTCAAGCACTATTTCCAGGCGCACGAGATCCATGTACCTTCGTCGTACCCTCTCGAGAACATTTTCAAAAACAACGAAGGAGTTGGAAGAATAGCAAAATGGACAGTCGAGCTTAACAGTTATGCTGTGACCTTCGTCGGCAGAACAGCAGTCAAATCACAAGTGCTGGCTGATTTCATAGCAGAATGGACACCCGACCCTCGCCCCGGTGAGCTGCAGCATGACCAGTTTTGGATCGTTTACGTCGACGGGGCCTGGGGTGCAACTGGAGCCGGTGCCTCGGCCATTCTAATCTCGCCCTCCGGGTCGAAGCTGAGATACGCAAGAAGGCTTGACTTCAAGTGCACAAACAACTCTGCAGAGTACGAAGCTGTGATTCTGGCACTTTCAAGACTATGATCGTTATCAGTCCGAAGGGCACTTATCAACACAGACTCTCAAGTCATTGCGGGGCACATTGAAAAGAACTACAAAGCAAAAGATCCAGAGCTTCAAAAGTATTTTCAATATGTCCGAAGGCTAGAATCTTTCTTCCTCGGCATAACTGTAAAAGCAATATCAAGGACTGAAAACAGCGAGGCAGATTGCTTAGCCAAAGCAGCCGCACAGTAGTTACAGCTTCCACCAGATGTGTTCTACGACGTTACCACTCGTTCAGCCTTCGAAGCTTTTGAAACCAGCATCAAGCTGATCAGCGCAATTCAGTGCAAGGATTGGAGAGCACCTATCATGGCCTACATCAAGGGGCTCCATGAATCAAGCAATAGAGAAGAAGAAAACAGACTAAAGCAAAGAGTGCGAGGATACAAGATCGTTGACAACACCTTGTACAAAGCCTCCGTAACCTCGCCATGGCTCAAATGTGTGTCTCAGCCCGAAGGCGATGACATTCTCAGGCTAATCCATGAGGGCATCTGCGGTTCTCACAACGGTCTGAGGGCTCTAGTCGGCAAAGCATTCCGGCAAGGCTTCTACTGGCCAACAACATTAAGAGATGCGGAAACCATCGTCAAGCATTGCGAGGGTTGTCAACTGATGGCAAAAAACCAAAACGCTCCAGGGGCACCCACAACCCTCATATGCCCAACTTGGCCTCTGCAAAGGTGGGCGATGGACCTCGTAGGCCCATTACCGACAGCTCCAGGGAACCTTCGCTATGCGGTGGTAGCTGTGGAATACTTCACAAAGTGGATTGAAACAAGGCCACTGTCCTCCATCACTTCCCTCGCAGTAAAAAAGTTTTTCTGGCAACAAATAGTCTGTCGCTTTGGAGTTCCTCAGCATCTAACCGTCGACAATGGCACTCAATTTGACAGCGAGGTCTTCAAAGAATTCTGTGCGCAAATTGGGACAATGTTATGCTTCGCCTCCGTCCGGCACCCGCAATCCAACGGCCTGGTGGAAAGAGCCAATGCGACAATATTCCAAGCTATATCCAAAAAGTTACAGGGTAGACCTAAGGGCAAATGGGCCGATGAACTACCTTTGGTCACCTAGTCTCACAACACCTCGGAGTGCAGAGCAACAAAATTCACTCCTTTCAAACTTTTGTTCGGCGAAGAAGCGGTGCTTCCAGAAGAGCTAAAATATGGGTCGCTCAGGACAACCCTCGCATCTGACGAGCAAGCCCAACCGCTTGATAAAGACCTACTCGAAGAAGCAAGATGCAACGCAGTGCACAACCTTCGCAAGTACCAAGAAGAAACCAAAAAATGGAGAGACAAAAAGATCAGAATCAAACATCTGCAGAAGGGTGACCTCGTCCTCATCAGAAAACAAAACGCCAGCTTGGCAGGAAAATTTCAGCCCAAGTGGACAGGTCCATACTTGATTGTGGAAAGCAATCGCCCTGGCTCTTTCCACCTCTCTGACAGCGAGGGAAACATCTTGCCTCACACCTGGAACATCGATGACCTTCGCAAATACTACCCATAGCGGAGCCCTAGCGAGCCCTCGCAAGATGTAATTTATCTGCGCATTCATGTTTCCTTCTATTCCTATGAATGTAACCAAACGACAGGAGCTGCACTCTTTTTCCTTAAGAAGGGGCGTAAGGTTTTTTAACGAGGCAGTATCCAAACCATTAATACAGGCTAGAACCCCCAAAAAAGTAAAATCTCCAACCCTCTACTCCCAAACATCGAAAAAGCGGATCTCTTTCAAGAGCGCTACATTCGATGAAACCCACCAAGATTGCTTCGAAAAACAATCTTTTTTCTTTTCAAAGCAAACTTCACCTCCACCTAAGATAAGGGGAGGCGCGAAGTCCAAAAAAGTCGAGCACCTTGGAACAAACGACAGGGGCTCGCAAAAAAGCAAACTTCACCTCCAGCTAAGATAAGGGGAGGCGCGAAGTCCAAAAAAGTCGAGCACCCTGGCACAAACGACAGGGGCTCGCAAGAAGCAAACTTCACCTCCACCTAAGATAAGGGGAGGCGCGAAGTCCAAAAAAGTCGAGCACCCTGGCACAAACGACAGGGGCTCGCAAGAAGCAAACTTCACCTCCACCCAACGGGGGAGGTGCGAAGCACAAAGCGCCAAGCACCCTCGCAAACGTGCCAGGGGCTCGCAAGAAGCAATCTTCACCTCCACCCAACGGGGGAGGCGCGAAGCACAAAATACCAAGCACCCTCGCAAACGTGTCAGGGGCTCGCAAAAAGCAAACTCCACCTCCACCCAACGAGGGAGGCACGAAGTACAAAATGTCAAGCACCCTCACAAACGTGCCAGGGGCTCGCAAGAAGCAAACTTCACCTCCACCCAACGGGGGAGGCGCGAAGTCCAAAAAAGTCGAGCACACCGCAAAGCATGACAGGAGCCTATCACCGAAGAGCAATGCGCGAGCCTCGCTAAAAGTAAAGGGGGGCGTCGCTGTTTTTTCAAAACCAGCTTATCGAAAGCATTACGCGAGCCTCGCTAAAAGAAAGTGGGGGGCGTCGCTGTTTTTTCAAAACCAGCTTATCGAAAGCATTACGCGAGCCTCGCTAAAAGAAAGTGGGGGGCGTCGCTGTTTTTTCAAAACCAGCTTATCGAAAGCATTACGCGAGCCTCGCTAAAAGAAAGTGGGGGGCATCGCTGTTTTTTCAAAACCAGCTTATCGAAAGCATTACGCGAGCCTCGCTCAAAGAAAGTGGGGGGCGTCGCTGTTTTTTCAAAACCAGCTTATCGAAAGCATTACGCGAGCCTCGCTAAAAGAAAGTGGGGGGCGTCGCTGTTTTCTCAAAATCAGTGTACTAAGCGGTCACGCGAGCCCCACAAATTGTTCCAACCTGATTATCACAAATGGTTACATCAAATGTCTTAGTCTCAATACTTTAAAACAACAACACAGCATACAAAAAACCGAACTCCAAAAAATTCAAAAATTACACGGGTCCATCCTCATCCTCAATCAGTACCAAACCATCCAAACCCTCGGTACCCCCCTCAAACTCCCCTTCCACTAGAACCAGGGGTCCCCACAATAAAGGAGCTGCAGGGACAATTGGTAGGTCCCCGGGTAAAACCCTCGCCCTATACATGTATCTACGCCTTGTCTCACTAACTTCCGAAGGTTCTTCCTTCGGAATCACAAGCATCCCATCCGAACCCATATCAAGCTCTCTTTGCCCGAACAAATATTCTAAAGCTGTGCTCTTGTCAATATCATCATCACCGCCAGCTTGCGAGGTCGAAGAAGATCCAAACAAATAACGATCGGCTTGACGGTCTGTATAGTCTGCTTCGCGCCAAAATCGACTCCACCTGCTATTTTTTAAATCATACCTCCGCACCTTCGACCACCAAAAACGTTCAAAGGAAAGCGAAGGATATTTAAACCTAGTGCGAGCCCACGATTCACCAGTTATAAAAACATCTTGGTAATTTAACATCAGCGGAGTCACGTCGAATACGTCTAGCACGGTTCCGTCGGGAACCTGCATGTTTCACAAAATACGAGATGTCTCAGCCTCATCAAGTCTTTACAAACAACCACAATTTCTACAAAAGGGCTCCCTCGCCCCAACAATCCCGAGGTTCACACCTGACCAGTTTCCCTATGAGCACCACCCGCAGCTCCAGTGTCGATAGCCTCTGAACCTTCGCCAACAGCGACGGCCGAGGCTTCAGCAGGCGGCTCCTCCGCCGCAGATCTTTCCACGGCAGCCTCGACGGTTGAAGCAGGCCCCTCTTCCGTCGCGGTCTTTTCCACGACGGCCTCTTCAGTTCTCGGGACGTCACTAGTCAAGGCCTCAATCTCGGCGAGCGTAACTCCCGCAGCACCTGACTCAGGGGCAGCTTCGGAGCCACCTCCTGCTTCAACTCCCGTAGACGGCGAGGGCATCGCATCTTTCTGAGCCTGTAACCAAAACAAAGACAAACCTCGCCAAAATCAATAATAACCCCTCTAAAACTAACCAACAAAACCAAAATCTTAAAAAGGACGCGAACCTGACGTGTAGCCTCGGCAGCTTCTTCGAAGGCGAGAGCTCGGCCGCCTCCGGAGATCCAAAACTTGCGGAGCAAACGCATCGCGCAGTTCCGGACTTCTGCGTCATCAACCTTCATCCGGCGAACTTCATCGACCGACGGGAAGGCATGGTTCGGCCTTTTGATCTTGCGAAGATGATCACAATCCGCCAGACGAAGCGTGCTCGCCATTGCCAAAGCCCCGGCGTAGCCACCAAAATCGGCTGCATTGGCAACTAACGAGCTAAATACATCAAGCTCATTACCCAGCCAGCCCTCGAAGGCCTCCGCGTCTGCTGCAGGCAACGGCTCTCCGGCAGAGCCTCCAGCCTCGGTCAGACAGCAATCAAGCTTACGCTTGACATTCTCCATACTCGCCCGCCAAGATTTGTTGAAATCTCCCAGCCGACCCTCGGTTTCGGCCAAAGCCTTGTCTTTCTCCTTTCCCGCGGCTATCAGATCAGCATTACGCTTCGCCAGTTCAACTGCCTCCTCTCGAGTCTTCGCGGCCTTCTCCGAAGCATTCTTCAGTTCAATTTCTTTATTCTCTAGGCTCCGGGCCAGTTTGCTATTCTCCTTCTCAAGCTCAGTAATATGGTTTCTCATAAATTCCATGTCGGAGCCAACCTTCCGCCTCGCTGCGCGGTTCAAGAGCATTAGCTCCGCCAACTTGACGTCAACGTCGTCAAAGGTGTCACCAACCGCTTGGTCCGCAAGTATAACCTCCGCCTCCGGCACACAAATGCGGCCGAAGATTCGGCCCAAAAAACGCCTTTCCTCCGGGCCACATTGCAAGTGACAATCCCGAAGGTCCGGACTGGTGAACAGCTCAGTCGCCGGATCAGAAATTCCAAGCTTCTTAGCATACTCTGGGAGGCTTGACCGACTTGCCTCGCCGTACGGCCTTTTTCCCCGGACTCGGTCGGACTCAAGCTCTCCACCAAACTCCACACCCTCTACCCACAGATGCGAGCCCGCAAAGCTGGAAATCGACCCTCGTCGAGGGCTGCCTGGCTCAATGTCTTGAGCGATGTCGTCCGCGCTCTGGGCAATCATCGCACCAACACTTGGCGAGGCTGCTCCTATCTCGTGGGTGTCATAGATGGACACCTCCTCATCAGTGCCATGTCCTTCACTGGAAGCTTCGCTGCTTTCATCAGACGAACTCTCGTCCGTTTCCTCCCCCTTTTCATTCTTCTCCCCCTCCACCTCATCTTCATCAGACTCATCCTCGTTGCCCGAAATCTGAATTAAAGCACTGATACCTCCAACGCGAGGCACCCGTCCCCCAACTGTACTGGCGCCACGGCTGGTTGGCGCTACGGCCGAGGAGGAAGAAGCTCCGGTAGCACCAGAACCAGCAGCGTCCTTCGTCGCAAGCACCTTCGTTCGGCCGCCAACGCCGCCACGGCCACGACCACGACCTCTCTTCGACCGCGAGACAATCTCTTTATCAACAGCAACCCGTTTCCTCTTTTTGGGTGCGTCACCACTTGACGGGGCAGGCCAATCAGCATAACGAATGCCAAGAATATCAAACATCCTGTTCACTCGACCTTCGCTACCAACAGAGCTGTGGATAGCCTTGACCTCCAATGTGGACAGTTTCCCAACAAGCTCCTCTGCCCACTGCTGAACCCGCTTATAGATAACTTCGTTCCCATCCTCACGCCTTGGAAACTTCTTAAGAGTTTTCTCCCAAACCTTCTCCAAATCCAAATTCGGCCTTTTCAAGCCCCTACCTTCGTACCTGGGATCATTCTCCGCCGTGAACCAGGCCCGCCTCCGGCCAAGAGGCCAAATCTTGGCACAGCAATACTCCTCCACTAAATCATGCGCACACAGAGAGCGCGCAACGACCCTCAGGCAGTCAACAGCAGCGTGAGCCTCGACGCTCATCCTAGCTTCGGCGCTCACATCTCCAAGTATCGGAAGCTCACCGCAAAGCTCGGAGCTATCACTGAGCTTGTAATAGAACCAAAACTCCTGCCACCCGCTGCTCCACTTGTTCTTCTGCGCCTGCACCGGCAGCTCTGCGCCAGCGCGATGACAGAAAGTGTACACTGCGAACTGACCAAGACTGGCTTTACCCTCGCCGTCCGTAATCTTGCGAGGTTGCATATGAACGCGATGAGTGCGAACAAACCCCTCGACATTAGGGACAATCCCCTGAGATCTGCAGGCCCAGACATAAACTGACATCTTCGTGAGGCAAGAAGGTGTAAGCTGATGAAAGCGCAAGTTAAACCTTCGCAGGACCGAAGTCACAAAAGAATCAGCAGGGAAGCGAAGACCAGCCGAAAGGAACTCCTCAAACACAACAACTTCATCCGCGTCCGGCCTCGGCACCGTCTCCCCAACACTGGTCCTCGCCTTGCCTTCCTCAATCCAGCCCCACCTCACATAAGATGCAACCTCACTGGCGCAAACCCGGCTAAGACCAAACTCGAAGGTAATACCCTCATCCGCGACGGCGGGAGAACCAGCCCGAGCAGTCTGCTTCAATCTGGCCATCCCTTCAGCTACCAACACTATCAAACAACTAATGCCCGCCCCTACCCTCGCGCACAAGCCAAAACTAACCTTCCCTGCAAACAAACCGCAACAACAGGACAGCTATAGCAGAAGAAAGCACAATCCAACCTCTTCATCCACCCTTTCTATTTAAAGGCCGAGAAACGAGCCTCCACACCCGACAAAATTGGCACGACAATCGAAAAACGCGGCGCAAAAAATGAAACGGGCTTCAACAGTACAAACAACACCACAACGGCCCAGCCCAAAGCAGTCGCGGGCGTCGCTGCTGAGGGTCCCGTTTACTGTCCCCGATCGAAAGGCGCTGCTTGGGCCTAAACACGGTTTTTAGATCCAAGACAACGAGGGGCTACTATTGGGGAAAAGGACCCTCGGCAGAGGCGCCGCTCGAGCTGGTGTCCAAAGAATAACCCTCGATAAATCTGTATGTCCTTGCGAGGTCCCTCTCCACTTCGGGATCGTTACCCTGACCCTCGGACGTGGGTTCAACCCTCGTCGCCTTGTTGCGTTCCATGCAGGTCTATGTCGACAGCCGCACTGCAGGCAACCCTCGCTGGCTCACAAAGCCACCCCGTTTGAAGCGGAGGTTCAAGCAAGCGACGATTGTGCGTTGGCCCGAAGGCAAGCAAAGTCAAAGAACCGGCGAGCACGGCCGAAGGTCAAACCTTCGGCCTTCTCTCCCGAAGGTAAACAGAACCAGGTGGCGGCGCATCGGAAAGGGGCCGGTTAGGGTTTCCGCTGTAACTGTGTTTTTACTTCTTTGCCCCTCCTCCCTGCGTGGAGGCAGGGAATCTTTGTTGTACCCTTTCGTAATTAGTCCCGTGACCCTTGGTATTCCCTATAAATACCAAGGGGTGAACAGTGTAAGGGACAAGAGTATTTGGGGAATAGAGCTACGATAATAGTCTTTGTTTCCTAAACCTTCGTTTCTGCCTTTGACACTTGGCCACCTTCGCCTTATCCTCGCACGAGAGCGAAGGTGAGCAAGTGTGTATCCAACACATCCAACCCGACAAACTCGGCACGAATCCCAAAAAATGCGGCACAGAAAATGAAACGGACCTCAAACACCGCAAACAAAAACAAACGGGCCGGCCCACAAGCAGCCGCGGGCGTCGCTGCCGAGGGACACTGTTCATTTCCAAACAAAGGCGCTGCTTGGGCCTAAGATCAATCGTTTTTAGATCCAAGCCATCGAGGGGCTACTGTTGGGGGAAAGAACCCTCGGCAGTGACGTCTCGCGGGCTGAGTCAGGACACAACCCTCGCTAATGCCTTGCTTCCCCTTGAGAAAACCCTCGTCACCTGATAAGCCCCTCGGGCCTTTTTACTAACCCTCGAATATCAACTCGGCTTTCGGGTGGTCTTACGGTTCTTGCTGGAGTGATGCGTTGGAAGAGCGAGTGACGACCCTCGCGCAGGCCGCACACCTTCGCAAGGAAGGTCAAACTTAGCGGGCGGCGCTCGGGCGCGTGCCTCGCAACCGACGGAGCTGAGAAGTTAACCTTCGCGCCCCTGGCGAAGGTGTGTGCAAGTCAGACGGCGGCGGACACATGGGAGGCGAACTAGGGTTTCTATAGTGTCTGTGTTTGTACGATTCTGCCCTTCCGTTTGTATAGCGCAGAGGAATCTTTCTTGTACCCTATTGTAATTTGGTCAGCGCCCCTTGGTATCCCCTATAAATACCAAGGGGTGAACAGTGTAATGAGGACAGTTTTTGGAAATAGAGCCACAACATCACTGTTCCCATTTTCCTTTGTACCTTCGCTCGGTTCTGACGATTGGCCACCTTCGCCACCCCCCTACACGTGTGCGAAGGTAGGGCAAGTGTGTTACCAACATGGTACATGTCCTGCAACCATAAAATTCACAATATTCGCATACCAGGGGTTGGAGTCCGTGATCTTGAGAAGTGTGTCATCCCTGAGGTAGTCATTGATTGGCAGATCCTGTGCGTCTTGGAATTGTATTCTGGACAAGTGATCGGCAACAAAATTTTCTACTCCTTTTTTATCTTTTATTTCCAAGTCAAATTCTTGGAGTAGCAAGATCCATCTTATTAAACGTGGTTTTGCATCTTTCTTAGTGAGCAAGTATTTCAAAGCAGCATGATCGGTATAAACAATTACTTTTGCTCCAACTAAGTAAGATCTAAACTTATCAATAGCAAAAACAACAGCTAGGAGCTCTTTTTCAGTTGTTGCATAATTAAGTTGAGGTCCAGCCAAAGTTTTGCTAGCATAAGAAATTGCATGATGCTTTTTATCTTTTGTTTGACCAAGAACGACACCGACAGCATAATCACTTGCATCACACATTATTTCAAAAGGAAGCGTCTAATCAGGGGGTTGGATGATTGGTGCAGAGACAAGTGCTTTCTTGAGAATGTAAAAAGCATTTAAACACTCATCATTAAAATCAAAGGGTGCATCTTTAGCAAGCAGGTTTGTTAAAGGACGAGCAATTTGAGAGAAGTCTTTTATAAAACGCCTATAAAAACCAGCATGCCCGAGAAAACTTCTAACACCCTTGACATTCGTGGGAGGTGGAAGTTGTTCTATGACTTCTATCTTAGCTCTATCCACCTTGATCCCACGCTCAGACACTCTATGTCCTAGCACTATGCCTTCCCGATCCATGAAATGACATTTTTCCCAATTTAGGACTAAGTGCTTTTCCTCACATCTTTGTAAGACCTTGTCCAAATTTTCGAGACAATCATCAAAGGTTTTTCCATAGACAGAGAAATCATCCATGAATACCTCCATGATTTGCTCGATCATGTCAGAGAATATGGAGATCATGCACCTTTGGAAAGAAGCGGGAGCATTGCATAAACCAAAAGACATACGGCGATATGCATATGTCCCATAAGGGCATGTGAAGGTGGTCTTACTTTGGTCGTTGGGATGGATGGGGATTTGATGATAACCCGAATAACCATCAAGGAAACAAAAGAAAGAGTGTTTTGCCAACCGTTCCAACATTTCATCAATGAAGGGCAACAGAAAGTGATCTTTCTTTGTAGCCTTGTTAAGCCTTCGGTAATCTATGCACATCATCCAACCCGTAACGGTTTGTTGAGGGATCAAATCATTTTTATCATTTTGAACAACCGTCATGCCTCCCTTCTTAGGCACGACTTGCACTGGGCTAACCCACTCGCTATTTGGAATAGGGTAGATTATGCCTGCGTGTAAGAGTTTTAAGACTTCTCTCTTCACAACTTCTCTCATCGCATTGTTCAACCTTCTTTGAGGCTCCCTAGAAGGTGTGGATTCAGGATTGATAGGGATGCGATGCATACAAAGAGCGGGACTAATCCCTTCGAGATCTTGAAGAGAGTAGCCTAATACAGATCGACATTTCTCCAAAACAGTGATGAGTTTAAAGGTCTCCTCCATAGAAAGTTTATCACTAATGATTACGGGAGATTCTCGATCACCATTGAGGAACACATACTTGAGACCTGAGGGGAGGGGTTTGAGTTCAATGGGAGGTTTTGATGGTGGTTCGGACTCCTTCAAATCTATGGGTTCATCCAAGTTGTCCTCTTCTTGGATGAAATGTTGAGCATCATCTTCAAGATTTGGTTCAAAAGATTCTAGAAGAGAGGTTGTCATCAGTTCCTCCATTGGAATATGCTTGAGATTTGACTCTGCTTTTGAATTTGCAAATCGTGTTAAGGGAATAGAAAGGTTCACACTTTTCCCGAGGTTGACATGAAGGCTCCCCGAATGTTGACCTTCTTGTAGGAGCTTTTCAATGGGATGCCCAATCAAAAGATCAAAATCAGAAATCTCGAAGATATAGAAGTTTAAGAGAATTGTGATTTCATTGATTGTGATTGGGACCATGCGTGCAATCCCATGACACTTTATGACTTCTCCAGATGGAATTTTGAGGAGTTTGTCAGTCGGAGTCAGAGGTTCATCACTAGTAAAGAGGGCATATGCTAGAGAATCAGACATGATGCTCACTCCGATGGTGGGATTGTAAAAAGAGTCTAATGCAACATCCTTCATGAAACAACGAATAGTTGTGGAGGGAGAAATGATCTGAATTACTTCGGATGAAGTTTCAGCCTCCTTAAGCCACTCATTGCTCATGATGGATGTTAGCTCTTTGATCGTATCCTTAAGATAGCTTGGAGAATGAAGGTTTGGAGTAGATGATGCAGAAGATCTCTTTTCACGGGGAAATTCGAGGTATTTCCATAATCAGAATCAGAGAAAAGATCATCCTCGATTTCAAAAGGGAATTCCAAAGGTTGAATTTCTTCTTCCTTTAGAGGAGTTAGGTCTTGTGGTGTTTTTGGTTTAGGAGCGATAGCTAAATCATGGAATTGGGGTGGTTGTGATTCAACTATTTGGACCTCTTCTTCTTGCTTGGGAGATGATTCCGTTTCTACCTCTGGGAGCTCCTCAAGAATGTCGGTGTAAGGAGTGTTTTCAAGGATTTTATCAAGAATGGACCTCGCTTCACTCGCGGACAGATGAAGGAAAGCTCCTCCAGACGCTATATTAAGGAATTGTGCACAGTCCTTGCTAAGACCCATATAAAAATGTTGTAAAAGTATTGGGTCAGGTATAGCAAGGTCAGGGCCTGAAGAGACAAGATCTGTAAAATGGACCCATGATGCACCTAGAGGCTCCTTCTCTTTTTGGTTAAAGGTTAGGACCTCCATTCGAAGATGGACAACACGAGAAATGGGAAAGAAGGCTACACAAAATTTGGTTTGAAGGGTTTCCCATTCTCCTTGTACACTCTCTACGTGGCGAGCATACCAATGTTTAGCTATCTTTGTCAGAGAAAATGGGAATAGCTTCCATTTCAGGGTATCTCGTGTCATGCCTTGAATATGAAGACATGAGCACAATTGCTCAAATTCACGCAGATGAGTATATGGACTCTCATCTTCGCTCACAGAAAAGGGATTTGCCTGAACCATCGCTATGAAACCAGGGCGAAGCTCATAGCGAACAGCCAAGATGGCTTTGGATGATTTAGGTGGCTCCAAACTAGCGCCTTTTGGAGCACCATATTGAAAGAGAGGTGTTTGATCCATGATGTAAAAGGTAAATGAAATTGGTGAAATTGATAAATAGGCAACTCAATTCTATATTAAGAACAGCTACCGTTCCCCGGCAACGGCGCCAGAAAGCTTGTTGACACCTAAAGTGGCAAACGGGTAAACCGCAAGCGTACGGTTGTCAAGGTAGCCTTCACCAGGAGTATTCCAGGTATCGTATTTTCCACAGGGAACGTGAAGTGGTCTTAACAAAGAACTAAGCTCGTCCTATGATGACACAAGGGTATAAGATAGATTTGGTTGAGAGGATCTCTATGGTTATGAAACTAGATAGGTAAGGTAGATACAAAGGTTGTTCACTTCGGATCACTAAGCCGTTTAGCAACAGAAAGGGATGAGAAGGGTGCTAAACCACCTAGCACAAGAAGACCTATGTTTTAATAACTTGGCCAAATGTGGTGGAATCAAAGGCTAGATGGGGCTGTCACCACCTACTAGCTAACACAAACAAACCGTTGAACAAGCCGCAGACACAGGTAAGCGTATAATCTAGACACCATGTCTACACTATATCTTACTACTCTAATCCGAATTCCGATGATATTGACTAGAGTACCGGGTTAAGGGCGGTGAACCAATGAACAACAAAAGTAAATACTTTACTTGAACTAAGGATCAAAAACCATAAAAGAATCTCGAATGCTTACTTACAAAGAAGGCCGCATCCGCCGAGGCACAGCTTGGAGGAGACTCCCGATAGACCCGAGACTTCCTCCGCACTCTCCTCACTCTCTCCATATGATTGATAGTACTACAACTAGAGAGTAGTTTGTCCTTGGTGTGCATACAAATGAAGAGCTCTAGGGGGGTATTTATAGCTTGGAGGTGGAGTAGCGGCTACTCCGGTGCCACGTCAGCGATCCGCGTGCTCTCCTTTGGCCATTGGATCAAAACCGTCATAGCAACCGACCTTGATGAATTGCTAGCATATTGTTCACGTGTGAAACATGTGCTTTGCCACCGACTTGGATGAAGCTCACCATGGGGTCGACCGACCCCACTCTATGACATGTGGGCCCGGGGTACATCTTCTAGAAGGTGGTGATGTCATCCTGATGAATAGTGCAGATGCGCCCCACCAAGGGGGTCGGCCGACCCCCCTATGACAGGGCTGGCCCACCTTCTTCTCTCCCTTGGTGACCCCACATGTCATGGACCATGTCTTGTGATGATGGTTGCATTTGGTTTCGGTGTGGACCCATGAATCCATGTGCTTCTCATCTTGCACCATTGAGTAAAAGCACATGTTTGATCCAAGGGTTGATATTGGCTTGAACATGCTTCTCTTGGATCATGCCATGTCACCCTGGCCGAGGTGGCCCCAAGGTGGGGTCGGCCGACCCCCTTGGTGGGCCCACCTGGCCTCATTTTGTTCATTTTGCCATCTCCTACAAGTTCACAAGCTAAGAGTACAAGTGGAACTTATTAGTGATAAATATGCTCATGATATGCTATACTTCCTTGAAATCGAGGCCTGTTGACGGTATTTTGATAAGGTAAAACATGCTATAACTTCCGTCAACGAAGATCCCCCACACTTGAATCTTTGCTCGTCCTCGAGTAAAGGTTAGAGAAAGTGAACAAGTGATTATTACATACTTAAAATGATAATGATCATAAAGCATCATTCCTAACATAGTTTACACAAATGGGTTATGTGGTACTGTCTATCATATATCCTTTAGATGTTGAGAAAAGGAACAAATCTCAAAGCAAAGTCATCTCCCTGAATTCTTGTTCTTGGTACTTAGAGTTTTTAGGACAGTTTGAAAGGAAAACACATAGTTCATGCTTACTCCTCATATAGTACTCTCAAGACACTCTTATAAGTGTTTGGTTCCTCACCAAGGAATAGCATGTGATTGCCTTATTTTTGTGTTATCCTAATCTATCAGGCTTATGTGGAGCTCGGTAGGGATAAACAAAAGTAGCATACTTGTTTTGCATATATTTAAAGTCAAAACAAGATCCAAGGAGAAGAATGTCATAATCCTAGATCAAGATGTGCATGTGTGTGAAGAGTATGTGGACTAGAATGCTCCTTTAATATAATCTCTCTCTACTTTATTTTACCTGAGACATGGTAGCATTTTTTCAACAATGGACCTTCATGTGCCCATATTATATTTTTTTTGGTGGACCTTCATGTGTCTATTTTTTTAAAAGTGGACCTTCATGTGTCCAAATTTTTTTTTTCTTTTGCTTAGCCTTAATGTCTCTTTTTACTAACCAGAGTTAGAGGGAAATCGAAATCGAAACAATGGATGAACAGGGAAATAGAGATTGCAAGGGGGCAGGATGACCAATTCTTACCCATGGCACCGACGTTGCGGTGCTCGGCTGTCCTCTTCTTCTCCTTCAGCAGGTCGCTTGCCGCGGTCATCGCCGTTTGCCATTGCTGCAGGACTAGGGTTTTCTTCTGGGTTGAGCCGACAAGAGGAAGTGAAGAGACGGAGGCAAAAATGCGCAACTGCAAGTGCTAGTCGAGGTTGTAGAGACGGTTTATTTATAAGCCGGGAAAAGAGTCATGACGAAGTCTACGGAGTAATGGAGTAAGAATGCCAAGCAACAGAGTAGGTTTTCCTTTCGGCTGGGCCGTTTTTTACTGGGCCAGGCTCGGCTAAGTCAAACGCCACTTGGTTATCTTCTTAAGTTCTTTGGGAAAAGTTCATTCGGCTATCAGAAAATGAAGACAATCAGCTATATCTTATCACAGGAAAATTAAGGGAGAGAGGCCGATTGCATTTTCAGACGAATAGATGCATAAAAGTATCAAAATAATTTTACAAAGGCAAAGTATGCTACGCTTGGTTTGTTACAAGATCAATGTTTACTCATTCAAAAACTGTTGATTGTCTTTATGGCCTCGACTCTGATTCGGCTGACAGTATCAAGCACTTTTTGATCTTCATCTTCAGATTTTGGATTTTGGATAATTTAGCTTTGATTTGTTGTGATCTCTTGAGAGCCAAAGTTATCTTCAACGAGGCTGCTTCTATGTCCTTCGGCAGATCAGCCATATGAGCCCTGTGAGATTGGATTTTAGTATTCAGATTGGCTAACTGGGCTTCTAACCTGCTCTTGTCTTCCTCCATGACTTTCAGTTCAGATTCCAAAGTTGCCAGGGAATTTTTTGCGATTTGAATATTGGAATGCAAATCTTTAAGTTCTAGCTTCTTTGAAGATCTATCATTCTGCAAGGCAGCCTTGGATGATATGTTTTTAGTTGCTCTCCTTACCATTCCGAAAAATTGTCGAGGCAAGCTGCAGAGTCCAAGTGGGTCAGAAGAGCGGAAGGAATATCTTCATCAATAAGCTCAAGAATATCTCTTATCTGATCTGCATATTGAACCAGATTGACGACGTCCTTGTTCAACAGAGTAATTATTTCCCTCAGCCGAGCCTGGTTTTCTGTTGATAAAGTATGTTGGAAAGTATTTTCTTCACCTTTCTCAGTGATATAATCTTCAGCAGGGAAAGAATAACTCGCAGTCGGCTCTTTAGTATTTTTCTGAGGAAAGAGAATAGCGTTAGCCGACTAAGTGTATTTGGTGAAAGCGATGTAATTCAGGGACAGAACTTTGCCTGCTGAGCTGATTGATCATCAGAGGACGCTGCGCCTTGGCTTGCTCGAGGGCTTTGTTGAGTGTTCGGAGGAGGTGGGCTTGGAGTATGATCAGGAGATGGCTCTGCTTCCAGTTCTTTTAAAATTTCATCTGTTTCAAGTAATTTCGTCGGCATCTTTATTTTTGAACCTTCAGGAGTCTTTGGATCTTCAGTTTCATCTTGGATCTTTTTTGTAGAAGCTTCAGGAGATAGTTTGGCAGTTGCTAAAGTACTGTCTGATTTCAAGACTTTGACTTGTGGCTGCAACGAGTGATGCAACATAGATTTGATCAGATTTGTTGCCAAATAAAGTTGCTTAGCACAAAATGGGAGGTCCATACCATGGGAGATAGTTTAGCCCTTTTGGTCCTTGGTTTCTTGGACAAAAGGACATGCTCAAGTGCCTTTCTTTTGCTCTCTCCTCTTGGAGGCACAATAGTTGAAGTTGCAGGGATCTTCATGAAAGTGTTCAAGCTGCGTTGAAACCGAGAGCAGGATTGGGTCCAGCCAGGTAATACTGGATCACTCTGACAGGAGGTGTAGGCTCAGGATCCTATGTATGGCCGAGTGTTAGAAAAAGATTGGATTTAAGAATGGAAAATGATAAGTGTGATGAAATTACCTCACTGTCAGAAGCAAAGTCAGGTTGCAGGTTTTGACACAAGGGGTGAACTGGCACATTGAAGAGATGAGCATGCCACTCTTCCCACCAGGAAGTGAAGAAAGGGTGAGTGATGTCTACTATCCCAAATGAGATGGTTCATATGTTGGCAGCTCCCATCCTAATTCAAAGACTTTTTTAGCCATTATCCCTCCATAATTATTTCTGTGGGTCTTATTACTGTTGACAGAGAAGAGTCTAGGGGGCAATTGACCACATCCTTGTCTGGCCACCATGTTTGGATAGTAGAACTCGTAGGTGGACTGCACTAATCTTCCATGGTGAAATTCGACTGGCAGAACACAGGGTTTGATGAAAGAGTTGAAGATCTCAATAGATTTTTGTCTGTGTCTGCACAGCCGGATTCGTAGTTAACTTGCAGGGAAGAGTCAGATTTTCATTCTCTCTATAGGGAAGTCAAAGTACATTGCCAAAACCTTTGAAGAATAGCTTGAAGAGATGACCAATGTCCATATCAATGCTGATAGATGATGCTGCTTCTCCATAAGTCTGACAGGCTTTGACTCTTGTTGTTTTGCCTTCAGCCTAATTAATTGAAGGGAAACTCAAGTTGAGAAGGCTCACAGAAACTATCTGATGCATATATAGTTGGAACCACATCTGGACCAACCACCAGGGACCATTCACACAAGAAATTCTCTACCCGTGTGCATCTGGAGAGTGATCTGATGCATCATATGATAGACAGACCCCAGGAGGTATTTGCCTAGTGGGATTTGAGTGCCTGCAGATAAATCTTCAGCCATCACCATATGGTTCAGAGTGGGTTCATTGGATTTTCCACAGAAGATGAATCTGCATAGCCACATATTCATAAAGGCTTTCAGTTTTTTGTCAGAGACAGTATTGGACGACTCCATATAAGTCTGAATGTATTTAGCCCATCCACATCCAGAACTGATAGCTCTCTGATTACTTTTGTTCTTGTATTTGTAAGGATATACTGGTAATGTTACATTCAGACCAGTCATCATGAAGACGTCAGCTAAAGTAATAGTCATCATACCATGGCCAAGATGAAAGCATTGATGGCGTTAGACTAGAAATGGGAAGCTGCTATCAGGAGAGGGTCGTTTCTGGGTGTTTTCTGATAAAGATAACTCCAGACAGTGGCCAATGTCTTGATTTTCCCAGTGGCTGCTGCTTTTTTTCAAACATCCTCTGATACCAATTTCGCCATCCAACAATTGGGGGAAAAGGCCAGTTCTTGAAGGTGTTCGGCCAGTGATTTGGTGAAGTAACTCCAGATTTGAAGGGAATTCTTTGGGTTTCCTTCTCGATAACCTCCGTTGGGTCAAGATTTCCCATTGGACCAAGGAGATAGGAGCCAGGGTTGGCAGCATAAGGAATCAGGATTTGGTTCTTATATTCCTTCAAGAAATAGCGAATAGAGGGAGAAAGTGAACCGAAAGAAGAAGCTAGCAAGTGATTACTGAATATGTGAAGTTTACCTCTGGAATCTTGTCTGGGTCGCCATCAAGGGTTCGAAGTGAAATCGATTGTGCAGAGATTTGAATTTCTTGAGCGGCGGCTACAGTGCCGGGAAGTGAAAACCTAGGAGAGGGAAGAAGCTTGCAGGCAATTTCAAAATAAAATTGACTTTTATCATCCCGAAATTGAGGGGGCATGTGTTAACACCAGATTTTCGCACGCACGAGAGATGACAAGAGAGCCCCCGGCAGTAAGAGGAGCATTCGGTAAACGACCGGGCGGTCGGCTAGTCTTCGGGATTTCGGCAAATGCCTATATAGTTGGCTGTTTTGCGAACGGTGACTCCATTCGGGAAGTGAAGATGACTTGCACGAGAGAAATACGTGACGATGGAGGACGCTGAGAAGAATAGAAATAGTATTTGTATCTTTCCAAAATTCGTTGTATAAGTCGTAATCGTTTAGGACTCATGTTTCGTCCAGGGTATAAATATAAACCCTCTACCATTGTAAAACTGTTCACAACCATATCAATACAAACCGGCCCCGTGCCATCTTCGAATCCTTAGTCGTGTCGTCGAGTTCTTCGAGAGGAATCATCGATCCATCGACCTCCGTAAGTCCCGACAACCTTGCTATCATGTCTAGTATCATGCGGTGGATTTAGATATGATGCAAGTAGTCTCGTTCTTTAAGCTTAGTATCGTGCGGCGGATTTAAGCTTATGACGGGAGGTTTTTGCTTATGCCTTGTATCGTGCGGCGGATTAAGTCATGGGTAAAAATAGTTATCGGCTCTATTAGATTTGGCAGATCTGATAGATTCATTAAGTTATCATGTGTTATGTGTTTTTATTATTTAATTCTTGTAACACTCTTTTGCCCAATTTAGATTGATCTTTGTTCGGCCTTGTTCCATAAGTTTGCTTGTGCTTTGCTAATCATAAGATCATGATGGCCGGATCAACTTTCAATCCAGATTGTTACATGTTGTGGGTTCATGCATGTTAATTATGATTAGACTTCGATAAAACTTGGTATCGTCGTGCGGCAGATGCAGTTTTTAGATCAGTTTGATCGAGCTTGCGTGTTTGTTCCTTCTTCATGGACCCCAATTCGGCTGGTTTGCCAATTTTGGTTAAGCTTACACGAGTAATGAGCTTTTATAGATCTGTTCAAATATATGCATGCTTTTAGCTTGTTATAATTAGATTGTATCATCATGCGGTGGATTAATCTAATTATAAGAAGTGGTGTAGACTTATAGCAAGTGTATCATGCGGTGGATTAGCTTCGCTTGAGTTTATGCTTGATGGTTTTATGAAGACTAAACGTGCGGCAGATTAGTTTGGATTAGCCTATGCATGTGTTATTTGAATAGATCTATTTTTGCATGTTACCTGTTTATAATATCTTTAATTTGTTCAAGCATGTCTCTACGGATACATGGGTGTATGCCGAGTCTCTGTGTGATGAGTGATTGTCAACGGAGATGATGCGCATGTTCTTTGGCTTGTGTTGTGCAGGTGTCGAGCACGGAGACAGTGGTCGATGGCGGGTGAAGGTCAAGTTGCGACGTGCCATGCCGACGGACCGGGCGCGATGAAGGATGGGCGTGCCGTGCGGCGGACGTGCCATGCCGATGTATCGGACGGTGAAGGGCGGACGTGGACTTAGACTGATGGACTGGAGGCCGGAGGATCAGCTGTGGTGGCTGGCAGCCTGCGACAGCGACAAGCGGAGAAGTGCGATCATGTCGGTGGAAGGGGTGCACAGGCGGTGCATCCCCTCTACGACGCCGGTTTGTTGGTAGAGCCCGGAAAAACCAACGGTGGACGGTTTCCAGGTTTGGGCCTCAAAACCTGGGTGCTGGGTTTCCAGGTTGAGCCACAAAACCTGGCGTGACGGTTTCCAGGTTGAGCCTCAAAACTGGGCGTGGGCCGGTTTCCGAGTTTGGGCCTCAAAACTCGGGCGCTGCGGGTTTCCGAGTTTGGGCCACAAAACTCGGGCTGGAGGCTGGTTTCCCGGTTTGGGCCTCAAAATCGGGGGCTGATGGATAAGGCTGGTTTCCCCGGTTTGGGCCACAAAACTGGGGTGCAGAGTGGTGGCGGCACGTGGCGGCGATCTGAAGGTTGCGTGGAGGCGACGCGGAAGACCGTGCGGGCGTGGCCGTCGGATCTACCTACCACCAGCGGGTGGACTAGAATAGCCTTAGGGTCAGGCTGGTCCGCTCTGTAAATACAGTAGAGGGGTAGAGTAGGAAATAGACTTAGGCTAGGTTAGTATAAGTAGTCCAGGGGAGACACCCTCCTCCCTATCTCAGTTTTAGCTATTTCAGTTAGTGCCTCATTTGCTAGGGTTTCCCACTCTCCATCCCTGCTTTAGCTAGTTGAGATCCGCAGAGAGACTCCACTCTGTGTACTGTCGATTCGAGGAAGTGAGGCCGTATCCTCACCTTGGATCCCATCTCTTGGTGTCAATTCGCGTTTTGATTTCATGTTCATCATGTTCTTCGCGGATTGCTTTGTGCCTTGAGTTTTCCCGTCGCTTGATCTTTGTGCTGGGTTCATCTTTTGCGATTCCGTTTGAACTGAGTTGTTCTAGATCGTGAGGCACTTCTTTCCACCGAAAGAAATCATCTCTAACCTCACGGTCTAGGAGATCGATCAAGTTTTAGTTTCGGGTCTCTTTTTCTTCCTTCCCCCGAATTCCTTCGATTCACCGATTTGGAGTTAGGTTCGAGCCATGATCTCTTAGAGATAGCTCACTAACCTCCTTGTGACTCCTCAGATCAAATCCCAAGCCTAGAGCACTTGATTCGGAGAGATCGGGTTGAATCGCCGGAGTTTCAGTGCAGTTTCGGGGTGACCGGACGCCGTCACGACTTGACCGGACGCGTCCGGTCGTTGAAGGTTTGAGCGTGTTCTGTTTTTTGCTCTGACCGGACGCTGGAGTTTATGGTGACCCGGACTCCCCATAGTCCTTCACTACTCGAACGTGCTTGTGACCGGACGCACCGGACGACCGGACGCTCTCAGTCACTGCGTCCGGTCAGTTCCAGAGAGAGTTCAAAACCGGTTTTTGGCTGACCGGACGCGTCCGTCCCCCAGCTGACCGGACGCAGGCAGAGTCCGGTCGATCCAGTTTCGCGCGTTTCGTTCGCGGTTCGTTCGTTCTTGATTGGACTCGAGTTTCGTCTTTTTGCGTTGGCTTTCTAGGGTTGTCTAGTGTCCCGCTGTGCTTCGTGGAAGCATCCACCCTACATCTAGGGTCGTGGACATTAGCAAGCTCTAGGGTTCGCTTTGGGGGGAGTTTGGGACAGTGGCATCTAGTTTCCGAAAGGAAATTTTGAAGCTCCCATTCACCCCCCCTCTGGTCGCTTTCGGGTAGCTTCTCGGTCCTTCAATTGGTATCGGAGCGGGTTAAGGATCTTCCACCTTAGCCGGTTCCAGATCCACCGAAGGCGACATGGATCGCGGCGTGGGCAAACCGCCGTTTTTCGATGGGACGAACTATGCGTATTGGAAGATACGTATGTCGGCCTATCTGCAGAGCTTGGGCGCTTCTATTTGGGATATTTGCAACTCTGCTGATTACGTGGTCTTGGCTGCTCGTGTTTCTCAGCAACAGATCGATGAGCACGATGCCAATAGCCGAGCCCGTAATGCTCTCTTTTCATTGTTTGAGCATGGGTGAGTTTGATCGTGTTTCTCACCTTGCTACGGCTCGGGAGATCTGGGACACCCTCATGCGTTTCCATGAGGGCACCTCTCAAGTCAAAACCCGACTCTACGAGTCGTTCAAGCGTGAGTATGAGAACTTTCGACATCAGCCTGGCGAGAGCATAGAAAGTTTATTCGCTCGCTTTCAGGTGATTGTCAACAGGATGAGGGCTAACAGAGAGCAGTTGCCATTTGACGATCATGAGCGTGCTTTGAAGCTTTTGCACACTCTTGACCGTTCGGTGTGGGACTCCAAGGTTCAGGCAATCATCGAATCGCCGAACTATGAGACCCTCACCTGCGACGAGCTCTTCAGTAAGCTCAAGTCCAGTGAGATTGATGCTATGGCGAGGGCTTCTTTTGAAAATCCTTCTCGCCCGTCCATGGCTTTGGTTTCCGGCTCTTCCTCTAACCCCTCAGCTGGCTTTGCGCTTTCTTCTCTCTTTTCTGTGACAGAGGACCAGCTGGAGTCTTTGGGAGACGACGAGTTGGCTTTGCTTGCCAACCGGTTCTCGCGGTTCCACAACAACCGCATGAACCGTCGTCGAGGAGGAGGACGCACGGATGCTACGAGTGCGGCGACCCCGACCACTTCATCGCCGACTGCCCCAAGAAGAAGAACAAGCATCTGGGGAAGGGCGATCACGGCCACAGGCGCGACTCCAAGTACAAGGAGAAGCACGTTCCCCCAAGGCACAAGAAGCGGGGCGGCTTCGACAAAGAGTACATCAAGAAGAAGTACTTGGAGAAGCAGCAAGCTGAGCAGCGCGCGTTCTTCTTCGCCACGCTCAGCGACGTCGACGGCTCGGATGACGACTCCGCCAGCTCGAGCGATGACGAGTCCGAGAAGAAGAAGAGGATCGAGGACAAGCTGAACGGCCTCTGCTTCTTCGCCGACGACGACGGCTTCTGCACCATGGCGCTGGGCGATGAGGTCGACGGCGAGCCGGAGCGTACCCCTCGGAACGACGACGACGACGACACCTCCCAGGTATCTCTCACCTACGACGAGCTTTCCTCCGAGGTTGAGAAGTTGACTGCTGCCCTCCTTAGCCAAGATAAGTTGCTTAGGCGTGCCGCTAGAGAGCGCAAGGAGTTTAGGCAGAAGTGGGAGGACACGGTGAAGGAGCTTGAGTTCGCTCGGTCCACCGTGGTAGTGTCGGAGGAGGCGGAGTGCGAGTCGTGCACCGCGCACATGACTGACCTTCTCACTCTGAGAGGTAAGTATGCTGCGTTGGTTGGAGAGGTGGATGAGCTCCGTGCTAGGCCGCAGCTGTTGGGTGCATGCAAGACTTGTCCTGTCTTGCAATCTGAGTTGGCGAGAGAAATGCCAAGCTTGAGTCTTTAGAGAAGGCCAGCTCAGATAGCACTTGTGTCTCGAGGTGTGCTTTGTGTGAGGGCCTGGAGATGGAGATTGCCAATGTGAAGCATGGCAAGATGCAAACCGAGGAAGAAAACACATACCTTCGGTCCATCTTGTCATGGGTCTCCAGTAGTGAGCCGCAGCTCGGGATGATGATCTCCCAATTCAAGCGAGCTGTTGGTGCCCCTGGTGTAGGTTTTGCTCAGAGTGTTGATCTCTCAGCTTTTGGAAGATTGGAGAGTCTAGTGGTCTGAACCCATGTGAGAAGCCCAATTCCACCACTACTCCCAAACTTGCCAAGCTTCCACTCAAAGAGCCAGCCAAGCCTATCACCAAGATGGTGTGGTTGAGGAACCCCCGAGAGCTCCTCCCAAGAACCCAGTTTGGGCACCCAAGCCAAACCACCTCAGAAACAAGCTTGATGCTATGCCACCCATTTGTGAGGAGTTGCCACAGAAGGGCAAAGGCAAAGTGAGCCACACCCCACAGCCCTGGTCACCAACAACCCCCTTGCGTGCGGTGAGGTACCAGTGTGATTTTTGTGGGAGAGATGGTCACTTGAGCGAGTTCTGCTTTCGGCGCAAGCGAGAGGCGCGCAGGGCTCGGGAGATGGAGAACCCGGACATGTACCATCCAGCTCATGGTGGACATGCTCCGAAGGCAAGAGGAGAGCAGCTAGGTCTGGAGGTCAGGCTCCCAGGCCTAGGCAGGAAGATGAGAGCTCCTAGGAGGGAGACTAGGCCTAGAGGTCCAGACCTCAGTTTGTTAGGCCTAGGCAGAGAGAGCTCCGAGGAGAGACGCTAGAGTTGAGCCCCAGGCTCCTAGGCGTAGACCTCGTAGAGAGCGTGCCCGACGGGGTCCTGCTTTTGCAGGTAACGGACCCCGTGGCGGAGGCTTAGTTGAGCGCTTTCCCCCACCGCAGTTTGAGTACCGCGGTGAGCGCTTCTTCCCCAGCGGACCACGTTTTCCTGTACGTGGTGATCGCTACCCTCGTAGACAGGCTAGGAATGGTTTTTTCACTAACCGTTCTTTTGAGCAGCCGGCCCAACACTGGTATTCTCCTTACTTCACTAACCCCAGTGTTGGACCGTATGCTCACCCTATGTCTTTTATTGATGTAGGTAAGCGGTTGGAGGACATTTGGTTGGTGGATTCCGGTTGCTCGAGGCACATGACCGGAACGCCAAGTGGTTCTCCAGCCTTAGCCCGGTCGCCGGAAAAGAGTACATAACCTTCGGCGACAATAGTAAAGGTAAGGTATTGTCTCGTGGGACGGTGCGGGTTAATGAGCACTTTGTGTTGCGCGATGTTGCTCTTGTTTCTAACCTGCATTTTAACCTTCTTTCTGTTTCGCAACTTTTTGATGATGACTATGAGATTCGTTTCAAACCGAACCTTAGTCGCATCTTAGATCCTCAGGGCGATCTTGTATGTCTGATTTCGCCCTTTGGGAAAGTCTTTCGCGCGAATTTCTCGGAGTCGTTTGGTTCTTCTCGCTGTCTTTTGGCTAGTCCTTCTTCCTCCGATCTTTGGAAGTGGCATAGGAGGCTCGGTCATTTAAGCTTCGACTTGCTTGCAAGACTTAGCTCACTTGGCCTAATCCGAGGATTGCCCAAGCTTTCGATGGAGAAGGATCTAGTTTGCCATTCTTGCAGACATGGGAAGATGGTTGCCGCTCCCCACCATCCAGTGACTAAGGTCATGACCTCGCACCCCGGAGAGCTTTTACACATGGACCTTGTTGGTCCGGCTCGGGTGAGCTCGGTTGGTGGCAAGTGGTATGTTTGGTTGTTGTTGACGACTTTTCGAGATATTCGTGGGTCTTCTTTTTGACTGAGAAGACTGAGACTTTCTCCTTCGCTCGCAATCTGATTTTGCGTCTTCAGAACGAGTTCCCTTTGAACTCGATGCGAGCTATTAGAAGTGATAATGGTTTCGAATTCAAAAATTCGGATTTTGAGAAGTTTTGTAACCGCCTTGGTTTGGAGCATCAGTTTTCTTCCCCCTACACACCGCCCCAAAATGGTGTTGTAGAGAGGAAGAATCGGACCCTTGTTGAGATGGCCAGGACGATGCTTGATGAGCATAGGACTCCTAGGCGCTTTTGGGCCGAAGCTATGAACACTGCATGCTACATTTCGAATCGCATTTTTCTGAGAGCGTTTTTGAAGAAGACCTCTTATGAGTTGCGTTTTGGTCGCCAGCCCAAGGTGAGTTATTTTAGAGTCTTTGGTTGCCACTGTTTTATATTGAAAAAAGGCAACCTGGACAAGTTTGAGTCTCGTTCTTCTGACGGTGTGTTTTTGGGTTATGGCACTCACACTCGAGCTTATCGTGTACTTAACCTTGACACTAACCGAGTCATGGAGACATCAGATGTCACCTTCGACGAGACTCTTGTTTGTCCTCTTCTTCTCGTTTTGAGCGTGCAGGTGATCATGAGGTTGGAGAGCCTCTTTTCGATGACGAGGACGAGGGTGCTGAAGGTATAGATGATCCAGCACCCCCTCCACCTGCCGTGCCGCAAAGAGCGGCCTCGACGACGACTCACGGCCCCGACACTTCTTCCTGGGGGCCGTGGGATCCTCCACCTCGCGCGGTACCTTTTGTACCCGGGGTGGAACCAGCTGCTGTTGAGGGGAGGTCACTTCTTCCCGGGAGGCGCCACGACACATCCAGCGCCAGCACCCTCCTCAGCAGATGATCGGCGACATCGACGAGCGAGTTACTCGCTCCAGGTCACAGCACATCTCGCACTTTGCTCATTCTGCTTTTGTTGCGTCTTTTGAGCCCCGAGATGTTGGACACGCATTGACGGATCCGGATTGGGTCAATGCCATGCATGAGGAGCTAGAGAACTTTGAGCGAAATCGGGTTTGGGTTCTAGTGCCTCCACCTCCTGACTGTAAACCTATTGGGACAAAAATGGGTATTTAAAAACAAGCAAGGAGAGGAGGGCCACATTGTGAGAAACAAGGCCCGGCTTGTAGCGAAGGTTATAGTCAGAAGGAGGGGATAGATTATGAGGAGACCTTCGCTCCTGTAGCTCGTTTGGAGGCTATTAGGATACTCTTGGCTTATGCTGCATCCATGGGTTTCAAACTTTTTCAAATGGATGTCAAGAGTGCCTTCTTAAACGGCTACATTGAGGAGGAGGTCTATGTCCAGCAACCCCCCGGTTTTGAAATCCCAAGTTTCCAAACCATGTCTTTAAACTCCACAAAGCTTTGTATGGTTTGAAACAAGCCCCTAGAGCCTGGTATGAGAGATTAAAAACCTTTTTGCTAGCTAAGGGTTTAAAATGGGATGTGTTGATAAAACGCTCTTTCTCCTCAAGCAAGGCAAAGATACTCTCTTGGTCCAATTTACGTGGATGATATCATTTTCGGTGGTTCTTCTCACGCTTTGGTTGCCAAGTTTGCAGATACTATGAGCAGGGAGTTCGAGATGAGCATGATGGGCGAGCTGACTTTCTTTCTCGGGTTGCAAATTAAGCAATCCCGAGAGGGGACGTTTGTGCACCAGGGCAAGTACACGAGGGACTTGCTGAAGCGGTTCGACATGGGTGAGGCCAGCCTCTTCCGACGCCCATGTCGACGACGACTGCCCTGGATGCCGACACGGATGGAGAAGCAGTGGACCAGAAGGAGTAACGCAGCATGATTGGATCGCTGCTCTACCTGACGGCGACACGGCCGGACATTCAGTTCGCCGTGTGCTTGTGCGCGCGCTTTCAGGCTTCGCCACGCACTTCTCACCGTCAGGCCGTGAAGCGCATCTTCAGGTACCTTCGTTTCACGCCTGAGTTCGGGATTTGGTATTCTGCTTCTTCCACCTCTCTCGCTTTGTGGCTTTTCTGATGCTGATTTTGCTGGTTGTCGCACCGAGCGCAAGTCCACTTCTGGGACTTGCCAGTTTATTGGATCTTCTCTGGTGTCGTGGTCTTCTCGCAAGCAGTCTAGTGTCGCTCAGTCTACCACGGAGGCTGAATATGTTGCTGCGGCTAGCTGCTGTTCCCAGTTACTCTGGATGATGGCCACTTTGCGTGATTTTGGTTTGAGCTTTACTCGAGTTCCTTTGCTTTGTGACAGCACGAGTGCCATTAGCGTTGCTAAGAACCCCGTGCTTCACTCGAAAACCAAACACATTGATGTGCGCTTTCATTTCTTGCGAGACCACCAGGAGAAGGGTGATATCGACCTTCGCCATGTCGATACTCATCACCAATTGGCTGATATTTTCACCAAGCCTTTAGACGAATCAACCTTTAATAGGTTGAGGGTGAGCTTGGTGTGTGTTCCCCTTTTAGATGGGGGAAGCATTTGAGAGTACAGACTGACTCTTTTATTTTGAGGTTCTTTCTTTTGAGTTTCTTGAGTCTTTCCAATTGGTATCTTCTTTCTTTCAGTTTTTGTGTCGGGCATACACATTTACATTCTGAGCTTCATGTCTATATTCACTAGAATGTAATTATGCTCTTGTTAGTATTGCTCCGATACTTATGATGATGCTTGTAGCTTATGCTCTTTCTGATCACTGTTACATGTTTGGCGAGCTATTTTTGGAATAGTGAATTATGCCTAATGTATATAATCTGAAAATGTTCACCATTGAGATATGCAACTAGCATGTGTAGGGTGTGTGTGAGTCCATTCCTGCTTTTCATATATGCTAGGTTGCTATGTCTCTAGTTCTGAGTCATTCACTTGCTTGGTTGTTCATAACTGCTTAAAATCTGAACCAAGTATTGTTGAATGAAAAGATCGAGATGGGATTGCTTGTCAACACCTCATGGTATTGAGACTGTTTCTCATTGCACTTTGAGTTAAACTTGAGCCATGTAGTGTATGACCGAAACCGTTGCTTTAAGCTTCTGATTGCTTCGGCATAGGCTTCGCACGGTTGAAAGTTAGGCGATGACAGCTTTCAACCTCTCGCAATCACATGCTAAAAATGAACTTGTGAATTCTTTTATTTACCGCTGCAACTGCCATATAATTGAATCCAAGTATATGTCTTCTTATTCCTATGCATGATGATTGGACTTTGCTAGGGTAGTTTCACTTGTTATATGATTAGCACTTGTTTGGATTCCTTCTATACATGTCTAGTGCTATTTGATGGGACTATCCTTTTGGCTTAAAACTGCTCACATGCTCCTATGCTTCATATTTCGTATAAGTGATCAGTTTGAGCCTTTGCTATTTGAGTGCTTAATTGAGATGTTGGAGCTATACTGATTAGAGCATCTTTGCACTCTTTTGACTATATACTTGAAGCTCCTAACTTGCATTTTGACTTCATATGCATTTTGGAAGGAGATCTTGTGTTTCAGGGGGAGTTTATGTGAAGGGAATTGCTTCTCCGATACCTTTTGGCTTGATAAGTGCATTTTCAACTAGGGGGGGAAATTTTTGCAAATCATATTGCTCCTGTGTTGATCAACTAAGGGGAGAATCATTTGTCCTAGTTGGAGAATCATTTGTCCTAGTTGCTTGCATTTGTCGAGGGGGAGTTTGCTAGTTGTGTTGAGCCGTTGCCTCTGTCTTGAGGGACTAGCAAACGTTCCTAGCTTTTCATGAGACGTTCCTAGCTTTCATGAGCTTTCATAAGCTTTTTCATTTGGCTTTCAATTGGTATCGTCTGGTGGCTTTCCTTCCCATTTGGTTTGGGTTGATTTCCAATTGGTTCGGAGTGATTTTCTTGTCTAGTTGTGTTGAGCCTCTGTGCTCTATCTTGAGGGACTAGCATTTTGCTTCTGTTGTCCTCCGATCTTCAATTGGTATCTGCTAGCGGGTGTTGAGCCTGTTCTACCTCTTCTTGAGGGCTAGCTTTGTGCTTTGCTTGGTTGCGTGCGAGCCGTTGCCCATGTCTTTGGGACCAAGTTTTCGCTTCATCCACTTGACCTTCTTTGGCTTTTGTTAGGCTTTTGGGTCATTTGGTTGGGTTTTCTTTCCACTCCTCCTTCCTACCTCCTTCTTCTTATTCATGATTTGTTGTGGAGTGACATGCACTCATGCAAGGGGGAGATTGCGGATACATGGGTGTATGCCGAGTCTCTGTGTGATGAGTGATTGTCAACGGAGATGATGCGCATGTTCTTTGGCTTGTGTTGTGCAGGTGTCGAGCACGGAGACAGTGGTCGATGGCGGGTGAAGGTCAAGTTGCGACGTGCCGTGCCGACGGACCGGGCGCGATGAAGGATGGGCGTGCCGTGCGGCGGACGTGCCATGCCGATGTATCGGACGGTGAAGGCGGACGTGGACTTAGACTGATGGACTGGAGGCCGGAGGATCAGCTGTGGTGGCTGGCAGCCTGCGACAGCGACAAGCGGAGAAGTGCGATCATGTCGGTGGAAGGGGTGCACAGGCGGTGCATCCCCTCTACGACGCCGGTTTGTTGGTAGAGCCCGGAAAAACCAACGGTGGACGGTTTCCAGGTTTGGGCCTCAAAACCTGGGTGCTGGGTTTCCAGGTTGAGCCACAAAACCTGGGCGTGACGGTTTCCAGGTTGAGCCTCAAAACCTGGGCGTGGGCCGGTTTCCGAGTTTGGGCCTCAAAACTCGGGCGCTGCGGGTTTCCGAGTTTGGGCCACAAAACTCGGGCTGGAGGCTGGTTTCCCGGTTTGGGCCTCAAAACCGGGGGCTGATGGAAAAGGCTGGTTTCCCGGTTTGGGCCACAAAACCGGGGGTGCAGAGTGGTGGCGGCACGTGGCGGCGATCTGAAGGTTGCGTGGAGGCGACGCGGAAGACCGTGCGGGCGTGGCTCGGATCTACCTACCACCAGCGGGTGGACTAGAATAGCCTTAGGGTCAGGCTGGTCTGCTCTGTAAATACAGTAGTGAGGGGTAGAGTAGGAAATAGACTTAGGCTAGGTTAGTATAAGTAGTCCAGGGGAGACACCCTCCTCCCTATCTCATTTTAGCTATTTCAGTTAGTGCCTTCATTTGCTAGGGTTTCCCACTCTCCCATCCCTGCTTTAGCTAGTTGAGATCCGCAGAGAGACTCCACTCTGTGTACTGTCGATTCGAGGAAGTGAGGCCGTATCCTCACCTTGGATCCCATCTCTTGTGTCAATTCGCTTTTTGATTTCATGTACATCATGTTCTTCGCGGATTGCTTTGTGCCTTGAGTTTTCCCGTCGCTTGATCTTTGTGCTCGGTTCATCTTTTGCGATTCCGTTTGAACTGAGTTGTTCTAGATCGTGAGGCACTTCTTTCCACCGAAAGAAATCATCTCTATCTACCTCACGGTCTAGGAGATCGATCAAGTTTTAGTTTCGGGTCTCTTTTCTTCTTCCTTCCCTCGAATTCCTTCGATTCACCGATTTGGAGTTAGGTTCGAGCCATGATCTCTTAGAGATAGCTCACTAACCTCCTTGTGACTCCTCAGATCAAATCCCAAGCCTAGAGCACTTGATTCGGAGGAGATCGGGTTGAATCGCCGGAGTTTCAGTGCAGTTTCGGGGTGACCGGACGCCGGTCACGACTTGACCGGACGCGTCCGGTCGTTGAAGGTTTGAGCGTGTTCTGGTTTTTGCTCTGACCGGACGCTGGAGTTTAGTGGTGACCGGACTCGCCCATAGTCCTGTTCACTACTCGAACGTGCTTGTGACCGGACGCACGGGATCGACCGGACGCCGCAGTCACTGCGTCCGGTCAGTTCCAGAGAGGTTCAAAACCGGTTTTTGGCTGACCGGACGCGTCCGGTCCCAGCTGACCGGACGCAGGCAGTGTCCGGTCGATCCAGTTTCGCGCCGTTTCGTTCGCGGTTCGTTCGTTCTTGATTGGACTCGAGTTTCGTCTTTTGCGTTGGCTTTCTAGGGTTGTCTAGTGTCCCGCTGTGCTTCGTGGAAGCATCCACCCTACATCTAGGGTCGTGGACATTAGCAAGCTCTAGGCTTCGCTTTTGGGTTGAGTTTGGGACAGTGGCATCTAGTTTCCGAAAGGAAATTTTGAAGCTCCCATTCACCCCCCCTCTGTCGCTTTCGGGTAGCTCCTCGTCTCCTTCATCTCTCTTTACATATGCATTCGCAGTTAATATGCTTTACATACTCTGTTCTCATACTTGCCGAATGACTTTATAAACATGCTTTGACAGACAGCTTTTATAGCTGTGTGCCGTCGTGATTGGCTTTCAAAACCGTACATATGGAACTGTCTGGTCTCACCCGGCATGTTCCAGAGGTATTCTCACGTTTTTATTCCTTGTTGGTTTTCAGGTCAAACCGACCGGCACGTCTCCGGATTCAACATACTCCGGGCACCCGATTGAAGCTAGCTTTTCGACTTGCTGTGTGCTTGGCGCGAGGTGTCACGTTTTGCGTCAACACTAGCGTTAACGGAAAAATTGGCCGAAAATGGAGGAGACCGGTGCGTCTGCGCGGGTATGGCCACAGTCGCGGATAGCTAGCGAGGTGCCCAAGACGCCCCATGCGTTTCCAGCGCGCGAGGCTTCCATCCTTGGGGCGAAGCGGGCGCCGGGAGGGGGACAATGGGGTAGAAATAGCCGTGTACTAGCGTTAACGGAAAAATCGGCCGAAAACAGAGGAGACCGTCGCGTCGGCGCGGGTTTGGCCACAGTCGCGGATAGCTAGCGGGGTGCCCAAGACACCCCATGCGTTTCCAGCGCGCGAGGCTTCCGTCCTTGGGGCGAACCGGGCACCGGTAGGGGGACGATGGGGTAGAAATAGGCCGTGTACTAGCGTTAACGGAAAAATCGGCCGAAAACGGAGGAGACCGGTGCGTCCGCGAGGGTTTGGCCACAGTCATGGATAGCTAGCGGGGTGCCCAAGACGCCCCATGCGTTTCCAGCGCGCGAGGCTTCCGTCCTTGGGGCGAACCGGGCGCCGGGAGGGGGACGATGGGGTAGAAATAGGCCGTGTACTAGCGTTAACGGAAAAATCAGCCGAAAACGGAGGAGACCGACGCGTCCGCGCGGGTTTGGCCACAGTCGCTGATAGCTAGCGGGGTGCAAAAGACGCCCCATGCGTTTCCAGCGCGCGAGGCTTCCGTCCTTGGGGCGAACCGGGCGGTGGGAGGGGGACGATGGGTACAAATAGGCCGTGTACTCGCGTTAACGGAAAATCGGCCGAAAACGGAGGAGACCGGCGCGCCCGCGCGGGTTTGGCCACAGTCGCGGATAGCTAGCGGGGTGCCCAAGATGCCCATGCGTTTCCAGCGCGCGAGGCTTCCGTCCTTGGGGCGAACCGGGCGCCGGGAGGGGGACGATGGGGTAGAAATAGGCCGTGTACTAGCGTTAACGGAAAAATCGGCCGAAAACGGAGGAGACCGCGCGTCCGCGGGGTTTGGCCACAGTCGCGGATAGCTAGCGGGGTGCCCAAGATGCCTCATGCATTTCCAGCACGCGAGGCTTCCGTCCTTGGGGCGTACCGGGCGCTGGGAGGGGGACGATGGGGTAGAAATAGGCCGTGTACTAGCGTTAACGGAAAAATCGGCCGAAAACGGAGGAGACCGGCGCGTCCGCGTGAGTTTGGCCACAGTCACGGATAGCTAGCGGGGTGCCCAAGACGCCCCATGCGTTTCCAGCGCGCGAGGCTTCTGTCCTTGGGGCGAACCGGGCGCTGGGAGGGGACGATGGGGTAGAAATAGGCCGTGTACTAGCGTTAACGGTAAAATCGGCCGAAAACGGAGGAGACCGGCGTGTCCGCGCGGGTTTGGCCACAGTCGCGGATAGCTAGCGGGGTGCCCAAGACGCCCCATGCGTTTCCAGCGCGCGAGGCTTCCGTCCTTGCGGCGAACCGGGCGCTGGGAGGGGTACGATGGGGTAGAAATAGGCCGTGTACTAGCGTTAACGGAAAGATCTGCCGAAAACGGAGGAGACCGGCGCGTCCGCGCGGATTTGGCCACAGTCGCGGATAGCTAGCGGGGTGCCCAAGACGCCCCATGCGTTTCCAGCGTGCGAGGCTTCCGTCCTTCGGGCGAACCGGGCGCCGGGAGGGGGACGATGGGGTAGAAATAGGCCGTGTACTAGCGTTAACGGAAAAACCGGCCGAAAACGGAGGAGACCGGCGCGTCCACGCGGGTTTGGCCATAGTCGCGGATAGCTTGCTGGGTGCCCAAGACGCCCCATGCGTTTCCAGCGCGCGAGGCTTCCGTCCTTGGGGCGAACTGGGCACCGGGAGGGGGACGATGGGGTAGAAATAGGCCATGTACTAGCGTTAAGGAAAAATCGGTCGAAAACGGAGGAGACCGGCGCGTCCGCGCGGGTTTGGCCATAGTCGCGGATAGCTAGCGGGGTGCCCAAGACGCCCCATGTGTTTCCAGCGCGCGAGGCTTTCTTCCTTGGGGCGAACCAGGCGCCGGGAGGGGGACGATGGGGTAGAAATAGGTTGTGTACTAGCGCGAAAAAATCGGCCGAAAACGGAGGAGACCGGCATGTCCGCGCGGGTTTGGCCACAGTCGCGGATAGCTAGCGGGGTGCCCAAGACGCCCCATGCGTTTCCAGCTTGCGAGGCTTCCGTCCTTGGGGCGAACCGAGCGCCGAGAGGGGGGACGATGGGGTAGAGATAGGCCGTGTACTAGCGTTAACGGAAAAATCGGCCGAAAATGGAGGAGACCGGCGCGTCCGCTCGGGTTTGGCCACTATCGCGGATATCTAGCGGGGTGCCCAAGACGCCCCATGCATTTCCAGTGCGTGAGGCTTCCGTCCTTGGGGCGAACTGGGTGCCGGGAGGGGGACGATGGGGTAGAAATAGGCCATGTACTAGCGTTAATGGAAAAATCGGCCGAAAACGGAGAAGACCGGCGCGTCCGCGCGGGTTTGGCCACAGTCGCGGATAGCTAGCGGGGTGCGCAAGACGCCCCATGCGTTTCCAGCGCGCGAGGCTTCCGTCCTTGGGGCGAACCGGGCGCCGGGAGGGCGACGATGGGGTAGAAATAGGCCGTCTTCTAGCGTTAACGGAAAAATCAGCCGAAAACGGAGGAGACCGGCGCGTCCGCGCGGGTTTGGCCACAATCGCGGATAGCTAGCGGGGCCCAAGACCCCCATGCGTTTCCAGCGTGCGAGGCTTCCGTCCTTGGGGCGAACCGGGCGCCGGGAGGGGGACGATGGGGTAGAAATAGGCCGTTTACTAGCGTTAACGAAAAATCGGCCGAAAACAGAGGATACCGGCGTGTCCGCACGGGTTTGGCCACAGTCGCGGATAGCTAGCGGGGTGCCCAAGATGCCCCATGCGTTTCTAGCGCGCGAGGCTTTCGTCCTTGGGGCAAAACTGGCACCGGAGGGGGACGATGGGGTAGAAATAGGCCATGTACTAGCGTTAACGGAAAAATCGGCCAAAAACGGAGGAGACCCGCGCGTCTGCGCGGGTTTGGCCACAGTCGTGGATAGCTAGCGGGGTGCCCAAGACGCCCCATGCGTTTCTAGCGCGCGAGGCTTCCGTCCTTGGGGCGAACCGGGCGCCCGGAGGGGGACGATGGGGTAGAAATAGGCCGTGTACTAGCGTTAACGGAAAAATAGACCCAAAACGGAGGAGACCGACTCGTCCGCATGGGTTTGGCCACAGTCGCGGATAGCTAGCGGGGTGCCCAAGATGCCCCATGCGTTTCCAGCGCGCGAGGCTTCCGTCCTTGGGGCGAACCGGGCGCCGGGAGGGGGACGATGGGGTAGAAATAGGCCGTGTACTAGCGTTAACGGAAAAATCGCCCGAAAACGGAGGAGACCGGCGCGTCGCGCGGGTTTGGCCACAGTCGCGGATAGCTAGCGGGGTGCCCAAGAGGCCCCATGCGTTTCCAGCGCGCGAGGCTTCCGTCCTTGGGGCGAACCGGGCGCCGGGAGGGGGACGATGGGGTAGAAATAGGCCGTGTACTAGCGTTAACCGAAAAATCGGCCGAAAACAGAGGAGACCGGCGCGTCCGCACGGGTTTGGCCGTAGTCGCGGATAGCTAGCGTGGTGCCCAAGACTCCCCATGCGTTTCCAGCATGCGAGGGTTCCGTCCTTGGGGCGAACCGGGCGCCGGGAGGGGGGCGATGGGGTAGAAATAGGCCGTGTACTAGCGTAACGAAAACGGAAAAATCGGCCGGAAAACGGAGGAGACCGGCGCGTCCGCGTGCGTTTGGCCACAGTCGCGGATAGCTAGCGGTGTGCCCAAGACGCCCCATGCGTTTCCAGCGCGCGAGGCTTCCGTCCTTGGGGCGAACGGGCGCCGGGAGGGGACGATGGGGTAGAAATAGGCCGTGTACAAGCGTTAACGGAAAAATCGGCCGAAAACGGAGGATGTTGGGGGAAGGGACTGTTGACACTTCTTAATGCAACCACTAGAACTAGACTATGGAGCCTAATCCCCGGCAGCGGCACCAGAGATGCTTGTTGACACCAGAAGTGGCAAACGGATATACCGCAAGCGCACGGTAGTCAATTGTAGCTTTTCACCGGGAGTATTCCAGGTATCGTATTTCCACAGGGAACGTGAAGTGGATTAACTAGAAGAAGGGTCGTCAAAGGATGATCAAAGGGTATATGATAACTGGGATTGAGAGGTCTTCCTAATATCAATATCTGGTACTAGTTTTCTAAGAGTACTGAGGTTTACCACCTCATTCCTTACTGGGGGCGAAGGACGAAACAGTAGTTGATTAAAAGGTTCTCCACCTAACAACTACTGAGGCGGCAATGCTGCTACCCAACTATTATTTTCAACTTGCCTACAACACTTGAGAGGAACTCCAAGCACTGGCTGTGTCTGTCACTCTACCACCAGGCGTCTACACAAGTGCGACAAGAAGTCCACACTGGCAAGATATAGCCTAGACACCACGTCTACACTAATCTTACTACTCTAAAGCTAAGCTTATTAGGCCTAGAGCACTTCAACAAAGTAAAGCAATGTGCCAAGTAAAAGAACTATAAACTTCAATTACCAGACCAGAATATTAAATACTAGCATAACTCAGATGTAACACTTACAAGAAGAATCGCATCCGCTGAGGCGCACCTTGGAGAAGATTCCCGACAGGCCGGGACTCCTCCGTGGAACTCCTCACTCCCTTCCCTCTCTTCTAACACTAAAGCTACTATGTAGGTTTTCTCTCCTTGGATGCATACAAATGAAGAGCTCTAGGGGGGTATTTATATCTTGGAGGTGGAGTAGCGGCTACTCCGTGCCACCGCGATCCGCGTGCTCTCCTTCCTTGGCCATTGGATCAAACCGCCATAGTAACCGCCATGGATGGATGGCCTTGATTTCTTCACGTGTGAAACATGTGCAAGCAACCGACATTGGATGGGGCTCACCCTGGGATCGGCCGACCCCAGCCAATGACAGGTGGCCCACCACTTTGCTTCTAGAAGGTGCTGACATCACCAGGCTGAATAGTGTAGCCAGGGCCCACCAAGGGGGGTCGGCCGACCCCCCTATGACTGGGCTAGCCCACTGTTTTGTCTCCCCTGGTGTCCCCACATGTCATGGAGCATGGTGTCATATGTTGGTTGCATTTGCTTTCTCGTGTGGGCCCATGGATCCATGTGCTTCTCATCTTGCACCATTGAGTAAAAGCACATGTTTGATCCAAGGTTGATATTGGCCTAAGCATGCTTCTCTTGGATCGTGCCATGTCACCTTGGCCGAGGTGGCCACCAAGGTGGGGTCGGCCGACCCCCTTGGTGGGCCCACCTGGCCTCATTTTGTTCATTTTGCCATCTCCTACAAGTTCACAAGCTAAGAGTACAAGTGGAACTTATTAGTAATAAATATGCTCATGATATGCTATATTTCCTTGAAACTGAGTCCTGTTGACGGTATTTTGATAAGGTAAAACATGCTATAACTTCCGTCAACAAGATCCCCACACTTGAATCTTTGCTCGTCCTCGAGTAAAGGTTAGAGAAAGTGAACAAGTGATTATTACATACTTAAAATGATAATGATCATAAAGCATCATTCCTAACATAGTTTATACAAATGGGTTATGTGGTACTGTCTATCATATATCCTTTAGATGTTGAGAAAAGGAACAAATCTCAAAGCAAAGTCATCTCCCTGAATTCTTGTTCTTGGTACTTAGAGTTTTTAGGACAGTTTGAAAGGAAAACACATAGTTCATGCTTACTCCTCATATAGTACTCCCAAGACACTCTTATAGGTGTTTGGTTCCTCACCAAGGCATAGCATGTGATTGCCTTATTTTGTTTTATCCTAATCTATTAGGCTTATGTGGAGCTTGGTAGGGATAAACAAAGTAGCATACTTGGTTTGCATATATTGTAAAGTCAAAACAAGGATCCAAGGAGAAGAATGTCATAATCCTAGATCATGATGTGCATGTGTGGGAAAGTATGTGGACTAGAATGCTCCTTTAATATAATCTCTCTCTCTACTTTATTTTACCTTGAGACATGGCTAGCATTTTTCAACAATAGACCTTCATGTGTCCATATTTTTTTTAGTGGACCTTCATGTGTCCACAATTTTTTTATACTGGACCTTCATGTGTCCACAATTTTTTTTTATACTGGACCTTCATGTGTCCACATTTTTTTTTCTTTTGCTTAGCCTTAATGTCTCTTTTTACTAACCAGAGTTAGAGAGAGATATTGTAGAACTTTAATGTACGGAGCATCTATAGAGTGGAAATGAATGGTATGTGTAGGCATACTTCCAGTGTAGAAGTTGCATATGTAGATGGTGTGTACGTGATCTTGATCTTGGGATTATGACAAAATTCTCGACTAGGGTCAACAAGGTTTGACCAAACTCAAGACAAAAACAAGTAGCATGTGTGTAAAAGGTTTTGCTCATGTATGCATATGTATGGTTTTGGTAGGTATTTCTCACTATAGAGGAGTAAATGATACTATGGTTTTGAGATATTTTCAAAAACAAATCTCTAAGCACCTTAAACAAAAACAGGTTTGAGTCTTAAGCCAAGATTTATCTCACTTTTAACAACAACTTAGTCAATATGCTTTCCTAATTTAGTTTACCCATGAGTATAAACATATGTAAGAACATGGTTTTATGTCATTAACATTCTTAGCATATCATAACTCAAGTCACTTTGTAGCTTTTTTTTTATTTTATTTAGAATATGGAATGATTGTTAAACTGCTTGAATCGAGAGGAGAAAGGGGAAACGAACCAGACAGACAGCAGTGTTGAGCTTACTGTGCAGAGGTGAGCTGGTGGGCCCAGGTCACCATGATGGAGTCGGCCGACCCCACCAAATGGTGGTTTTCGTTGCCATTTGCCTTTTTCTCTCTTTCAGTTTACATCTGCAAAAGCACTTTTCAAAAATTCAAGAGAACGGGGGCGCCGACCCCTTGCTTACCTCTGTTTTGTGCACTGCAGCGTGTCAACCTGTGCTCAGCAGTTCAGTGTGGTTCAATGATGAAATTGGGGGGGTCGTCCGACCCCTCCACACTTGATTTTTCCATAAATGAACTCTGAACATGACACAAAGGTAAAATGCAAAGCGCTCTACTGGTGGCAAACACACAGTAGAGACGAGATATATTTTATTTATTCTCTAAGAAGGGAAATACAATGGAAATTTAAAGGGAAATTCAAAAGAAATAAATCTAAGATGAAACTTGGAAATTCAAAATAGATCTAACATGGAGCTTTTAGGATTTGGTTCAAGCAATGAAGAGAAGAGACTTGTAGGTTTAGGTGTGTATAGTTTGAACTCTACCATGTCTACTTCATTTTCTACGGGATCATGTTCATGAAAAACTTTAAGACGGTGGCCATTTACCTTAAAGATGTTGCCGTCGGTGTCCTGAAGCGTGACAACTCCATGCGTTGCGGCATCGATCACGAGGAATGGTCCTTCCCATTTGCTTTTTTAGTTTTCCATGGCCAAAGAGCTTGACCCTTGAGTTGAACATAAGAACCTTGTCTCCCGGATGGAATTCCTTTTGCTTGATCCTCTTGTCATGCCATTTCTTGGTTCTCTCTTTATAGATCCTAGCGTTGTGATAGCCTTCTCTCTCTCCATTTTCCAGTTCAGAGATTGCATTCTCCGATTTCTTCCAGCTGGGCAAATCCATATTCCATCTCTTTATTGCCCAGTGTGCTCTATGCTCCAATTCCACGGGCAGATGGCATGTCTTGCCGTATACAAGTTGGTATGGGGTCATACCAATTGGAGTCTTGTATGCGGTCCTGTATGCCCACAGTGCATCTGATAGCATGCTTCTCCATGTTGTCCCCATTTCATTGACAGTCTTTTGTAGAATATTCTTGATTTGCTTGTTTGATGTTTCTGCTTGTCCGCTTGTTTGTGGGTCATAAGGTGTTCCAATATTGTGCCTTATCCCTCTTTCTGTTAAGTAGCGTCAGAACTTTCTATTAATGAAGTGGCTTCCTCCATCGCTGATTACTAACCTTGGGGTGCCAAACCGTGGGAATATTATTTCCTTGAACATCTTCGTTGCGTGCAACGAATCCGTTGACTTGCACGGCATGGCTTCAACCCATTTGGATACGTAGTCTACTGCCACCAGATATACTCACAACCTTAAGACGGGGGGAAAGGACCCATGTAGTCAATTCCCCAGGCGTCGAACAGCTCTACTTGTAGGTTGTTTGTGAGTGGAATTGCATCATGCATGATGTTCCCATGTTTCTGACACCTTGCACACTTCTTCACGAAGTCCTTGGTGTCTCATACATGGTAGGCCAATAGATCCACTTTGCCAAATCTTGGCATGAGTTCGGAATGTTCCATAATGGCCTCCATACTCTGCTCCATGACACTTCTCCATGATCTTGACTGCTGCTTCGTTCATGGGCACACCCTTCTTAGTATGCCGTCTTGGCATACTCTATAGAGATACGGGTCATCCCATAGATGCACCGAGCTCTCCTTGATAAGCTTCTTTTTGTCTACTCCAGGTGGAACGTAGCCTGAGACTATGTAGTTGACGATGTTTGCATACCACGGGTAGGTGTCTGAAACTTTGAGGAGTGTGTCGTCCCGAAGATAGTCGTTGATGGGCAGGTCCTGTTTATCCTCAGTTTGCATTCTAGACAATGGTCGACTACAGAGTTCTCTGCTCCCTTTTTATCTCTAATTTCTAGATCAAATTCTTGGAGGAGTAGGATCCATCTTATTAGCCGTGGTTTGGCATCTTTCTTAGTAAGTAGGTATTTCAGAGCCGCGTGATCGGTGTAGACGATCACCTTGGCTCCTACCAAGTAAGATCTAAACTTGTCTATAGCAAACACCACAGCTAAAAGTTCTTTTTCTGTTGTTGCATAGTTTAGCTGTGGTCCGTTAGCGTTTTACTACTAGCATAGGAAATGGCATAGTGTTTCTTATCCTGGGTCTGTCCTAGGACAGCTCCTACAACATAGTCACTAGCATCGCACATTATCTCAAAAGGTAGCGACCAGTCAGGGGTTTGAATGACTGGTGCAGAGATAAGTGCTTTCTTTAGATGGTAAAAAGAGTCTAAGCATCTGTCGTCAAGTCAAAGGGTGCGTCTTTAGCTAGCAGGTTTGTTAAAGGTCTAGCAATTTGAGAAAAATATTTTATAAACCTTCTATAAAAACCGGCGTGGCCAGGAAACTGCGAATGCCTTCGTGGGAGGTGGGAGCTGTTCTATAACTTCTATTTTAGCTCTATCTACCTCTATTCCACGTTCAGATACTCTATGTCCTAGCACTATCCCTTCTCGAACCATGAAGTGGCATTTCTCCCAGTTCAAGATCAAGTGCTTTCTGACAACGTTGTAAGACACGGTCCAGATTCTCTAAGCAGTGATCAAAGGTTGTTCCATAGACTGAAAAGTCGTCCATGAAAACTTCCATGATTTCTTCTATCATATCCGAGAAGATGGACATCATGCACCTCTGAAATGAAGCAGGGGCATTGCACAGGCCAAATGACATGCGCCTGTATGCATATGTCCCATAGGGGCATGTGAACGTGGTCTTACTTTGGTCGTCGGGATGGATTGGAATTTGATGGTACCCCGAATACCCATCAAGGAAACAAAAGAAGGAATGTTTGGCTAGCCGTTCCAACATCTCATCGATGAATGGCAACGGAAAGTGGTCTTTCATTGTGGCCTTGTTAAGTTTTCGGTAGTCTATGCACATTCTCCATCCCGTGACGGTTCATTGTGGAATCAATTCGTTGTTTTGATTTTTAACGACCGTCATTCCTCCTTTCTTAGGAACTACTTGGACGGGGCTGACCCACTCGTTGTTTGGAACAGGCTAGATTATGCCCGCATGCAAGAGCTTCAAGACCTCCTTCTTTACTACTTCTCTCATCGCATTGTTGAGCCTCCTTTGTGGCTCTCTAGAAGGGTAGCATCGGGGTTCGATCGGAATGCGATGTGTGCAAAGAGCGGGACTAATTCCCTTGAGATCTTGCAACGAATATCCTAAGACGGATCGGTGTTTTTCTAGGATGGTGATGAGTTTAGAAACTCTTCTGTTGTAAGTCGATCACTAATGATCACGGGAGTCTCTCTATCACCATTAAGGAAGGCATACTTAAGCCCAGAAGGAGTGCTTAAGCTCTATAGAGGGTTTTGGTGGAGGTTCAGACTCATCCAAGTCTAACGGTTCTCTAAAATCAGTGTCTTCTTCTTGGATAAAGTCATGGGCGTCTTCTTCTAGATCGGGTTGAGAGGTTTCTAGCGAAGATACCGACATCACCTCTTCTATTGGATCAGGCTTTGGTTTTGGTTCGGCTTTCGAATTAACGGAGCCGGCAAAAGGAACTGAAAGATCTAGATCCTTCCCAGGTGACCCTTAAGGCTCCCTTCACGAAATCCCTCAATGAATCTCATGATGGGTGCCCAATTAACAAATCGACCTCGTCTACGTCAAAGACATAGAAGTTTGCGAGGAAGCTAACTTTGTTAATTGTGATAGAATATTATGTGCAATCCCGCAACTCTCGACCAATTTCCAGAAGGAAGCTTAAGGAATTTATTGGTCGGGTTTTAGCGGTTCCTCACCTAGGAGTGTTAACATCAACGATTTAGACATTAAATTTACTCCTACAGTGGATCATAGAGGGAATCTACAGCCGTTTTGTTTATGGCAACGGTATGGATGTGAAACAGGATAGAAGCTTAAGACGAAGCTTAACGACATCTAATGATGCTTCAGCCTCCCTGAACCATTCGTTGCTCATAATAGACATGAGCTCTTGGGCAGTCGCCTTAAGGTAACTTGCCTCAAACTGGGTTGGCATGTGGTTATTAGGAGCTCTACGGGCTGTGGATCTCTTCTGCACAGGTTGTTTCGAGACATTGCCATAATCGGCGAAAAGATCTGTCTCGATATTTAGAGGATAATCCAAAGGATGAATTACTTCTTCTTTGGAGGAGTAGGTGGTTGTGGTTCAGGTTGACAGCTGGGATATAGGTAAAGGAGTTTCGGCTGTCATGGGTTCGTCCCTAGGAGTTTGATCTTCCTCTAGAGTTTCACCATGGTCATCGGTGTAGGGGGTGTTCTTGAGAATGGTCGCAAGGACTTCCTTACCTTCACTAATGGGTAAATGGAGGAAAGCTCCTTTAGAGGCTAAATCAAGGAATTGTGCGGAGTTTTGGCTAAGACCGAGATAGAATTGTTGCATAAGGTTGTTGGCTCGGTTATAGCTAAATCTGGGCCAGAGGATGCTAAGTCTGTAAGTCGTGCCCAGGCCGCACCTAGAGATTCCTTCTCGTCTTGTTTGAAGTTTAGCACATCTCTACGAAGACGAGCTACGCAGGATATGGGAAAGTACGTTAAGCAGAACATGGCTTGCAGTTTCTCCCATTCTTCGTTCACACTACCAACGTAGCGAGTATACCAGCGTCTAGCTTTTCCCGTTAACGAGAACGGAAATAGCTTCCACTTAAGAGTGACTCGCCTCATCCCTTGGATGTGAATACACGAACAAAGTTGTTCGAAATCACGTACGTGTGGGTATAAGGATTCTCATCTACTTCTCCTGAAAGGGATTCTCCTGAACCATCGCTATGAGCTGGGGCGAAGCTCATAGCGAACTGCCAAAATGGCATGAGATGAACTAGGCGGCTCCAACTCACAGCGCCCGATGGAGCAGCGTAGTCAAAAAGGGTTGTTTGATCCATATTGATTTATGAAATAAAAGTTCTAATCAAACTACGAAATTCTTTAACGACTTTGTTCTAGCTAACCAGCTACCGTTCCCCGGCAACGGCGCCAGAAAAGCTTGTTGACACTTCTTAATGCAACCACTAGAACTAGACTATGAAGACTAATCCCCCCAGCGGCACCAGAGATGCTTGTTGACACCAGAAGTGGCAAACGGATATACCGCAAGCGCACGGTAGTCAATTGTAGCTTTTCACCGGGTATTCCAGGTATCATATTTCCACAGGGAACGTGAAGTGGATTAACTAGAAGTAGGGTCGTCAAAGGATGATCAAAGGGTATATGATAACTGGGATAGAGAGGTCTTCCTAATATCAATATCGGTACTAGTTTTCTAAGAGTACTGAGGTTTACCACCTCATTCCTTACTGGGGGCGAAGGACGAAACAGTAGTTGATTAAAAGGTTCTCCACCTAACAACTACTGAGGCGGCAATGCTTCTACCCAACTATTATTTTCAACTTGCCTACAACACTTGAGAGGAACTCCAAGCACTAGCTGTGTCTGTCACTCTACTACCACCAGGCGTCTACACAAGTGCGACAAGAAGTCCACACTGGCAAGATATAGCCTAGACACCACGTCTACACTAATCTTACTACTCTAAAGCTAAGCTTATAGGCCTAGAGCACTTCAAACAAAGTAAAGCAATGTGCCAAGTAAAAGAACTATAAACTTAAATTACCAGACCAGAATATTAAATACTAGAAGGACTCAGATGTAACACTTACAAGAAGAATCGCATCCGCTGAGGCGCACCTTGGAGAAGATTCCCGACAGGCCGGGACTCCTCCGTGGAACTCCTCACTCCCTTCCTCTCTTCTAACACTAAAGCTACTATGTAGGCTTTCTCTCCTTGGATGCATACAAATGAAGAGCTCTAGGGGTGTATTTATAGCTTGGAGGTGGAGTAGCGGCTACTCCGTGCCACGTCAGCGATCCGCGTGCTCTCCTTCCTTGGCCATTGGATCAAACCGCCATAGTAACTGCCATGATGGATGGCCTTGATTTCTTCACGTGTGAAACATGTGCAAGCAACCGACATTGGATGGGATTCACCCTGGATCGGCCGACCCCAGCCAATGACAGGTGGGCCCACCACTTTGCTTCTAGAAGGTGCTGACATCACCAGGCTAAATAGTGTAGCCAGGGCCCACCAAGGAGGGGTCGGCCGACCCCCTATGACAGGCTGGCCCACTGTTTTGTCTCCCCTGGTGTCCCCACATGTCATGGAGCATGTGTCAATTTGGTTGCATTTGCTTTCTCGTGTGGCCCATGGATCCATGTGCTTCTCATCTTGCACCATTGAGTAAAAACACATGTTTGATCCAAGGGTTGATATTGGCCTGAGCATGCTTCTCTTGGATCGTGCCATGTCACCTTGGCCGAGGTGGCCACCAAGGTGGGGTCGGCCGACCCCCTTGGTGGGCCCACCTGGCCTCATTTTGTTCATTTTGCCATATCCTACTAGTTCACAAGCTAAGAGTACAAGTGGAACTTATTAGTAATAAATATGCTCATGATATGCTATACTTCCTTGAAACTGAGTCCTGTTGACGGTATTTTGATAAGGTAAAACATGCTATAACTTCCGTCAACAGGGACCCTCGGCATTGGAGCCGCTCAGGCTGGCTCGAGGAACGACTTCGCGTGACCCGCTCCTCGCCCTCGAACCCTCTCATGTCTTTTTTATCTCCGTCTTTTTGGACCCCTCGGGGCCAGGTTTGCTACCTTCGCACACGAGTTCGACCCTCGGGTTTTCGTTGCATTCTTGCAGGCAATGGCGCGAATAGAACACACGAGGCAACCTCGGGCATCATAACACGGCGGGGGTCCGACCTCGCCGCCGGTAGAGCCGAGGGTCAACCCCGCGTTTTTCCCGCGCAGGGAGCAAGGCCATTGGCGGCGGGCAGAGGAAAGCAGCTAGGGTTTTGACTCCAGTTGTTTTTGTACAATTCTGCCTTCCATAGTACAGCGCAAAGAATCTTTCTTGTACCCTTTTGTAATCTGGTTGGTGCCCCTTGGTATCCCCCTATAACTACCGGGGGGTGAACATGTAATGGGTACGTTTTTTGGGAATAGAGCCATAGTATCACTGTTCTTTCTTGCTTCGTTCACCTTCGCTTGGTTCTGACGATTGGCCACCTTCGCCACCCCCCTGGCACGTGTGCGGAGGTAGGGCAGTGTGTTACCAACAGTTTTGCGCCGACCGTGGGAGAGGAGTTCGTAATGGCAGGAAATAGGAGAGCATCCTCAACCAGAGACAACCGCACAACCAGGGAGGCCCCGGTGACGGTTCAACCTGTTGAAGAAAATGTGGAACCTTCGGGAGAAGAAGTCACCCCAGGGACAGAGGTCCTGGGACCTCACACTCGGCTAGTATCACAGCCGCACCCACACACCTCCGGAGGTGGTGGAAGAGGAGATGAAGAGGAGTTGGGTCTCGAGGCTTTGGACAGGCTCCAAGCAGAATTGCAGGAGAAGAAAAGGCGCCTAGACCAGCTTGAAAGGCACAACCGGCTGCGCGCTATCAGGCAAAAGGCGGATGAAGCAAGGGAACAGCTTCGCCGAATGGAAGAGTCCCTCGCGGCAGCTGAAGCCGAAGCCGAGGGTTGGAATGATAGAGAAATGCCGCCCCGCAAGAGGGGAATGAGGAGTTGGGGGTGCCCGTCAACCTCCACCACCCACCCCACCACCAAATTTTCGCCAGCTCTACCCAAAAGAGCGAGAGCCACCTTCGCATTCAACGAAGGGCCCCACAACACCAGATGCCCTACGACCCAAGATCACCACTCTCCCAAATACTACAAACCCAACCCTGGCCACCAAGCTACAATCCACAAAATCTCCCTCGTTACGATGGACTCACTGACCCTCGCCAATTCATAATGAGCTATGAAGCGGTAGTAGTCGCCGCAGCAGGAGGGATGAGTCAACAATGGCGAAGTCTTTCGTAATCATCCTTCGTGACATCGCACAGACTTGGTACAGCACCTTCGCCCCGGAACGGTGGATTCCTAGGCCAACCTCAGAGACAGACTCTGCACAAACTTCAAGGCATCACAGCAGCCCCATCAAACCCCATTGAGCTGTTCAATGCAAGCAAGAAGAGCGCGAACCGTTACAAGACTGCTGGCGAAGGTTCATCCAGATTAGAGCAAGAACTCCGGGAATATCCGACGAGGCCGTGATCCTCGCTGCAGTCAGCGGCTTACGC